>OX276337.1:43084976-43684976 GCA_946251815.1 Dasysyrphus albostriatus | reverse complement strand
CATGCAGTCTTACTCGTATAAATGTATGTTTTTAGTAGACTTTTTAGATAGAAAAATATACAAAAAATTAAATAAATGGCTTTTGGTTTGGGAAATAATGTATCGTGTATACCGAAACAGCCATTTATATCCTTTAATTTGAGAATATTTTCACACAGCCACAACATGTATTTTGCCAACACAAGCTAAAGTTAAAACTTTCTTAAGGGATACAAATGGCGGTGTTTATACAAAAAGGGAAGTTATAGATACTGATATAAATGTATGGGTTGCGGTATCATATAGCGATGTTCAAAAGCATTGAAAAGTTAAACAAACGTTATCTGTAAACTTGTTCTGGCTTTACTATGTGTGTTATATGCTTTATCTGATGATCTAATAAACAGTTTTATGTTCTAATAGTATCTTCTTGCATGAAAGATCCCGGGAGAAGTTTTTTTTTTCTTTTTAAAAAACTTAAATTCAAAGACGGGAGGTAGGCGTCAATTAAAAATAAACTCATTTCGATAAAGTGGCAAAGCGAAATTAAGTTGCTCCATGTTTTAATAGTTGCTTGGTAAACTAATTTGATGTTAAAGGTTAACTTCAAAGTGTTGCCAATTTATTGCAATTTCAGTGGACTGATTTGTAGGTATGTGGAGTCAACTACCCATGATATAAATGGAACTAGTTGACGTAAATTCATTCACCTTTAAATACTCGAAATACATATAGCAATTAAGAACTTGCTCAAGCGATTTCATAATTCGTTAACATCTTGTTCCAGTTCTACATGCCCGGAATTATTGTTGATAGTTAGAAAGATAATTGTAGAAGTACCATGAGAACAATTGAACATACAAAAATTCATTCAAGAATCGTTCGTGTTTACTCTCATTTTGAAATTAAGTAAATATGTATATTAAAGAACCTAGACCTACATATAAATTTTGAAACATACCTACATTCATACATACATTCATATTTACTTAAGACGTTATTCAAATATTGATGGAGTAGGCACCTTACCTACATAGCCGAAGTTCACTTCCACATTTTCAAACAAACAACAAATTTTTGGTTTTTAAGTGAGTGAATATTGTAGATAAGAAATGAAATCAATTTCTTTTAAATTTGCTTCATACTGGGTAGGTACTTAGTAATAATTTGACAAGATTAAAAAAATTCCATCAGCTACATATTATACTACTACCGGAATTAATAGTAAAAGACTTTTAATAAAATGTGTGTTGCTTATACTAGAAGATAGAAAATTGAGCTATTTAAGAAATGTCATGGTACTTACTTGCACACACATAGGTACACACTAAAATGTGTATTTTTTACTTTCTACATTAAGTATAATTTTAAATTAATAATGATCGCTAAAAATAATAAACATTACAGCCGTTCATAAACCTTTTCTTACTTTAGACAGCCGTCCAACTTTAATAAGTTGGGGTCTCAGAATTCAATTTTGGAAAATTTCCAAGAGCAAAAATTACTTCTTTTTAAATCCTTAAAAAGATCCACGATACCCATTTTGAATATAAAAATACAAAAAAATTAAAAAATTCCGACACCCCTAATGAGCATAATGTAAAATTTGCATTTTTGTCTGTGCCGTGACATAAGGCCTACGTCACTTTACAAAGGCCAAATTTTAAGAATTGGCTGATTTAAATCATTTTTTCTTGCTGAAGCTTCCAAAAATTTTAATATAGCTAATATTGCGTACCTACCCAAAATTTTCAATTTTTTATTTAAAAAAAAAAATCTAAATTGTTTTTTCGAAAGTTAATATATGATGTAATTCGAAAATGACCCAGTCAATTTTTTAAAGTCTTATGCAAAAATAACAGTACTTTCCATACAAATGCTAAAACACTGTTGAAGAAATTCTCATTTTTCTGAAAAAAAAAACTCCTACAATGTGAATAAAAAAATGTCTGTGTTCTAACATTAGAACGGTTTACTAAGAACCATAAAAATAAATTACACTTAGCAAATATTACCAATGTATTAACAATACTTCTCCTAGAACGTTATTTTTGTTTTTAATTTGTTTTCATTATTGGGTTATACGTTTTAAATAAATTTAATTATATAAAAATCTTCAATAAGTTCAAATACTAAAATGTTCTGAAAAATATTTTTTGAACTTTTGAAAAAAAATTGTTTTAGAAATTTTTAAAAACAAATTTCATCATTTTAATCAATTTTCCACCATATTATCTATACTTTGTCTATACAATTTCAAAAATTGTAAGGTTTAAAACATAAGAGCAAGTACGAACAACGCAGTCGGGCATTTTTTTGTTTTAATTTTAAAAACCAAAGACTTTTAAAATCACATGTTACAGAAATAATTAATTTTAAATACAAAAATAAATAATTGAACAAACAAATAAAAAATTAAATAGGTAGATAAAAAAGTAAAAACTATACAAAAATAACTATAAAAGAGAAATTATTAATATGTAAAACCTAATCATAATGTACAAAATAGTTTTTCTCCCGAGGTCCTGCCTCTTGCAAGGAACTGACAAATTCTTCTAGAGTATACTTGTCATCCGGCCGTTTGGACCTAGCAAGAAATTGTAGGTCCCGTCCATTCCTGCCATCAACACGCACACAGGAATGGTTGAGAGTTGTAAGTCACTAGGCCCTGGTTCTCCACAAGCTGTTGCGCCACCAAATTTAATTTTTTTTTTAAGTAAAAAACGAGATTCAAATCAGATTTAAGGAAAACATTTTCAATACTGCAAATCCGATTTTAATGTTTTTTTTTTTTTAAATTTTGTTTTTAATAAACTACGTAACTATGTTTGTTCTATTTAAAAAAATAAAAATAAATATTTTATTATTCAAAAATTTTTCTTCACAATTTCAAGTAATTATTTAGTCAATAAAAATGGTAAAATTCAAATTGCATACTACTAACTGGTACCAGGGACCAAGGTAATGGTTATTTGATGTGATGAACGTGTATAAATCTTATATACAATGATGTACATAAGAAATGAAGTACTGATTCTGCTTCCAGTATCTAATTTCCCTATCAATTTTAAGAGGAAAGCAAAAGCAGATGCTTTTAAGTATTTACAAAATTACAAAAAATTATTTTTTCTTTTAAAATCTCAAAAAAAAAATAGGGTACAACTGGATAATATGGCATCAAGGGGTATATCTAGTGCGTCAGATATTAATTAGGCATGCTGAGCCCAAATTTATAAATCTAAAGTTTGTGTCACAACCGTAACAGACTGAAATTTCAAAAATCAATCCTTCTATTTATAAACTCATTTTGAGTTTTTTGCTTCTAGGTATAGACCTGTATGTATTTAGGAATGAAATTAACAATAAGCTGATATTGTTCTACAGAATAAATACCTATGAGAATTTAATCCATTTTTAGTGGAATTCTTCCCAATGGAAAATAACAAGAATACATTCCGATTCAATTAGAACTTCCTACTTTGTTTGAGAAATGAATTGTTACACATTGACTAGATATACAATATGATTGATAACAACAATAATCCATTTAAATTTCATTTAAGTACCAACTTTATTATGGTCATGAGTAAAAATTATACTTTGTCACACCCGTAACCTTAACTTGTCACAAACGTAACAATTTTAAACTAAGATCAAAATAGTTTCTAACAAATGTTTGTTCCCATTTTGAAACTGGCATTGAAGATCGACTTTTACGTAAATAGGTACTTTTTTTTGCAAAGATAATAAAGCATGGCAATATTTTGCACCACATGAACATTAGGTTTATATGCGATCCATTCACGAATAGCCATATTTCTTAGGTCGCAAAAATGTATGTTATAAATATTACAACCGAAATGTGTTGGTGAAATCTCCATGTTGTGTTTAATTTAGTTATATAAAACTCTAAAAATTAAAAGATTTTAAAAAGAAAATTGGTTTAAATTTTTTTATTAATTTATTTAATTTTATCACAACATAAAATTTTTATTTTTTTAAATCGACGCGTTTCCGTTAAAAAGAACTATCATCATCAAAAGAAAGTGAATTTTGGCAAAGAACACCACACGTCAACCACACGCAGAATGCCAACATTTATTTTATAATTGCACCATAAAAACTAAAAAACAATAAATAAAATTGCGTAATAAGCGCGAGAGCGGGGCAGCAATTATTCGTCGTAACCTAAATGTGGCGTTTCGATTTTTTCCACCCACCAACCAAACAATTTTGCAGCACTGGCTGGAAAGATTACTGGAATATCTGATGGCAGCGTTCAGTGCTACAGAAAATAATAATAAGTAGCTCATACCACGTTTACAATCCGGAACGAAATTTCGATCCAGATTTATGACAATTCCAGATCGTAAGATTGAATTCAAATGGAATTAAAGTGAAAGTTTTGCTTTCACTGTGTGGGTGCGAAGTAGTTAGTAAGAATAAATTTGACCACAAATAACAAACAACCAAAATAAGCCAAAGATACAACTTACAACAGTCTGGTAACAAAATTCACAACTACGCACGCACACCAACAAGCATCTGAAATCTAGATTCTTCAATCTTTCGATCTAGATACATACATACATTCTATTTTCAATTAGATCCAGTTCGCCGAGCTACAGGTCTACATGAACCTAAATTCTGATGCAATTCGGATTCAATTCTGCATGTAAGCAAGGTATCACTGTAAAAGTCTTCTGTCTACGCAAATTCAAATTTAACTGCGTTAGCATTGTGATCCATAATGCAGCCTGCTAAAGTCACATGTTCCAAAACATCATCTGCGATGCAGCTTTGCAGTAAAAAAATCGAGTTGGCGAGGAAAAATATTGAAAGACTAGAGAGTGTATTCATAAACGTCAAATGCGTTTGCAAGTAAATTTACTCACGTTGATCAAATTGATATTGTGCAAGCAGGACGGTTGTATTTTTGACGATCGCACTATCTGCGTCAAAAATTGACGATCATTTGACGATGAAATTGACTTTGATTTGACGTTTTCGAAAATGACCTTTCTCTACGCTAAAGACTGCTTTTATTGACAAATGATGTTATTAGCTCTTGAGTTTCGAGGGTTGGACGCACTAGTTTTTATTAATTCATATAGCGAACTGTGTCAGATACAGGGTGTCCGTCGGGAAGGTATACTACTTTGTTTTACCTCTATTTTGGTAAACATTAGTCTTGACAGTTTATATTTGGCAGTCGTGAAGTAGACTGGTGACTCGTTTTGAAAGAATCAAACGTGCCAACAAAACGCACTATTTATCGTGTAGGGAATGATTTCAAAGAAAGAGGGTCTGTAGGTGATAGGCCCAAGCATGGACCACAACGTACTGCAAGATCGGCTGAAAATATTACTGCTGCTCAAGGAAGTGTTCAAAACAATCCATCAACCTCAATTCTATGCCGTGCTCAGGTAACTGTGAATGGGGAGCGATATCTTGATATGATTGAAAACTTTTTAACGCCACAACTTCATGCTTTGGGCTTGATTAATCCTGGCTGTATGCGATGTGCAACGTCTTGTTGATACCACATATTAAGGACTACAATGGAATTACTGCGAGACGAACAAAGTAGTATACCTTCCCGGCGGGCACCCTGTATATACCAATGTTGGCTAAAATTAAGTAAATCGTGCTATTTTTTAAATCAGTACTTAACTAATAAAGAACCTACATATTTATCTATTAACAAATCTACTTATGTAGGTATCTATACTTAAAACATCCACAGAAATTCTCTAGAATGTACACTTCATAACCTAAGTTTATCTATTTTTCTAATTTTGATTTTTGCTTAAACATTTAGTTTAAAAAGATCATGTACCTACCTATTTTTGTCACACCCGTCACAACCCATGTTTGTTCTTTTTCTTTTATGTTATTAACCTTATGTATATAGTAAAATATGTAAATGCAAATGATGTTACTTCAGATTTTCATAGCTTAAAACTTCAAATAAAACAATCTAACCTAATCTAGATCTTCAAACCATATCTCATTTCTCCCCATTATAGATTATGCTTACCTAACATATATTATCTCATTTTATATTTCCTTTGACCTGTTTATGTGTCTAGAGGTAGGGAAATACTAAACATAAAATACATCTGTCCCAAAATAGCAAATAGGTGCTTTTAACAAATCCCTAATTTCATTCAATTACTTTATAAACAAAATCCGAGATAATCCTTATCTGGTATAAAGATAGGTTCCTACCTTACCTACCCTAAAATAAGAAAGAAAAAAAAAAGAACAACCATAGTGTTGTAAACCTTACTGAACTTGATAACGCTACATTAATCTCACCCGCACCCAACCACGCATTCACCTTACACATACATAAATACCCTACAACAACAAAAAGAATGAGGAAATATAATAATCTCTGAGTCATTCATTCTCGTAGACCTGAATAAATTTGAATAGCAAAAATCTGACCTGCTGTGTCCACTTGCTCATAACCTCCTTAACCTCTCTTAAAAAAAAAAAAAAATAGATAGAGATATAAAAACTCACGCGTACCTTACTCAATTTAAATTAATAACAAAACAACTTCATCGTCATCGTTGTTGTTGTTGTTGCTATCGTCAGACAACACAAAAACCGTCTGATCCTTTTTTGTAGAAAAAAAAAACTAAATGAATTCGAAACAATGCCCTGAGACTGAGAATGACCAACTTTCAAAATAAACTTCCATGTTAATTAATTAATTTGTCACACTTAACATATTCGCCAAACAAACCCGAAGCAAAAAAAAAAAATCAACAATTTATCTGTTTTATCTATGTACATATATATATGTAGGTAGACATGCATAAAATAATTATAATATAATCAGCACTTACATCATACAGTACAGCATTCGAAATATTTCATCCAACGGATGTGTGCAGGAAAAAAAAACAAAAAAAAATTAAAAAAGTTGTTGGTAATCCACAAAATGAGTTCGGGGTTGAAGAGCTCTATGGCAATAGCTTTAACTAGTCGCACAGCAGCGCCCTCTACACACCCTCTTTTGTCGAACAAGAGGGTTCTTGTAGCTCGATAATATTTTTGTTGGTTTGGTTGCTATTGCTTGGTGTTGTGTATGGTATGGCCGCGCGCCGAATGTATCTACGTGTGATGTTGTACTTTTTGCAGCCTTTTCCTTCTCTCAGTGTAGTGTTTGCACTTTATTTTCAATTTTTTTTTTTTAATTTATATTCCTTTCTCTGCTTTACTAGACCTAGACCACCACCCTTGTTTCACCACTAAAGGATCTCTTACTCATACACACGCACACACTTACACTTACACTTGTACACTTTTTGGGTTGGGGGTGGGTGTAAAATCAGAGGCTTTATGAGAGGACACAAGAAAAAAATAGAAAAACTGCACCACAAGAAAAAATTAAACAAAAAAAAAAAAACACCAGCAGGTTGGTATTTTATGCAAATGGCATAAATAAGATATTCAATTTATTTCACTTTGAGATACAAAAGCGAATAATGTATAGGTGTACGAGTATATCACCAACAGTCGCCATACAACTTTCATACAAAAAAAATCTAACACAAATCGATTTTGTTTTGTATTATTTTCACCCGAATTTGAGGATCTATATAGGACACATAGGTATCTCAGTTAAGATTGATTCGCGACCACAACTTCCATCTTCAATCGTCAACAAAAACCAACGCAAAACTCAATTATCGAGCAGCAGAAAAAGCGAGAAATGCCAAGGGAGTTTACTTTTTTTTTTGTTGTTGTTTTTTTTTTTTTGGGAAAGTCCTTATTTCACGAACGAATTTTAATACACTCACTGTAAAATCAGATTTTGGGTTGTTTATGTATTTTTTTTAATCAATTATTTATTTGTTTTTGTGTTAATAAATGAAAATTCTATAGCAGCGGACTTTAATTTAACTATTTGTGGTGAAAAGGGATTCCCTTAATCGTAAACGAAAAGAATTCGAAACGCACTTTATCGCGACACTCGCCAAACTGAAGATGAAGAAACTGACTGGAACTTTGATTGTGTTGTGAAAAATTTCTGTGAAAAGTTTATAATTCTCTGCGCCTAACCCACCCAAATCCGGAGAACACACAAAAACAACTGTAAATTATGTACACGTACGAAAGTTAAACGAAACTCTCTCTCTGCGATGCGATAGAGTCTATACAGCAAAAACCTACAACCTACAGTCCATAGAGTGTATGCGGAAAGCTTTCCACCCCCACAACAAAAACGCATTGCTCCCTATGCGCATGTGCTTCAATTTAACGATACATTTTCTTTGTGTCAGTGAGAGAGAAAGATGTGAATTAACTGCTGCTTCTGCTGCACAAAAAAAAAAACGCTATGCTTTCACAACTCAACCAACCCCCTCGAATGGGTTTGGAATTTGGGGGGATGAAAATTTACCCTTGGGTGCATAAACAAAGTCCAATACACAAACATTGGCAACTCTGATTTGCTTGTTTAAAATGGTGTGAGCTATGGGGGGTTTAAGGCCACCCATTTCGGGTGACTTATTGAGAGGATTAAGCGCAAGGAAAGGAATTGATCCTGTTGTTTGCTTTGGTTATATTGTGGCAAACAACATATAATTTTTTTTTTATAAACTTCAAATTACAATAAGCAGAGGGCGCTCAACAATCTAAATGACGACATTGAAGCGGAAGCATGGAAGCAGCAAAACTCATTGCTGTGGAAAAATATACAAAAATTAAACAGAAAAGAAAATCAGCGTCGCCGAGTGGTGTGGGTAGAGAGTAGGTATAAATAATAGTCAGCGTAATTTTTGTTTTAATTTATTTTGTGTTTTTTTTTTATTCTGTATATGACCTTGGCATAAGGAAAGCAGAGAGCACATCAGAGCACAGCATGAATTTTAAAATTATTGTGTTGAATTAGTAATGAGATAGAAAGAGAACGACGAAGGAAAATTATAATTATTTTATTAATCAGAAAGTACTTTTCAATTTGATAATTTAATTTGGATGTTGCTTATACATATTTAGTTATGCTTGATTGGGAACTTTGTGACTTAAGAAGGTATGTTCGATGAGAGTTATGTGAGTGTGATTGAGGGAGGCGGGCTGGGTGGTCGGTGGTTGTTTGATATACGTTTTTTGAATAATCATTAGAATTTCATTAAAACAATTATAATTAGGTGGGTATGTAATTAGAAAGAATATTTTTAACGCATAGAATATTATGTATCCAATAAGTTTTGCATATAGACAAGATACCTACATAGACCGTGGATAATTTGAAGTTCAAGTTAGACGTCACTTTTTCAGTTCTAAATTGGGTTGATGGTGATTTATGTAATGTAGGTTTATTATGAAGCGTATACCTATACTGTAGGAAATAGTTTATAATACAGGCTGTCCCACAATTCATGATCGGGACGATTTCTGCGATCAATCTAAAAAAAAATTTACGGGGAAAATCCTATCTCCCCCTTGAGGCGTAGAATGACGAAAATTGACGTAATCCTAAAGAAAAACAATTTCTCACCAAATCAACGAAAGCACATGCAAATGATGTGCTTTGATTTGTTTGAAAGCCCAGCCACTAATTGCTCTTCCAAAAGTCCATTTAAACTGGAGTTTCTCCCAGCTGTGGAAAGATGCTTTCATTATACCTGTTCTTTTCTGGTACAGTTTGTATTTGGTGTGGTTTAAAAGTAGGAATAGAAGTCTATGCAATAGCTACTGCCTTAAGTAAGGCTTTCAACAAAATAACCCATAATATAAAAATATTTAAGTTTAAAACAGCTCGGCTTCGTGCCTTTGATAATTTCATTGATTTAATCATATTTATTGAAACAACAATACAACGTTATATTCAGGTAGTGTACATAAAACTCCAACTGTACAACGTCTGGAGTTCCACAAGAGAGCCAGTTAGGGCCACTTATTTTTTGAATCAGGACCAATTTATTAAAGATGGACAAATGATTTTTCTTTCTCAATTTATAAATCACATTGTGGGAAGTTTAAAGTTATAATACTTCCATAGCTTTTAGACCATCATCTCATGAGACCTGGTTCTTCTAAATCTCCGAACATTGTCTCGTACATTTAAGATGGTCTCCATTTCGGAGTTGGTATGACTTTGCAATCGCTGATTGTGTGATAAAGCATGTTTTGTAACCATTTCTGTAACCATTTCAATTTGAAGGTCAAGATGTAGATCGCTATTTCTTATATACCAAGGGGCATTTATTATTACACGAAGGACCTTGCTTTGGAATTTTTGGATGGGTTCACCATTTGTTTTCTTTGTACAGCCCCAAAGTTGGATGCCATATGTCAAAACATATTTCAATACTAGTATTGGAGTAAGGTACTGCTGTACTGTTTATAAGAATTAGAACATTGTCTGTTTTTTTTGTTTGTAAAGTTTGTATGCGTCGATTTTGAGTCATTAAGTTTGATTCGCCATTTTTGCGTCCAATCACTAACTTTATCGACTGTATTTTGCAGTTTTTGTGTAGCCTTAGGATTTATCTGCAGTATCATTAGCAAAGGTGGCCATGATAGCGTTGGTGCCCACTGGAATATCCCTTGTATATAACAGATACAGGGTTGGATCTAGGAAACTTCTCTGTTGTACACCGGCTTCAATTTTCTTTAGTTCCGAGTAATTTTGGTCGTACCGTACTCTAAAGAATCGGTTCGCAATGTAGCAATTCAGTATTTCGTTGCACTGCCTGGGAAGATCCCTATGCAGTTCGAACTCAAGTCCCAAGTGCCAAACCTTATTAAAGGCTTGAGCAACATCTCAGAATATAGCCGAGCATACTTGTTTTTATTCAAGTGCTTTTTCCACAAAATCCGTTATCCAATGCTCTTGGTCTATCGTGGAATGTTTATTTCTAAATCCAAAGTGATCGCTCGGAATAAGTCTTCTTTCTTCTATTATTTTGGAGCAGTTTTTCGAAAACTGTTGCCATGATTGGTATAAGTGATATAGGTCTGTAAGATGTAACTTCTGTTGGTGGCTTACCTTATTTAGGTATAACAATGACTTCTGCATTGTTCCAATGATGTGGCCATGCATTTGTTATGAATTAGAGTTTATGGAGGATATTGAAGGCATTTCTTTGAAAATCTGAGCAGCTCTTAGATCGTATGATTTTTTGTTAGACAACTAATGTTGACACATGCTTCTTACTTCTTTGAGCGTGACAAAAAGGATTTCACATTCGTCATTTCTATCAACAAATTGGAAGGAATCTGTTGCTGTATTTGCTGTGAATGGCTTAAAATCATTCGCGAGATGTTCAGCTAGGAGGTCAGCTATTTGTTTCGGATTTCCGATCCATTTACCATCTTGAGATTATACTGGCGGATATTCTTTTTCTTTTGAGTTCGAAATTGTTGGAGTACTCTCTTCTACAGCCTGTTGCACATCAGCAATAAATTGTTCTACTTCTTGATCAATCTCTTCAATTGTTTGCATAGGGGATCTTAGGTTTTTAAAACTTTCAAGTTTATCTATGAATTCGTTCCAGTTTTTTTACTCTTTTATTCACGGACTTAGGATTACTTTTTTCTATTATTTCTGCTTCGCTCAGTGATAATATTACAGGAGTATGATCTGACGATAAATCGTAATTAATTTCGACGCTTATATGATTTCGTTTAATACCTTTAACTACGAAAAAGTCTTTAAGATCTAGTATTTTGTTAGTATCAGATGGCCAGTATGTTGGTGAGCCAGAAGAATAAAATTTGTAGTTGTATTTGCGAACTGCTTGATAGAGCCGTTTACCTTTCGTTGTTATGAGCCTAGATACCCATTGGATGTGTTGGTCAAATTCTACATTTGGTGACAAAAAAAACCTCCTGGAACTCAACGTTTAAAAATGCCAAACCATATTCCAGTAAGAGTCCTCTATTATTTCAAAGACAATAAGGTTATTCATGCAAAGTCGTAAGTTTACTAATTGTGTAAAATGATAAGTTGACGCAAAGTTTGCATGAACGACCATTTTTGTACATTTGATAAAATGCTAGGTAATTCAATCATACTCGTAGTACGAGCCAAGATGACGTTCGGATAATGTTAACGTTGTAACTTTCGGGCTAAACTGACAAATTATTGTTATTATTAAATTTAAAATAGAAATACCATTTTGTGAAATGATCAGATAATTTTTCTTTGTTTAATTTACGCAACAATTAATTTTAGTGGAGATATTCCATATCATCAAGGGGGAAACAATCCCCTTAAGCACCCTCTGAAAACGCTACTGTAAAACTGAGATTCCTTAGAAGTGTTAATTTTATAAATTTCACTATAAAATAATTACATTAGTGCATACCTATTTCAAGTTGAATTATAAAAGACTATTGGTGCTAGTTTGCTTATTAACAATGCTCGGTAGATTTTAGAAAATTGATTTTCTAATAATTTACAAGCTTCAAAGGAATTCAAGTAGTTTTTTTTAGTAAGAAGGCCTCAAGTTATACTTTCAATAAAGTTGTCAATAATTCAATATCGTGCTATGAAACATATCCTCAAAAGCAGACAACAGACAAATGATAAAAAATCGTCGGAACAAAGAAGAAACTGACAGAATTGCACGAAAAACTTCTTCGTTTTGCTTAATTATCGATCTACTACTACAACACCGACTCCGAATAACTTTAGTGCGAAACAAAATGCATATATAACTTGTCCTAACAGTTCTTAAATCACTATCAAAACTGTGTTCATAAAATTTGAAATAAATTGAATGCAATGTTGGGATAACACACATAATAATTGTATGAAAGTCACGTCCTCATAATGAGCACAATATACTCTTTTTATCTGTACCAAAAAGTCCTTTTTTTCCTTTACAGTCAGCGATTTCTTTCATTTTTATCTAAGGAAGGGTGACATTGGAATTCATGGAGTAACGCATACAATAGCGAATAGTGGCATTGAGGGTGGAAGATGAAGGTTGGAAAATATGTGCTCTGCTTAGTTTGTTTGTTATTGGGTTTGGTCGTTCGAGTGGAAATGTGGCTTTGCATTAAAACGCATACATTATTTTGTTGCCTATCAAACAGCCATCTAAACTATACTACTCGCTGTGAAACTCACAGTTTGCACGTGCAACACAACAGCAGGCAACAGCGTGATGGGATATTGGGGTGGAATTGCAGGCCGGAGCGGTGCGGCGCGGCGCGGATTTCTCCCTTTGCTTAGCTGAATATCAATGTTCGTCCTTATTCAATGGCAACAATTTTAATTTTGTAAAAACTTCTTATCGAAGTTTGCTATTCATGCCGAGCATATGATTGGTGGCGTTGGTCTGTCCATAAAATAAAATCAACTAAAAACTCAACGAACGAGTACGGAAACAGTGATGAAAAACAGGATGAGTCCTAGAAAATTCCGAGAAAATTTCCTTCTACACGTCCGTCCATCGTGGTAGCTCGTAGGAACACACACAATATTGGGCTTGGGAAAGTTTGGTTTGGTTGTTTATGTACGTATAATGACGACAATAACGACGACGGACGGTGTAGATGAGGATTCCTGAAGCTATTTACGACCCTGGTCGGAATGCTTGCGAGGAGGGGTTAGTAGCGAGTGCGGGAGGTTTGAATTTTAATTGCAAATAAAAAATAAAAGAAACATGTCGCTCCGTTTCTCCATGTTCCACGAGTAGAGGAAAGTCATCAGCTTTCTTCAGCAGCAAGCAGGGTGCTCTCTGTGTGTTGATATAATGTTTGTTTTATTATTTTCAAATTGTTGTTGCTATGTAGCTGGGCTGCTTTTCATCCTGCAGTATTGTTTTGCCTGCAAAAACAAGTTGTTAAAATGTGCTAAGGCCTCAGGCATAAAATTCAACACTGGCGCGGGTTTAACTGTGAAGTTTTAATTTATATTAAGGGCAAGGGGAATCATTATGGAGGTCAAGTGGATGAAGGTTGTCTTCTTCTTTTTTTTTTTTGAAATTTTATATATTTTTTTGTTTAAAGAGATGAAGCTGTTTTTGATTGTTTTTTTTTTTAAGATGAAATAAGGGATGGCTCGTTATATGTATATTTATTATGGAAACAATTGTTATTTTTGTATTGTATACCTAAAAACATGTATAAATATATGTAAACTGAAGTTATGTAAAAGTTTGGGGAAACATAATTAATAATATTATGATTAAAGCAGGCAAAACTTATGAGGATATGCCAATGATGGCTTTGAAAACATTTCTTATTACCTGCACTCTAAGAAAAGAGTCAGCTGAATAATTAACCTGGGCTTGTTAAATTTACAAAGTGCATAATCCCATATAAAGTTACTGATTTTAATAACCTTATATTGAGTGATAAATTAACCTGGTGGCCTATATTACCACATTCGAGTTGATTTAAGAAGATGACTTGTTATTTTAACACTAAATTCTGGCAAACAAGAAATTTTGACAAGAATAGATATAGCGCTCATTTAAACAGAAATCGTGTTTTTTAACACTGTAAGGAATTTCTATTTTACAAATCTGGTTGAAGTAACGTTCTATATGGTTATTTGTACAATGTTTACTTGTTGAATGTAATCTGGCCTCATATTAAAGGAGTACTCTGCCAGTTAATTTCAACATGACTACAGTGTTAAACACGCACACAGGCCATCCAATCCAACATAGAATTATGTTAAATTAACTAGACATTCATGTTAAATTTACGGGACATTGAATATTTTATTAATGTTTTTAAAGTAGATTTTCATGTAAAGTTAACTAGATTTACAGGTAAAATTAGCAAGATTTTCAGGTTAAATTTATAGTTTTACTATCTTAAAGCAGTGTTAAATTTAAATGATTTCATGCAGATATTACCTGCAACCTGCGTTGATTTAACACGACATTAAAATCAGGTATCTGGTTAAGCAGTTAACCTGATCTACCCAGTTGGGTAATAACAACCTGAAAATCAGGTATAATAAACCAGAAATTGGTTAGTTATACCTGCTATTTTCTCTGAGTGTGAATAGACCTTGAAGAATCTTTTAGTTTAAATGAATTGAGGGAAATATGATAAATTACTCTATCCATGTGTCATCGTTCATTAAAAAAGCACAGTAATCATTCCAAACTCCTCACTCTTCTAAGTTATTCAGGGATGCATGCATTTTTGGTGTGTTTTTCAGGTTAGATTACATTCCTCTAGTAGGTACATACAGGGGAGCCATTTATTTTTAAATGCAATATCAAAGACATCAAATTTAATTCAAAATAGCTTTTTATGGCCTTTAGTCCTACAAATTGGCGTTTTAACCGGCTTACTCACTTGGACTCATCAGTGACGTAGTGAGGACCTTGTCATACTCAATCTGTATTAAGTTCAGTTCAACTTACATGAATTCTTTTACAAAAATCCACTGTAAACTATATCCAACAAGATTAGAATTCCTGATCATTAAGCTGGAAATTTGTTTGCCCGGGGCCAGGCAAAGTTTCTATTAGAAGGTAGCCAAGTAGAAGACTTAGACTTATCAAATTTAATTTTTATCTTAAGTTACACGAACTTTGCTAACCCAACTACAATTTTTAGAGGTTATGGTTACCCATTCATTCAATCACTGATGATATAGTGGTAATTCGGTCCAAAATCGTTTTCAACTTTCGCAGTTATGGAAATTCGAAAATAGTTAGACGCAAAGAGGCATCCTCAAAATTTAACTAAACACAAAACAACTTAACACAACCAAACAAAACTAAGCTAAACTAAACTAAACTAAACTAAACTAAACTAAAATAAACTAAACTAAGCTAAACTAAACTTAACTAAATTAAACTAAACTTAATTAAAGCAAATTGAGCTAAACTTAACTAAACTAAACTAAACTAAACTAAACTTAATTAAACTTAACTTAAATAAAATAAACTAAACAAAACTAAACTAAAAAACTCAACTCAACTCATCTCTACTCAATTCTGGGCTCAGTGCCAGAAGTTAACGTTTCCATTGAAGAATCTTAAATACTTCCTGTCTTACTCGATTTTTGCTTCAATTCAATAAGGCATCGGACAGTATATTTTCACTCTTACTTCCACATGAAATTTGTTTTCTCCAGTCCAAGGCAATTATGTATTCTATTGGCATTTTCAAGTAGCTTTAAAGTTATTAACCCTTTTATGTGCCTAAAATGATTTGTTATTTTTATTTTTTGTATTATTTGGAAAATATGTGTACTTTTCTTCTTTCTATGAATATCTTCAATTTAAAAAATTAAAACTAGTTTTATTTTATTTAAATATCAAAATAATCATTATTTCGTGCTTCAAATAAATATTTCAATACACCTACCTATACTTAGACATTATACGTTAGCTTAGGTGTTTACAATATTAGCCATTTCAAACACGTATCATTTAACCGTCGATTTCATGGCGTGTTAATCAGCGTTTTACTTTTATTCAAATTGACTTTATTAAAATATATACCTATCCGAACCAATTATGGCACTCCTCTGCCCTATCATAAGGTAGGTATGACGGGGCGTAGAGAAGCTTTATTATTTAAGGAATTAACAAGCCAACCCTATAAATATGTGGCGCTCTGACTGAAAGAAAAGCAGGCAATTCTATCTCTACCAAAAATAAAGTGAAGTTGACTATAATTATTATTTAAATGAAAATTAAATCAATTAATAACCTTGAAAAATTAAAAAAAAAATATTTGCTTGCTTCATTCAAGATAATTGAGACGAGATGAGTTCAAGTTCACATTTTTTGATTGTTATACAACTTAATTAGGTGACATTTCAATCGCACGACGACATAACTGTCAGAATGACATGTACGTCATGTGGTTAGATGTTGTTGAGGCTGTTCATTCAAAAGCCGTAATTACGGCCATCACATTTCACATCCTCAAAACACATTACCGATATAACCACCTTCACAATTCACAATCAAAACCCAACGAAATTGCAGAGCAAGAAGAGACGAATATATGCACATAAATACCGATTACGTTCAAAATGAAAAACTGTTTTCGACCGTTTGTGATGATGATGGTGACGAAGGCAACGATGGTGACGACGATGACGACAACGACGAAAGTACTTCTGTCAAAATAGTGACTGACCTTATATGTGCGGCATGTTCGTATTCGTATACCGAACATCACACTCTCCGTAAGGAATTCTCATCCGGCTCTGGCTAGTAGTAGTGCGGTAGTGGTGACGTGATGTAGGTGGTAAATGGTGATGTGGTGGTAGCATTGGAAGTTGGATGGAATTCTACCTAAAAAAACATATACATATATGTATACACAGGTGCCGTTTAGCTGTCACCCAAGGGAAGCCATTAAAATTTGGTGTCTGAATGACCTGAATTCCGCACCGAAAGTTTGTCAAATTTGAGTTAATTGCTTCCGACCGGTGGGTGTGAGGAGGAGGAGGAGGTATATGTATGTTGTTGGTAAAATGTAGAATGCAACATAAAATGTGCAAGGAAACTATATAGAATAGACTGGGACGTGTTCTCCTTTCGGGTCCTTCGAAAGTGATTCATATGAGCGAGAAAAATTTATTTTGAAGTTTTGACATTTTCTAATTTTGAAAAGTTTATAAAATTAATCGTACATGGTCTCTTTGGTATTGAAAAAGTAGGTTAGTACCTTTACTAACCAAATACATTATTATGAACCTCTGACCATATATACTGATGGTAACCTTTTGAAACAACCGCACTATAATTTTAAGGTATTATAATAAACATCATGATATAATATTTTGTTATGTATTTACTTTATGAGTTCATCCTAAGGGAACCATAGAAATTTCTGAAACCGATGATGCCGCAAAATTTGAAAGCATACCTTACCTCTACCTTTTAAAATTCGTTCCATCATAAAATGTAGGGCTTCGACAGAGGAGAATAGTAATTAGAAAGTTGTTTAAATGCAAATGTGTTCATAGTTACGGTACATATTACATAATTAACTTGGCTACCATACGACCAACTTCTGGCAGGCAATAACTAGCAGTACATTCACGCTATTTAACTTACAAATGTGTACACACGTGCGAAGTTATAAGCTTCTCGTCCATCGACGTCAAACCAGCATAGAATTTTCAGTCAGCATAGAAAATGCGATGTTTGTGTCCAAATTATTGGACAACAATCTTTCTTTGTTAAAAGTTAAATACCTACCTAACTGAAATAAAAGAAGGTAATATGGGGCAGAAACAAAATATAAAAAATTTAAATCACGCAAAATAAAGGACCTCTTTTCTTAACAAGAAACGTGTGGAACACATTTAAAACTGTATATGTACATCCGTTCACCTCTACGATTTCAGGAAGTTTAAAATTAACGTCGCCATTTATTCAAACATTTATTTGCTCAACAGTTTTAATTCCCGCATTTGGATTTTAAACCAAACGTATTTACCAAATTGATATATTTAAAATTGGGAGCACTTACCCAATCCCCGATGAAAGTCATAACTTTGTTTCAGAGGGCGAAAATAATCAGCCTGTCAAAGATCAAAGTTTGATAAAATTCTCTCAGAGAGAATCAATTTGCCGAAAAGTGGAGACTGGTTTGGTGGCAACTATCGGCAAGAATTTTTGTTTGCTAAGCATAGTACGCAGCTGAAGCGAAATGAAAACTTCAATACAGAAATTGAAACAACGAAATCATAAACGAAAAATTGTGTTGTGATTTTTTGTATCTAGTACGCAGTTCGATAGTGAAATGTCAATAAAACAGAAAACGGTAGTAGATTATTATATCCAAGTCCCCACTCATTTTTCACACACAATTAATTACCCGACACAATATTCTTGACGAAAATTTGACAGTTTGTCATTTCTTTCAGTTGAATTTTATTTTAAAATGCAAAAGGGACCAAGAAGCAAAAGAAGAAAATAGACCACACTTTTATCTGGAATCTTTAATACCAAAAGGGGCGAAACGAAGACAAAAACAGAAAAACAATTCACATCTGTATGCTGAAAAAACTGACATATGATTTTATTTTGGTTTTTTTTTTAAATTTATTTTGACATATCTGATTACACTCTCCATATATATTTTCAGCAATCTTTTCATGTATTATTTCCTTGTCGATGTGGAGACCCCAGAATATTTTCGTTTTACTTAAACAGTGTACTAGGCTGTAGTACGCAGCTTGATAATGAAATGACAATTAAACAGAAAATAGTAGATTACTAGATTAAAGTCTCCACTTATTTTTCGCATGCAATTAATTGACCGTAACATTATTTCAGATTTGACAGTTGGTTTTATTTTGGTGTTACATCTTTTGAAAATGAAAATTGAACAAAAAGATCTGAAGAACATTGACCACACGATTATTTTCAAAACTATAAAAATAAAAAAAAAAAAAAAAATTCTTATCAAGCGAGAAAAAAAAATTAACTAAAGATTTTGAACTGTTTTTTTTTTTTTATTTATTTTGACATCTCTCTGATAAAACTCTCAGAGAAAATGTTCATTTCACTTCAGCAGCGTACTAAACTTATACCATATTACCACCTAACTCTAATCTGAGATTCAAATAAGATTTACCTCAAATCTTCTTCAAATCTTGAATATTTACAACTCAAGTTCATTTCGTAGATCTTGAAGATTAGAAATTTATCTTGCTAAATCTTCCTAGGACAAATACTTTGACGAATCAAACTAACCTATTCCCAAAGGGCACTAAAGGATTCGTTCATGGGTGAATTCAGTCCTTTTCACATAAAACATTTCATCTCTTTTCTACTTTATTAAAAAACACAACACACATTTTAGGTGGAAATATAGCATTAGGATGTGTTTGTTAACGTGAAACTTCGTGCGAAGTTTGATAAATTTTCACAATTACCTATCAGAAACAAAACGTTACCAAACAGGCGTTAGACGGTGTTCACATTGAACTGAAATACTGTTTTTTTTTTTTTACTTTCAGTATTCACATTTCACTTCTCACTAAAGGAGCGTGAGTGAGATGTGAATACTGAAAAGTCAAAACAAAAATCAGTTTTTCAGTCCAATGTGAACACTGTTTTATGTTTCTGACATCGGACTCACTTCAACCTGGCAATATCCATATTAAAGAATTTCTGCCCAAATAAATTTACTAGGCAGAATTTCTCAGAAAATGGAAATGTTTTAATCACTGGTAAGAACTTTCTTCTGCCTAAAACAACACAATTTTTACATGTGATGTAGGTATACTATAAGCCAAGTTTTGGATTCGTACAAAAACAATTCGAGATAACAATTTTGTTCACTCTGTAAGGTATTTTAAGAAAAAATGTTACTTTTATGACAAAATAACGGTACCTTCCATACAATACAAATGTTAAAAAACCGTTAAGGAAAATATTTCTTTTCTTAAAAACGTATGCTTTTATTATTCGATATACTACCAAAAATTATAAGAGGTTACAAATAGCAACTATTAATAGTACTTGTCATAGAAAATTTGTTTTAATTTTTAATTTCCTCACTATCGGCTGAACAGATTAAGATAATTTTTTTTAAATATAAATTTAAAATAAGATTAAAAATATTGCATATTAAAATGTTCAAAAAATAGCTTTTGAATTTTAAAAATAAAGTTTCAAATTAATTTTAAAATTTTATTTTTAAATACACATAAATAAATTCTTACAATTTGCATACCAAACATTTTCCTTAAAAATATTTTTAGAATTTGATATATAAAAAATTATTTTTAAAGCAAACCGTTCCAACTATTCTAAATATTTTTTTTTTCATACAATCATATTGAATGAAGAATTAAGATGGAGCTATTTTTTCCAATAAAAACTCTCAAAGGAATTATTTTAGCTAATTTATATATCGTATTTCATACTTTTAAATATTTTTCTCTCATAATTTCCATATCCTTACAAAAAATGTTCCCTAGCCCTCAGATCCTTGAACGTAAAGAGTAAGTATGTTGACATAAGAGAAAGAACGTGCGACCCAGTCGTGCATTTTATTTACAATGAACTTTGAAGAAAAAATGCTATAAATGGAAAAATAGGCATACGAGCAAAAAAAGGCCCTAACTAAAACATGCAAAACAAAATATACATACATGGGTATATATTTTAGGAATTAGGAGTAAGCAGGACATAAAATGTATTTGTAAAAAAGGCAAATTAAGTATAGATAGGATAGTTCAAGAGGATATTTATAAGGAATGAACAAAATGACCTTCGGTGTCTTAAGCTTTAGAGAACAGTGATGAACAGTGATGTACATACTTCTGTCAGCAGGAATTAATCCAGAGGACGCCATCTTGGACGATGACCTCTTTATTGTTGAAGATCTGCAGGAGAAAGTGGAGGCCTTGGGGGCTGTTTCCTAGCAAGTATACAAGGTAAATGCGCGCATTCGCCAGAGCCATGACCTGGAAACAGAGCCTTGTCCCACCACTTCTACTTTCGGAATGAAATTATACGCAATGGCGATCAGACATTCACCGCCGATCGAAATGAGCCCAAATCCCTGCCATTGTGGTTCCACATTTAAGGAGCAGGAATGTGATTTTGCTAAACAGCTAAGTCGACCATCGACGAAATGTCTCTTGGCTGTCACAGTTCTACCTATTCATTCTTTTCTTAACAGAGCTCTGCATTCCTCCTCTTAAACAATTATCAAGCCGTAATATCTAAACCTGGCTCACCCAGGAATGGTCATCAGTATACCTAATATTGAGCCTAACTTTCGATGTACTGGCGTGAAGTACAAATATTCTTTCTTCAGCCTTACTACCTACTCGAATGTGGAACTACTTACTCAACTCCATTTGTTCTTCCCATTTCGATATTCAAGCGTTTTAAGCAAATGTTCATCTTTTACTCCTTCTCAATCCATCTTCTACTTCCCAACGCTAGCACGATATTAAAATATAACATTTAAGGGGTATTAACAACCCCTTGAGTGCGTGTTAATTTCAAAAAAAAAAATAATAAGTAAATACATGCGACCCATTCTTGTTCTTTATTTATTATGAATTCATTATGAATTACGCAGTTTCTCATCTTCAACCACATCCTCCATTAGCAACGAAGTACCCGTCTACGGTAGCATAAAAAGAGCAAACTTATAATGTTATTTCGTAGTATTGTTGCTCCCTTTTTGTAGTCACAAGTCACAACAAAAGCATAGCAACAATCCCTGCAATTTAACAAGTTTTATTTTTCTCTTCTTGCATAAAAGACGAGCGAGATCCACTTCTAGGTCATAAATACGATACAAAATAAAAATAAAATAAACAAGGCAAAGAAGCAAAATTAAATTAAACCGCACAATATAATTGGGCATCAAAAGCGAGTAGAACAACTTTATAATGAAAAAAAGACGAGGAGAAAGACTTAAACTTAAAGTGATTCCAACTTAGGGCTCTTTAGTATACGTTTACGCTGCTCCCTCTACAGATCCAAGCTTCAGCTTCAGCTTGTTCTCGAGGCTTCGAAATTATAATTTGTAGAATTGTATTCTTATTCCATTTGAATAGATGCTGAGCAAGTTCGTTGTCAGTCGCCATTCGCCACACAGTTCCAGCTATTTGGGCAATCAACGACCTTGCAATGAGACAGTTTTCTTTTGTCCGATGGCATTGGGATTCCATCATTTAACCATCCGCTCCCTCTTTTGACGACAACCGCAAGCACTTATCAGCCAGAACGTTTCAAGTGGAGGAGACCTACTACAACAGCAAAAGCTCTGAGAACAAATTTAAATTTCGAATAAAACGCTCGAGTGGACATCAACGTTGCCATCGCCTTGAATGCGGTTTGGAACGACTGAAAAGCTGAGGTTTTGTTGGTGTTAATGGAAAATGGGGTTGTCTCCGTGAACTCGACAAGTAGTAAGGAAGGATGACATCTCGTATTAAGTGTCAGTTGATGGTGTGGGGCGGATTATATATAGTGTGGGCGGTGATGGCGAGTGCTGTTATAGACCAATCTTTATATTTAACGGGACACAGAAGTCAAATGGAATGATAGCAGGTATTCGCCCGTATTTTTCGTGTGTTTGTCCATTAAGAACTCATGATGCGATGATAACGATGGCTACGTCGCCGTCGTCGTCGTCGACCATATAAAACGACAACACCAACGACACGGAGAAGATTGTGCAAGGAACCAGTATAGATAGGCAGGTACGAAGGAAGGATTCTAGGCAGAACTTCCTATGAGGATATTTATGAATTTCCTTACATTATCCTGTCTATATTTACGAGAGAGATGCCGCAAGGGCGACCACAACCAATTGAGAATCTGATTTAGCATCAAAAGTTGAATACTGGAAAACTTCATCTCCTGGCTATACGATGGCGACCGCTGCTGTGTGAGATACCACAGTGAAGATACCAAGATGAAGGAATATCTCCAAGATTCAAATTCAAGTAAACCAAGTGGAAGACGTCATTGAACTTCTCTGTTTATCTGTAATTTCCTATCTTATTTGTTTTCTGTGCGATGGTCGTCGTCGTTGTCGTTTATACATAACGTTTCCTCTACGAATAGATAAGCAAATAAGGATTCCAAATATTTTATATAGGAACATTAGGTTAAGCTCTGATTTTCTAAACAAATATGAGCTCTTTAGATACTTATAGAGCAAGAAAGGAAATGAACTTCATTCATTTTTGTAGAGCTGATATGGGGGAAGAGAGAGATTTAAAGTGATTTAGGATTCGTATGCCTTGCCATTGCCTTACCTTACCATTTACCAATCCTTATTATACGATCTATTTGGGAAGTTTAGCTGCCATAATGTTTTGAAATGGAAGATGAGCTCTCTCTGATTGACTGTGGAAAAGCATGTTTGGATTGCTTTGATGGGTGTATTCAGTATCAGTATCACATTAGAGTTTTATACCAGATTTGGAATTTATTTACGTACATAATATTAACTCTTCCTTATTTTGCTTTGATGAGGTCAGCAGAATTTCGAGAGGTTAAATGTAGATAGCTTATATAACATCAGCATTTAAGGGCTCTTGATGCTAATAGCAGTAAGGTATTTTTGAAGTACGTATAATGTAATAATTGAGGTTCTTCAAAATTTCATTGGCTCTTCTTCATATGAAATGGAAAATCAAGATGCATAAAACCATTATAGGTACAATGACTATGTATGTGATTATGTAGGATTACAAATTAATTCCTTATCAGGAATCGTTTATAATAATTGTTATCGTATACAAGTTTAAATAAACTCAAAGTTCTCTCCATGCCGTAAATGTGACCAATAATTAAGTTAGTGTGCATTGATCAAGTCTTTTAGATGTTGTTATGACTTAAGAGCCAATTAACCTTATTTGTGCATTTTGAACTCTTTGAAACTAATAAAAATATAGAATTATTTTGAATGAACAAGAACAACTAGTGTGTGTTACAACCAAGTGTTAAGGCTGGGTTTATAGCTATAGGTATATAGTTGCCCGACTAACAAAATTGCTTCGCATTTCAGACATTAAAGTGTTATTTGTTTCTATAGCGCTCCATTTAGCCCTCTGACAGAAAGTAAATACGAGTACCTTATTGGAGCATTACTGAATCCTTAAATATTTTCTGGTGCAAATTATATCAGCTTGATAGAAGCGATATACCAATGTTTCTTTAATCTCTCTATAATGCTCTTATGAAGTAACCAAGATATTTTCACTTCAATAGTCGTCTCGTAAAATTATTATACAATCTTTATGTTAGTCTTTATTTCTATATTGCTTGTATTAGTGAATATGGTGACGCCAAGCTAAAATTTGCCATTTTATAATTTTTATTCAATTTAGCACCTGAGCACATATATTTCTTATTGTTGACAATGTTTAAGGTTGGTATCAATTAATTAATTAATCTATTGTATCTCTATTTATTTAATTAAAAATATGTGATTTTTATAGCCATACTAGTCTATTATTTTATATTTTTTTTTGAAGAAAGTTTTTTCTTATTAATGCTTCTTGTCTCATACGAGGCAATTCTAGATAAAAAAGCTTCCAATTTAATGCATTGAACTGTATATCAGAGATTGGTGGAGTGGTTAGCAAGTAAGACCAATGGTTTGGAGGGACACGGGTTCGATTCCTGGTTCTAGCAACAAGTTTTTTTTATTTAATTTATTGTGAACTTCTTTAAGACTGTTATAATTAACTCCACAAAGGTACAATATGAGTGAAAAAAGATCGCCTTTTTCACTCTATGGAGTTTTATGCAATGCTTATGTGCATAGGTTGAATGAAAACGAAAAGCATCTATGGAGCAATATAGAAGCGAAATTGTTAGTTGGGATGATCTAGGTGGCACTCGTTATATAGCTATAACTCCAGTTGTTTCTTCATTCAAAATTATTCAATATAAATTGGTGTATAATTCGTGTCCTTGTGTGATTTCCATTTACTAACAAAACCCCCACTTAATTTGAAAATATAGTGTAACGAATCTCATATTTGTACTATAACGACTCTGGAATGAAGAAGCGCCATCTTCTGGCTTATACCTGATATAAACCAACCTACGGAGAGCTTTAGTGAGCTTTAGAACTATTAGTACTAAATGTCAGAATAAAAGCTTTAGAAAGGGAAATTCAAGGGAAATTTCTCCTATGGAAAGCTCTAGAATCAAATACTAGAACCTTTAAATTATTTCGGGAACCTGTGTGATGGGTAAGTATAAAAGGGCATGTTTGAATGGCACTGAACACAGCCTAATTTTAATCGTGAATGAGTAAAGTTGGTTGTAATAAAAGTGGAAAGAAAAATTGGTGATTTAATTTCAGTATAGTTGAATGGTGAATAATAAATTGCTTAGTAGTAAGAAAGTAAAGTGTTTTGATTTACGAAATAAATAAGTTGAAGTTTAAATAAAGTGAATTAATTTTATTAACTAACCTAAGAAAATATTATAATAGCCTACCTATAGCATGTTTAATCGACAAACCGCTCTTTAACTAGGCTATTGAATATAATAGGCGTGTTTTTATCATCGGGATTTGGATCTGGATTAACTTTTGCAAGTAATACCAAAACAAAATAATGGGAAATTTTCAAAATTATTTTTGTAGTACGTGTGAAAAGTTAATCCAGATCCCGATGATAATAAAACACGCCTAATGTATACCTATAATTAAAGCGTATTTTTTAGCTTGCCAGATTTGGTCCAAGAAATTTCTGGTGACTGTCTAGTATTGAATGTCAAATGCCAAGTGCTCGTATGTCAGATTTGAAAAAAATTTCAGTTTGAAGTTAAATAACCAAATAGAATACAAATAGCTAGGGTTACCCACACAGATAAAAAAACGCAGTGAAATTCACTAAAACCCGTAGTTAAATTAACTACAGATGTAGTGAAATCTCAACCTACTAAACGTGTAGTTAAAATCACTACAGACTGTAGTAAAATAATTTTTCGGCAACTGTAGTAAAATTGACTACAGCAGTAGTGAAATTCACTACACGAAATAGTAAATCTAATTTTGGGTTGTACTAAGATCCACTGCACTTGTAGTGAAATTAACTACACGAAACAGTGAAATCTATTGCAGCTGTTCTAAAAATGATAGTGAAATTCACTACAGATGTAGTTAAATGTACTACAAGGAATATTAACTGTAGTGAAATTCACTACAGTGATAGTGAAATTGACTACACAAAATATAAGCTGTAGTGAAATCAACTACAGTGATAGTTAAATTCACTACAGGTGTAGTGAAATCAACTACACGAAATATTAGCTGTAGTGAAATTCACTACAGTGATAGTGAAATTAATTACAGTGATAGTGAAATTCACTACAGGTGTAGTGAAATCAACTACACGAAATATTAGCTGTAGTGAAATTCACTACAGTGATAGTGAAATTAATTACAGTGATAGTTAAATTCACTTCAGGTGTAGTGAAATTGACTACACAAAATATAAACTGTAGTGAAATTCACTACAGTGATGATGAAATTAACTACTGTGATAGTGAAATTCACTACAGGTGTAGTTAAATTGACTACACGAAATATTAGCTGTAGTGAAATTCACTACAGTGATAGTGAAATTAATTACAGTGATAGTTAAATTCACTACAGGTGTAGTGAAATTGACTACACAAAATATTAGCTGTAGTGAAATTCACTACAGTGATAGTGAAATTCACTACAGTGATAGTGAAATTCACTACAGTGATAGTGAAATTAACTACAGTGATAGTGAAATTCACTACAGATGTAGTGAAATTGACTACAGAAAATATTAGCTGTAGTGAAATTCACTACATTGATGGTGAAATTAACTACTGTGATAGTGAAATTCACTACAGGTGTAGTGAAATTGACTACACAAAATATTAGCTGTAGTGAAATTCACTACAGTGATAGTGAAATTCACTACAGTGATAGTGAAATTAACTACAGTGATAGTGAAATTCACTACAGATGTAGTGAAATTGACTACAGAAAATATTAGCTGTAATGAAATCAACTACAGTGATAGTGAAATTCACTACAGATTGTAGTGAAACTCACTACAGATTGAAGTGGAATTCACTACAGATTGTAGTGAAATTCACTACAGATTGCAGTGAAATTTACTACAGATTGTAGTGAAATTCACTACAGATTGTAGTAGGGTGGCACTTATTTTTGAAATTTTTAAATTTCTTTGCCCCCCCTCTCCCTAAAAATGATCAAGGTAATAAAAATAAATTGTGTATGCAGATTTTTGGAAATTGGTCAACGTTAACACGTGCCGACAAGCACTTGAAATCGCTCATACAAAATACATGGAGATTTCTAAATCTTTTGCTCAAAATTTTGGAAAAAGTCTGACAGTGGATAGAAAATCTTTAAACTTTGTACATATGTATATTAAGTACTGAAAGAAGTAGGTTTACAAAAAAATTACTTTCAACTTTTTAAAAAACATTTACTTCGTTGAAAATATAAAAAAATCCACAAAACAACGTTACTAACAGTTATTTTTAACGGGGCAGATAATGTTAAGACAAATTGAAAATTATTTTTTTGTTTACTCCGATTGGTACTTAATATACATACCTACATTTTAAGTTTAAAGATTTTCCATTCACTTTTACACTTCCACCGAAATTATGATTATATAGACTGTGAGAAATTCCCATGTATTTTATTTCAAGTGCATGCCGACACGTGTTAACGTTGACCGATTTCAAAAAAATGTACACAGAATTTTTTTTTTTACCTTGATCACTTTTGGGGGGAGGAGGTGCGAAAAAAATAGAAAAATTTCAAAAATAAATGCCACCCTACTACAGAGGTAGTGAAGTTAACTAAAAGAAACAGTAAAATATGACATGAAATAGTGAAATCTGTGATGAAATAATTACAAAGTTAGTAAACGTTACTTACATGATGTACCTTTAAAGAAAATTATTGGTACTGATTATTCTTTTTAGGGTTCGCAACTTTTGTTCCTGAAATAAAGTTTACTAACGTTTTTTGTTTTCAATTTCTCTTTTTTAAAACCACTTTCGCAATAACAAGCCAACAACAAATACATTTACGTATTATCTACTTTATTTTTTGCTCTTATTTTAATTTGGTACATTTCGAACCAAGGTGTTATTTATATAATAAATAATATTAATTTTATAAATTCTTAAACCTAAGTGCCATTCGACCATCAGAAAGATTATGTGGCAAAGCAGGATAATATTGAAATTCTGTTATTAATTTAAAACTTAAAATATTTGTATTATCTTTTATAATAAAAGCATTAATATTGATATCATATTGAAACGAATATTTTGTTGAAATAATTATTACATTGTTTTTGCTTACCACTATTTCAGAAATTTTAAAGATAAAATTGCTTTGCTTCTGAAACAAAAAAAAACCGGATTTGTATGATGTTCCCATAAAAAGTATATTTTCTGAAAATGTTTGAATACCATCAAGCCCAAATTTTTTAAGATCTTCAAAATACGGTTTTTGAGATACACATACATTTTTGCTTTTAAAATTTTTTACTTTAATATCTCTTTCATTCAAAAAAAAGAAGTTAGCAAGTTTTAAAGACAACTTTATTCCAACGGAGTAACATAAATTTTTTCTGCATGTAATGCTCTGAGCATATTGTTTTAATTCTTTATGTTTGCCTTCATTTCGCATGCTCCAAATCATTTTCAATGGCCCAACTCTCTTGATGACACTGTGATAGTGAGTCAAGAAATGTGCTTTCGGCTTTAAGGTCTTATTAAATAATTCTCTGTACTTTTTATTATGATCAGCTACTCGAGCTTTCAATTCGTCTAAATCATTTTCATTAAATGAAGAATATAAACATAGATCAACTAGTTTTTGAAGATTTAAAAAAAACAGCCAACACTTATCGTCCTTGGGTTCAAAATCCCAAACCATTAACGAAAAAAAATGCACAAAGCAATGGCTTTCACATGCTTGCATATTTAAATTTTTGTTTTGTAAAGCTTCAAGTTTTATCGGAAGAGAGTAGTTTTTCGAGTCTATGATGCCATAATCAAAAAGCTGTTTTCAGTCATTTAAATCTTCCAGACTAAAATATTTTTTTGTTTTAATGAAATATAATATAATATCACACATATCATTTTTCAAAACCCCCTCGAAAAGATCATGCATAATATCAACGGAAACGGCATGAAATGACGGAAGGCTATTGAATACACATACTTCAGAAATTCCTGTTTGTTTTGGGTCATTTAGTAAAAGATCCGAATCATAATTTGAGACCGTTCTTATATTGCTTTCCAACTCATAACTAAGACTTTGTGTTTCCATTTTTGAAGCTTTACAAATTCGACAAAAATGGAGAGCTGAAAAAGAAGATCTGAAGCCCAGAATTTTGTTCAGCCCAAGATTATCACCCGTTACTAAGCCTAACACAAAATAAATCCTTTTCTCAACACCCTCCGACTGAATCACTAAGCCATTCAGTTCTAAGTCCAATAAAATTTCAAGAAGGTTATGAAGGACATCCAGACGCTCATACTTCTTAAAATACTCAGATTTAATTAGCATAGCAGGCAGTATGTTGGTCAAAGAAGACCGTTTATGCTCTGGTAAAGTGGGAAAGTTGATATAGAAGGCAGAAATTGAATTCACTCCGGCGTGTGAGCCTAACACATTATCTGGATCAAAGTCATCATTATAAAGGAAATATGGAACAACCGTTTTGTTTTCATTTAAAAATTTTGAATGAATATCTCTCCATACGGAACCACACACAAAATTTTTTATACCATCGGAATGTGCCATAAGATCTTCCATTTCCTTCAAAGTTTTTCTAAGCAAATTTTCGGTTTCAAAAAATTTTTTTATCATAAAAGGAATTGATAGTATAGTTCCTTTTATATCCTTATATTTTAAAGTTGGTTTACCCCTTTCAATTGTATTTTGAATTTCAGATGAAACTGTACTATTAGCTGGTAATTCAAGTAATTTCTTTTCTGCCAAGTGTTTTATAAGCTTATGTTCAGTGTCTATTTTAGAAAAAGCTGTACCACAAAATTGACTTATTTTTTTTACTGCTAAGTTTGAATCATTTAATTCAATAATGCATTTCATGGGCTCAAATAAGAGTTTTTGAATTTCTGCAATAACATTGAAAACTAAATTTCTCGGAACGGAATTGTGATTCATCAACTTTAAAACAAATCTTAAGGCACATTCCGAGGGATCGACATCTTTTATATTTTTGACCGATTCTTCAAAATAGTTGGTAAAGTTTTGATCAAAACTATTAAGGTTTTGAGATGGAAACGAGGAATTCAATCCGAGGTCTTGATCCAAACAATTTGGATTTTCCTTAGGGCGGGCAGTAGTAGAAGCGGCTGTATTGATGGTGGAGTTAAAATTGGTACACAAATCGGAATGCATTTTCTTTAAATGTCGTTTTAAAACGAGAAAATCAGAAAATGCTTGTGGGCAACCCCCTTGCTTGCAATATATTTCTTTTTCAAATTTATGTCTCAATTTTAAATGAAAATAGTAATCATCTAAATTTAAAAATTTTAGTTCACAAGCAAAGCAATCAAACATGACTGATACAATTTTTTGGTAACACTATCGTTAATAATTATTTACTTAAAAGGTAAGCAACATAGTTCATATAATACATAATAAAAACATTTAACAGGGATTAATTTTTTTAAAAAGTTTTTTGCTATTAAATTTGTTTAGAGACTTAACAAACATAACTCATAATAGTTTCACAAACTATAACAAAAATTTTAATAATACAACTGAACAAAATGCTGATTTATTTTTTTGTCTTAGTTAATTTAGTTTTTTTTTTTTAATTTTTCATTCACTTAAAGAAAAATGAAAAGGTTTGCTTTTGTTATTTGTAATTTTCAATGTATTTTGAAAAGCTTAAAAGTTTGATCAAATAAAGCCGAAAAGTATGGTTTATGTATATGTTTGTAGGTATGAAGTAACAAGTTTAATAACTTGTTCAAACAAGGCAGAAAAGTATGATTAAGTGAAATATGATTTAAAATGAATAAACAAATATCTTCAAAAGCTCGTTAGTATCAATTTAAAAAGCTTAGCCAAATAAGGTAGTGAAGGAGAATTTATAAGAAAATAACAGGTAACTGAAAAAGCTCAGATATATCAAAAAGGAAGTGAAGTACGATTTTTGATGATTTGTCCTGCTAACGACTTTTTTTTTCATTTATGCCCAGCACAATATCGTTAAATAAAGCAAAATCTCTTATCTCAATTATAAGATCCTTTCTCTAAGATATTTAACTATCTAGTTTTATTTCAGTATTTGCTTGATAAAAAAGCAGGGAATTATGATTGGTAAAGAAATAACAGATACCAGGAAAAGCTCTGAAGTACCAAGTTTAATTGCTTGCTCTAAAAAAGCTTTATATAAGGAAATAACGGATATCTGTCACGACTCAAAAGCAAACCAAAAATAGCATAAAATTAAGCAGTGAAGTAAGATTTGTGAAGAAATAATAGATATTTGTAAAAGCTCAAGACTATCAAATTTAATAGCGTGATCAATAAAGTAGTTAAGTATGATTCAAAAGGAATTAACAGATATAAGTAAAAATTCAGGGATATATAAAATAAGGAAGTGAAAAAGAAAACAGCAGTTATCTGCAAAAACCCATAAGTGTCAAGTTTAATATAGTGTGATTAAATAAAGTATTTACGAATATTTTAAAGAGATTGTATCAAGTTTAATAGTTTGATCTTAGAATTACAGAAGTCAAATTTTTTTTAAAAGAACTTAATATTGTTAAGCTTTAAGCTCATTTATAAGGGCTGTTGTTGAAGAACTTAGAACGCTTGAAATAAGATCAAAAAAAAGTTTTCAATAAACAACCAAACATTTTGGCTTTGCAGTGGATACTTTAGGTTAAAAACATAAATTAATTTAAAAGCTGAATCAAGAGCTGATAAAAAACAGTCTGCTTGATGATAAATGTTATCTGATATTAAATAAAATAAATGTTCACTTGCCACCACTATAGGCTGTATGTTGAGATGTAAGCCCTTGTGCGAGTCTTTAATCTGTCGGTATTTTACCAAGATGTCTGCTTGGTTTTCAACTTCAATAATGCTGCTATTGATTGAATCTTGTATTGAGAAGTGCCATTTTTTTCCGCTTTCCAGTGAAATATTTTGCGATGGAGGAAGTTTGAAGTGCATGAGTTTGAATGTCAAAAAGTTTTTGTGATCTGAAAAGAAATTAGTTTTTTTAAGGTATAAATGAAAAATACCTATAACATTTGAAATGCAATTATTATTTATTGTAGGGGAAAAGCTTTTTTATTTAAAAAGAAATTTTTTCATTATAACCTTGATTATCAGTATCATTTATTTGCGCAAGTAACTGCTTAACAGGTTTGCTAGCACTTCCAATTTGCTGAACGACATTTTGCAGAAAATTTGTTTGAAAACCAGCCCATTTCTTTTTCAAGCAAAGTGATCTCTCTTCATCAAAAAGCGAAATAAAATCTAAATCGATCTATAAGAATAATTATTTTGAGTAGCGGTTTTTTAAATAATTAAACAGTTTTTATACCAAATGAAGGCCAATAGATTGGGTAAAAAGTGGCCAGTCATTGAAAATTTCTGCTGCTGTCTTTTCCAAAACTTCTGCCCGCCTCATGTTGAAGCAGTTTTTCCACTTGATGACTACTAACTCTAATGGCTGTGAATTGTATTTCAGCCATTCCTTCTCATTTAAGCCTGCAGGATTAAAATGCTATTTTTATATGCATATGAACTGTAATTAATGCCTTCAGATCAAATGAATTTAATACGTTTTAAGAATAATGAAGGATAAGTGCTTGTATATAGCAAAATGATATTCTATTAGTTATGCAGCATTTAAATTTGTTACTATTTTTAAAATGATGAATAGACTTAAAGTAGCTTAATTGAACCCTTTTAAACAAATTGGAAAACAAGTTTTTATTTAATTTTAATCTGGTTGTCCTATATCGAATACCCAGCACCAAAATAATAGGGTCTATAACTTTATAATAGGTGAAATATGCTATATATTTAATGCCATGTTTCTTACTTTGGGTATAATCTGGAAGCGATGAACACGATGGCGATGAAGGTGATGATGAAGATGAATTTTCAGACCTTGAACAAACATGATGTTTGGAGCGGCTTGACAGAACTCCTCTTTTTCTAAGGGTCTTAATTTTATTGTTGTAGGCTGAATATAGTTGACCTCTTGCTCTACTTCCACTTCCACTAGCCACGTAATAGGAAGTCTATAAGAAATGGTCATTAGTAACTATTTTCGTTTACATTTAACATAAGACCTTTGCTTCAAATGGAAACATTTTGATGATTTGTTCAGCTAATAAGCTTATTTCTCTTGTGCCAAGAAAGATGTCGTTGAATAGAGCAAAGTCTACTATTAAAGAAATAAGATCTTTTCTCTCTGAAGAATTAAACGGTGATTTCTTTGATAGCAATACTTTCCCTCTTGAATTTGACTTTAAAATCTGTTGAACGTTCTAATGTAAAAGTACACACAGTTATTCTCGTAAATCGCTGTCAGTCTTAAAATACAATAATATTTCATACTTGTTCAAGAAATCGAAACTTTTTAGGAAATTCTAAAAACTCTTTTGTATGATCTCTAGTTTTTATTTTGGTTGGTAAGTAAAATTAAAAAATTGAAATAAGAATTTGAAATTTCCTATTTAATGAAAAATTTACATTATTTACATTATGTTGTAAGCGTTGTACAAAAAAATCTTCCTTATATATCTGCTTAGTCTCAGTTGTCTGCTAGAGGAATAAAGTTTCCCGGCTTTTAAGCAATCAAAAAACAATATAAGCAATAATGAAAATATTTACTCCTACAAACATATGTAAATGTATATGCATATCTACATAAATATGTATATATATACATAGGTATATGCATCTGTATATGTAAATGTATATGTATATGTACATATGTATGTATATATCGGATTTATCTGTCAAAAGCCGTTTTCAAAAAAGTCAAATCAACGTCAGTTTGGTAGTTATTTTTTGGCACAGGTATTACATCTTTAAAATTTCGAATAGGATTTTGAAATACTTCACTTTTGCAGTTTGCGGTTAAGAACATTATGCAACTGCATTTCTGACACAAATAACTTTTTCGAAAACAGACAATTTGCTATCATCGATAAATAAGATAAGAAAAGTAAACAAAATTTAGTTATCTTATACCTACGAGCTTCATATTTTAAATTTCCTATAGCTTTTCAAGTGTTATTTTCTGAATATTGATAATACTAACTTAACATTGTCTATATACAAGTATGGTGATTGAACATGGACCTTTGTTTGTATGCTTTCAATTTGAGTTTGACTCACCAGATATTGTAGTTCTTGATTCAAACTACATTCAGAATCGGATCGTAAGACCATATTTGCTTTAGGAAACACTTCCATTACGTCGCTTGATACGGAGATAGTACTTCTTGAATCGACAGAAAGCCCTTCAGATATTGAACTTAAGGGTAAGCTCTAAAATTGTATTAAACATTGATAGTTGGGAGCTATGTATGAACATTACTTCCTCGTCTTAAAGACATCTTACCTTTAAAGCTCTCCATTGAGCTAACCTTGCCTTAAACTTTATCCGGAGTCCCATCAACTCTTCGGGAATTAAATTGTCTATGTCAGAAACTGTTATATATTCAAGACAATCTGCATCAACTTTTCTTTCTAAACCACTAAATTATGAGACAATGGCGGAATTTGAATAAATAAATTTTGATTTACCAACAAATAATTCACAGAGCTCTGAAAGTTCCCATCGCTTCAATATATCGCTAACTGCCTCATCTTGTAAGCTATACGAGTAAACATGTTCTACAGCAACTGAGGGTTTGTTTGATCTTTGCTCATTGAAATCTGTGTTTTCATTTGTTTCCTCCAAATCACCCTCACCAGCCACATCTAAGACTTCTTCAATTATGCTCAAATCACCATCTGAATCTTCATCACTTTTGTTTTCCGGGTCGGCCATTATGCGTTCTTAATTAAAGACTTCTTGTTATCTAATTTTTTTTTTCAGTGCATAAAAAAAATTAATTATAGCTAGCTTATATAAAAATAGCTTAGAAAAAAATTTATTTCTATGCATAATATTCTTAAGTAAAAGATATATGTATATTTAAATAAGTGAAAACACTTATTTTATTTATTTATTGACTAATTAAATAAAAATTTTAATTAAATCTTTGAGGTATTATAATTGAAATAAGGATCGAAGATTTATTGAACTATTTTTCTAAGTCAATTAATTGTATCCAGTGTATTTAAAAAAATGGATTTCTAACATGATTTTCCGAAACCATTTTTAAAATTTTTAGGAGAGAGCTAAACAGCGAAAGAGGCATTAAACATGGCTTTGGACGAGCCTGTTTTTTCCCGTATATGAACATATATACATAATATATGTGCGTATGTGCATTGTGTACATACATTCATTTGTAAATTGTACATACATAGTAGGTACCTACATACATTTTCGTTTTCTTTTTGAATATTTAATATAATAAAAGTCATGCAAAGGTTTTAACAAATTGCTTTCGATCGGTGTTTAATTGCTCATTTATAGTATTTCTCGTTTTTTATTGTTTTTTTTTACTTTCTTTCATTACATATTTAATTTTTAAAGCTTAATTCGTCCGAACAACTAAGATGACGACGCACACATATATATATATTCAATCAATTTTGATATAACTAACAAAAAAAAAAGTTTTCAATCTACAATTGTAAATCGGATTACCAAAAAAACTACCTCGCCTCATAGCCAAACCACCATTTTTAGAGATAATAATAGTTCTACTTTAGAGAGCATTGAAGTAATGATCTAAGCCATAAGCAAACAATGTACCTAGTTAAAGTAGTTGTGTGTTCATAAACCACTATATGTAACAAAAACTAAAATTAAAACAAATTGTATATGTAATATTGCTTAGAACCACTTAAAATTCTATAAGAAATTAACATATAAGATTTACCAAACCATGCTTCTATGTCAAGTAAATGTAAAAGGTAAAGAAAATTAAGTTTCTAATCATTTTATTTTTTTAAAATCATCTTATTTTTAAAAGTTAAAATTAGGATCTCATACCATCCTAACCAAGTTTGTAGGTCAAATATCTATATTTAAATACACCACTGTAATGTAAAATGTAACAAATACTAAATTTCAAATTATTATATTTCTTTATAACTATGTATACTATTAAAGATCCTAATTTCAATACTTAAAAATTGCATTAATGTTTTACATCAAACACAATATTAAAAAAAAAAATTATTCTTATATATCATATAAGGATGTATTTAAACTATTAAAAATATGGAATGAAATGAAATGTGAAGATGAATTTTGTTCGTCAGATTGAATGAAAAGTTAAAATGATTTTTGTTTATATTTTTGTATCAAAAAGAGTAATTCTATTTTGAAGACGGTTCTTTTTTCACCTTCTAAATACATACATTTAGTTATCTACACCATTGAAAATGTTTATATATAATCTTAAGATGATTTTTGAAAAATGAAATGAAACGTTCAAATGATTTTTGGTTGTATTGTTTTGTACTCAAAAAGATTATTATATACATATAAACACATATATATTTTATTTTTATTTTAAATTTTATTAATAGCTAGCATAGCTCAAAAATTGCTTATGAACTTTTTGAAAAGTTCGCTTACTCTTGCACTCTTATTTTAAACGACAATCTTGTTCGAATAAAGGCACTTCTCCAAAGAAGTTATATATTAGCATCTGAGCTGATGATTTTTTAAATGAATTTAAGTAAGATGAAATAGAATGTTTTGATGATTACATTGTGTGACAAAATTTTAATTTTTGTCTCTAAAATGAACCAAAATATACTTTCCGGACAGTTTTCGATGCTCTGAACTCGAATTTGGTTTTAGCACGTCACTTTTTTGAGATATTCGAATCCAAAATTTGAAAATATTTATTTTTAGACAAATTTTAAGTTATATTATCTCTCGAAGTAATTTTTTTTCGAATAATTTTTTTATCGTCAGTCCGAAGTATAAACACTTATCTTTTAAATTCTTTTTGAATCTTTCAAATACCTTCATTCATCTTGGAGAAATCATTAATTAGCCTTCGCCTAAAATTAACTTATTCATAAATTATAATTGAGAATTTTGACGAGAAAATTACAAAATATTGATAAAAATCCAACTACATTTTGTAAGAGATATTTATTTGCAATGTGCTAAATTTAAATTATAAGTCCACACAATACTGACCACCCTGTACCTACTCTTTACTTACTAAATTTAGTATTAAAACGATTTATACATTTATACATACATGCGTATGGAGTTCATGTTATCATCTTATCTTTTTGCTCTCTAGCTGTACAATCGAATCATTATTTTAATGTTATAATATGCACCGCTTTTCTTTACTCTAATATGTTAACTGTTAGTTTTAAGCTATGTGACTAAAATATGTTTCCTTAAGAAAAATCACTTGTAATAAAGTTATCGCTGAAACAAGACGTGTTTTGCCTTTTATGATTTCTTATTATTTTGCATGTTAATGAAAGTAGTTTGCTTAATTAAAGTAAATCGATTATTCAGTTAAGTAAATTGATTATAATTATTCAGAAGTGAGATAAAAAACCTGCTTAGCTTGTGCATGAAATTAGATTACGCTTAAATTTTGATATCTCGATTAAAACTTAAAAAATTTATGATGGATGCAAGTGCTCGTGCCGCTATGTTTGTGCAAAGCGCGACTGTGCCAAGACTAAAAGGTAAACTTGCCGAGATGGGTTTGTCCACGTTGGGACTGAAAGCCACGTTGAGGTTACGTTTGGAGGAAGGAGTAGCTCTTCTCGATGATGGTCGGTTAGAGGAGCTATTCTCAAATGATGATCTAAATGGTGAAATGGATGGCGATGGAAGTGAGTCAGATTTAGTTGAGGAAGACAGAGCTGTTTCACATAGGTTAGAGAGCTTGCGTGAAATAATAAGAAAGAAGGAAGAGATCGCTGTGTTGGAACAAAGGTTAGCAGAGTTAGGTAACCGTCACAAGGATGTACATTCATCATCGTACACATTTCGTGATATTGAAGACACGATGGCAACGTTTTCTGGTGATGATAATTATCACGTGAAGAAGTGGATCAGTAGTTTTGAAGATGCAAAACTTCTTTACAAATTAACTGAGTCCGAAAGTTTTGTATACGCCAAAAGATTGCTTCATGGTACTGCAAAATTGTTTTTAAGATCAACCTCGTGTCGTTCTTGGGATGAGTTAAAAAATGCTTTGTTGGCTGAGTTCCATAACCATGCGTCAGCCACAGATGTCCACAATATGTTGCGAGGACGTAAGAAACGCAAGGACGAAACTTTTCAACAGTATTTGTTAAACATGCAAGAGATAGCTTCTCAAGTTGACATCGAAGAGCAGGATGTTATAAGTTATATTATTAAGGGTATTCCTGACCCTGTTTTTAATAAGCAAATTTTGTTGACTGCGAATAACATCGCCGAGCTGAAAATCATATTGAGGAAATATGAGAAAATAAAATATGAGCCGCAGTCATCTACCTCTGTGTATCACAAACCAACGCCACATCCAAAGTCTTCACCAAGCTCGAGTACCAAATTCGTTGCAAAGTGCTTCAACTGCAATGAAGCTGGGCATATTTCCACCAATTGCTTAAAGCCCCGGAGAGAAAAAGGTTCCTGTTTTCGCTGTGGTCAAAAAGGCCATGTTGTCAAGGACTGTCCATCACCATCGTCAGTTCTTGTGGTCCAAAATCCTGAGTTACAAAAAGAAACTCATATTTCTTCGTGTTCCTATATGGGGGACTTTCATGATGTGTTCGAGTATGAATTCCTAAACGATGACTCTGGTTCCGTGCGTTTTACAATGCGTGCGATGACATTGATTGACACTGGAAGCCCTATAAGCTTTGTGCAGCAGCGTTACGTTCCACCATTTCTGATGACATCGGTACCATCTCTTTGGAAAGATTTTGTAGGTATCAATAATTCTAAGCTTATTTTTCTGGGTAGCGTTATATGTTATGTCAAAGTTAAAAGTAATTTTGTTAAATTATGTTTGTTAGTTGTCAAAAATGAGACAATGCAAAATGCGATAGTGTTAGGACGAGATTTTTTACAAAAAAGTAATGTTAAACTAGTTCTAAAAGATGAAAATATCGATTTAATTGAAAAGAATGATATAAACGACTCTTTATGTGAAGGATTTATAAAAGAAATTTTGAGTATTGATATATCGGATGATAATGAAAAATCGGGTTGTTTAAAAATTAATGAAAACTTAGATTACAGTGACCAGAATTTAGTAAGAAGTTTAGTTACGCGAAGTATTATTCAGAACACAGTATTTAAGGATGATTTTGAAATGAAAATCGTTTTGACAAGCGAGAACAGTGTTTTTAATTGTGTTCCCCGACGATTGCCTTACGCACATAAACTTGAACTCCAAAAAATTCTTGATGAGTTATTAAAAAATAATGTAATTCGAGAAAGCAATTCCCCTTATGCTTCACCGATCGTGTTGGCAAAGAAAAAATCCGGCGAGTTGCGTCTCTGTATAGACTTTCGTCAGTTGAATAAACTGACAGTAAAAGATAATTTTCCGATCCCTCTTATTGAGGATCACTTGGACAGGTTACGCGGCAAAAAGTTTTTTACATTGCTAGACTTAAAAAGTGGATTTCATCACGTTAAGATGTCTGAAGAGTCTGTGAAGTTTACTTCGTTTATTACACCATTAGGACAATATGAATACCTGCGCATGCCTTTTGGCTTAAAAAATGCGCCATCTGTTTTCCAGCGGTACATCAATTCGCTTTTTAAGGACCTTATAAGTGAAGGAAAATTGCTAGTTTATATTGACGATTTGCTTGTTGCAACCGAGTCTAAAGAGGAGCATTTTAGAATTTTAGAAGATGTTATGGATGTTGTCACGAAACATAATTTACAATTGCGGTATGACAAGTGTCTTCTTATGTTTGATAAGATTACTTATTTAGGGTATCAGATTTCTGCTAGTGGCATTGGACCGAACATTAATGGATTGAAGGCCGTTGCCGAATTTCCTGTTCCTTCAAACGTCAAAAATTTACATTCCTTTTTGGGGTTAACTTCATATTTTCGTAAGTTCATTAAGGACTTTTCCACCATAGCGAAACCTTTATATGACTTGCTTAAAAAAGACGCGAAATTCGTTTTTGGTCAAAACGAGTTAGAAATTTTTGAATTGTTGAAGCAGAAGTTGTTGAATGCTCCAATTCTAAGTATTTACAACCCTCATGCTGACACCGAATTGCACTGCGATGCAAGTAGCTTGGGATTTGGTGCAGTGCTGCTGCAGCGTCAGGAAGATAAGCAATTCCATCCTATTTTCTTTTACTCAAAACGAACAACATTTCAGGAATCAAAGTATCACTCATATGAGTTGGAGACTTTAGCCATAATATCTGCTCTTAGGAGATTTAGAATTTACCTCACGGGTATAAAATTTAAAATAGTTACTGACTGTAAGTCCCTGACCTTAACTCTAAATAAAAAAATGTTAAATCCGCGAATCTCAAGATGGGCTCTTGAGCTCCAAGACTACGATTACATCATTGAGCATAGAGATGGTCAGAGGATGAAACATGTCGACGCTCTTAGCCGCTGCCATAATATTTTAATCGTCGAGTTAGATTCCTTTGAGCATGTTCTTGCAGCATCGCAACAAAAAGATCCTGTAGTAAGAAATATAGTGAAAATGTTGGAAGAAAGAGAAAGTCCTGTCTACGAGTTAGTCAATGGTTTGGTATATCGCAAAATTGCTAAAAAAGTTTATTTTTATGTTCCATCTCAAATGGAGAGAAGTGTTATACAAACACATCACGACGCATTGTGTCATGTCGGAGTTGAAAAGTGCTACAACTTTCTGAGAAAAACGTATTGGTTTCCTGCCATGAAAACCAAAATAAAGAATTATATCACCAACTGCCTAAAATGCGTACACTTCTCTCCACCATACGGTAAAAAAGAAGCGATTTTGCATAGTATTCCGAAAGGTGATAAGCCTTTCGACACTATTCATGTTGACCACTATGGACCATTACCATCTTCCGTGCGAAATTCCAAGAAACACATATTTCTTGTTGTTGATGGGTTTTCGAAATACACTAAGCTGTTTGCAGTTAAAAGTACAAGTTCCAAGGAAGTAATTCAATGCTTAGAAACATATTTTGCTACCTACAGTAGACCAAACCGTTTAATTTCGGATAGAGGCAGCTGCTTTACTTCCGAGGAATTTGCTTTATTTTGCGAAGATCATTGTATTAAGCATATAAAGATCGCCACTAGTTCACCTCAATCTAATGGACAGGTTGAACGCGTCAACAGGTGTCTCACTCCAATGCTAGCTAAGGAGAGTGAGGTTGAACCAGGTGAATGGACGAAGTATGTAGCTAAAGTGGAATTTGCGCTCAATAATACCATTAATAGGAGTACTGGTTTTTGTCCGAGTGTTTTGGTTTTTGGTGTTGAGCAAAAGGGGATTGTTAACGACAAAATTAAGGAATATTTAGTTGAAAACATCATCGTTGATGAACCGCGAGATTTGAATTTGTTAAGGGAACAAGCAAGTAGAAAAACTGTTCAAAGTCAAGAGTCCAATAAAATTTATTACGATAAGCATCATAAAAAGCCGCATGTCTACAATGTTGGAGACTTTGTTATGGTAAAAAATGTTGTAACTACCCCAGGCATAAACAAAAAACTTCTTGCTAAGTTCAAAGGTCCTTTTGAGATAGTGAAAAAACTGCAAAATGATCGTTATTTAATTAAGGATCTGGAAAACCTTCAAATTTCTCGAATTCCTTATGAGGGTGTTGCATGTCCCGAAAATATGAAGCCATATGTCTCGACATAAATAAAAGTTTTAAATTATTCACATATATCAATACTTAATTTCTTTATTCATTCTAATCGTATTATTTTACAAGACCATTTACTTTTTTATAATAATAATATAAATGTTCAGTATTAAAAATTTTTGAAAATAAATTTCAAATTTCGTTTCATGTAAATGATTCATATCAGTATTATAATTACATTATAATTCATTATAATTTTATGTTTATTTTATTTCTTAGTCACAAAAACTTTGACCTTCAGTATTCGAAACTAATTCTTTTATATAATTTATATAATCATTGTTCATGTACATACATATATAACTTTTGATATCATTAAATGAAATTATGTAAATCGAGGACGATTTGTATTCAGGATGGTCGAGCTGTAAGAGATATTTATTTGCAATGTGCTAAATTTAAATTATAAGTCCACACAATACTGACCACCCTGTACCTACTCTTTACTTACTAAATTTAGTATTAAAACGATTTATACATTTATACATACATGCGTATGGAGTTCATGTTATCATCTTATCTTTTTGCTCTCTAGCTGTACAATCGAATCATTATTTTAATGTTATAATATGCACCGCTTTTCTTTACTCTAATATGTTAACTGTTAGTTTTAAGCTATGTGACTAAAATATGTTTCCTTAAGAAAAATCACTTGTAATAAAGTTATCGCTGAAACAAGACGTGTTTTGCCTTTTATGATTTCTTATTATTTTGCATGTTAATGAAAGTAGTTTGCTTAATTAAAGTAAATCGATTATTCAGTTAAGTAAATTGATTATAATTTTATAAAAGAAGTTTCACTTTTAGAGTTTTTTTTTCAATAGATTATCTCAGAAACTTGAGGTGCTAGAGCAAATTTGAGGATTTGAGTTCAACGTACCAAAAGCCACTAGAAAAGTATATTTTGGTTTATGTAGCAGAAACAAGTACAAATAAAACTTAAATAATAAATATTTCTCCAAGATTTTGAAAAATGATTTAGAAATTTAGAAACCAACTACGAAAATGACAGCCAAAATTTTCTCAAATATATTGTTTTAAGATTATGGCATTGTCACAAAAATGCTTTTTCATAACATAACATAGAAACGTGAGATGCTGGGTACCCACATTATTCTACAATTACAGTTTCAATTTAAAAACCCTTGCCACACAGATTTATTGTTATTGTTTCGAACTGAAACTGTGTAATTCAACTTAAGAGAGGACTGTAATTAGGAAAGATATTAGATATACTGAAGCAAGTAGTCAAGTAGTTGTATGTTATGTTACAAAAATTAACTCTCAAATCAAATTTATTTAAAACTGAATCACCTTGAGCTTGTTATGATTTTTTTTAATTTTAATTTTAATGTCTTAAAAATTGCATTTAAATTTATATAAAAGATAATTTTTAAGAATATTTTTTCTCACATTCCATATATGAATGTATTATAAGTAGGTACCTGATAAAAATTTCTGATAAAAATGTAGATATGGAATGTGAGAATGGAAATTAAAAGTGATATGAAATAGATTTTAAAATGATTTTGAGTCATATTTTTTGAAACCCAAATGCATAAGTAGGTAGCTATTTATGTAAAATATATTCTTTGTGCTCAAGGAAATTGCGAAAATTTGAAAATTATTTCTTATTTTTTTTTTTAACTGATTTTTCTATTTCTTTCTTAGATTTTTTTAAATCCTCGTTTCGATTGACTTCCAAAATTGCATTACTTTCTCCCAACTGTGGAAATATTAAATCAAAATCATTCTCACATTCCAAATACATATCTACATATCGTCGGCTTAGAGTAAAAAGCAGGTATGAAACTCCTATTTAGCATTTTTTACAAACAAATATTTTTAAAAAAGTGTGCATTTCTTGAACAAAATCAAAAATAGATAGATAGATTTGGTGGCGCAACAGCTCGTGGAGAACCAGGGCCTAGTGCCTTACAACTCTCAACCATTCCTGTGTGCGTGTTGTTGGCAGGAATCAAGGGGACCTACAATTTTCTGCCGAGTCCGAACGGCTAGATAAGAAGCACTTATGCATGACAAGTATACTCTTGGAGGATGTGTCAGTTCCTCGCAAGAGGCAGTACCTCGGAAAAACATATCTGTTTTTAGGTGGCAGCGGCTGGGAATCGAACCCAGACTTTCGGCATGACAGTCCAACGCACTTACCATCATGCTACGAGGTTTTCGCTCTACGAAAAGATTTGATAAATTTTATTATTTTTAGCAATTTTTTAAATGGGTTAAATGATTAAAAAATAGGCTTTTCATTCTAATCCGACGGCATGTACGAGTATGTGTAATAAAAAAATTTATATTGAAACTTAGCTCGATTTTAACGTAAAATGAAATGGAATGTTGAATTATGTTTATATTGTTTTGAACCCAAAAAGATTAGTATAAATATTATTATATATGTATATATATATAAATACATATATATTCATTGTTTTTATATTGAATTTTAAAATATTTAAAAAAATATACCTCAACATTTTCTTCAAAACTTTGTTTGTCCGAATGAACGCACTTCTTCAAGAAGGTTGTATATTGGGATCTGAGGATGGTTTTTGTAAGAGAATTTAGTAATACGATATGGAATGTTTCAAATGATTATTGTAAGATAATACCTTATTAACTTGAAACTAAGATATAAGATTTATCAAACCATGTTTCTTTGTAAAGTACTTATTTGTAGTATGTAAATACAACACTGCTTTGTAAAATGTAATAAAAATTAGCTTTTAAATCATTATATTTCTTTAAAACTGAGTTACCTAGAAACTTGGAATGGATTTTTCTTAGTTCTTATTTCAATGTAGGTTCTTTAAAAATCGCATTTGATTATAAATCAAATATAATTTTTTAGAAATCATTTTTTCATATTCCATAACTGTCGTCATTCAATGAAAACTCCCTGAGTGGCTAAGTTTTTTGAGATATTCTGTACTTTTTATGGATTTTTACTGACCAGAATTAGAAAATATTTTTGGGAAATTTTTCTTTTAGAAATAGGTATACCAACAAAAGATTTATAAATATTTAGAGATTTAAAATGTTAATATTTTATAATATTGTAAAGTATTTACCTACAAGACGTTTCTCGGTTGCGAGAAAATGGACTCAAGGAGTTTTGATAGAACAACGACGGTACATAATATAAATGTAGATATTATAAGTATCCTATAAAAATGTCGACATGGAATGTAAAGTATTAAATTTTAAGTAAGAAGAAGTGCAATTAAAATGGTTTTGTGTCTAGTTTTTTGAAACCCCAAATGTAAAGTAACTAGGTACCTATATATTTTATCTGTAACTTTGTTCTTAAAGGGCCAATGTGTAATTTGTAATTTTTAGTATAATCGACAATCTTGCTTTTTAATTTCTAAAAATGTTTATTATTTTTGAAAATTAAACTATTTTTAAAACACTCGGTATCTTGTTAACAAGCAATTGGAGCAAATTGGCCCTGATTATACACGTAGAACATCTTCCGCCAAGTCAAAAAGTGCACTTAATACAAAATTGAAAAAAAGGACATTGGCACTATTGAAACAAAGGTACAGATATATTTTGTGTTCTCTAGGAGGTTGCAACACTTTGGAGAACATTGCTCTTGAACATTATTAAAAAGTTTCTTACCCTTTTCACTTTTTTTTTAACAAACTGTTATCTGTTTGTGATTTCAAGCAGGATTGCCACGATATGGAACTGTTCAAATAATTTGTGGAATTTTTTCTCGGCGCGTGCTTTCCTTGTCCGTCTTCACTTTGAACGGCAATGTATAATTTTGAACAACACAGAGCACACAACGGCATAACTTTTTTTTGGCACCGCCAGCCAACGCCCTGTTGCATGGTCTGCTCAATTGCGATACAACATAAATGTACCTACTAAATTTTCATTTTGCATACTCTGGAAACCATTTGGAGCTGCTGAGCTCCATAAAAAGAAATAATCGATGAGCCGAAGATCAAAAGCGGACTTATAGAATTAATTTTTTTTTTGTTAAGGAAAACTAAAAACTCATAGGATATGTGTGTTTTTTAATGAAAACTATTAATTTTGTAGTAAAGAACGAATTTTCATGATAAATATTTAGGATTTGTACATTAAAAAAATTTGTACAAAGTAAAAAAAAACATATGAGGCTTGGACGCAGACATGCCCGTTTCTGATCACCAGCTACAGACATTTTGGTTTTTTTTTATTAAAATCAAAATTTCTTAATTAACTTACCTTACAAATTGCTTCCGAACAATATTTGTTTGTTACTAAAAGTTTTTCTTCACTTTTCAATGTTTTTTTTTTCACTTTTTTAAATAAAAACTTGATTTAATAATAAGAAAATCACGAACAACTGTGAAGACGGACGCGCACGCTGATGTAATTGGAATAACTTAACTAGTTACAGTTGCTAGGCCACAACTTAGAATTACGTAAACGACGCCAGTGCCAGTGGTGTCATCTCTTGTTCAACTCTGTAGTGAATTTCACCATACCTGATGGTGAATTTCACTGTTCGTGTAGTGAATTTAACTGCATTTGTAGTAATTGCGAAAAGTTATTAAAAAAAGCTTAAGGTCCTGTCTACATTATTGATTTCACATTAATGTAGAATTTAAGTGTGAAAGTATGAAAAAAGTATTCCACTTAAAATCCACAGACAGTGAACTCTCAAAAATAGTTCTTGGCATGTGCATGAAGGACTTTGGATTTGATTTTCATCAGACAACGGAGGCTATACGTATAAAGTGGAAAGACTTTTTTTTATAGAAATTGTGTAACCCAGGAGGATCATGATAAAAACTTTCTGTAAATAGCCTTTTTACATCGGTAAGCTGGACTAAAGCGAATGCGAATAAATCGCAAACATCAGCTCTCTTATACTGAATCTACACGAGTGATAAATTGCCATTCATTCACTAAAGTGGCAAAATAATGATAAAATCAAATCATTAATGACATGCATTTACACTAAGGCAAAATAATATATAAAATATAAAATAAACTCTGTCATTATACTGGCAAGGAATGACCAAGTTCGTTATTTAGTGTGTATTGTCATTATTTGCAAAATGGTGTCACTGTGCATTTACATGGCCTCAATTAAATGGAAATGTTTTTTGACAGTTGGCTCTGTCATTTATTTAATGATATAAAATGAATAATATTATGGGAAATTTTTATTATTATGATTATATCGTTAATGGAGTGAAAATGGAAGAATTTCTAACAATTTATCACTCGTGTAAATCCGGCATTAGTTATACTTTTCCGACGAAGTGAATAAAGGATCTCATTTACAAAATTTGAAAGAAAACACTGCCTAAAATTATTTGTTTTAGTTACAATACTTTTTTTTTAATATTTTCTACCCGACTAGAATCATTACTGTCAACCGTAGCTTCGCAATTCATATCCTCTTAATTTGTTTAAGCACCCTTTTGCTTATATATAATTTTTCACATTTGGCAGTAATTCTTGGTATTGTGGCGTGAGGTTATATCTACACTGATCATTTAAGAGAATGATAAATTTATATAGTATGAAAGAAAGCAAAACAGGATTCAATGCAAAATCCACCAACCACTTTCAAAAATAATTCTGGTACTGAGCATGACGCATTTTTTTCTCTGCGACAGAGGAAGTATGATTTTGTTTTTCATCAGAAACAGAATTGCATAATGTATTGAAAGACTTTTTTCAGCATCGTATAGCTATTGGGATCATAAACAAGACTTTCAGTAAAGTGCCTTTTACATAAGCTGCGACCAGTGCATGCTAATAAATCGCAAATATAAACTTTATTTTTTATTAAAGCCTTTCAAGAAAGTGAATGAACGATTCCATTTACAATTTTCAAAAGAAAACAATGCCAACAACTAGTTTAAATAACTATTTTATTAGCATTTTAACATTTTCAACGCGATGAGAAGCGCAATTTAAAACGTACTATAATAAAAATTGGCTCGAATTTAACCTTACATTTTTTTACAGCACCCCTTTGGCATATTTATGTTTGATGACTATTCACAGCTGTTGGTGATCAAAAAACTTACACGAGTGAAAAACTGTCAAAATTCGTAACAATTTGCAGTTCGCAGTTCGTGGTTTTTGTTTAGGGCACTAAAAATGGACTATGTAAGCAAGGATTTAAGATATACTGCAACTGTAGTAAATTTCACTACACGTGATGGTGAATTTCACTGTTCGTGTAGTGGATTTCACTGTTTATGCAGTGAATTTAACTACATTTGTAGGTGGCTATATTATATACTGCGATTGTAGCGAATTTCACTGTTCGTGTAGTTAATTTAACTGTATTTGTAGTAAATGCGAAAAATGATTTAAAACAGCTTAAGATCCTGTCTACATTAGTGATATCATATTAAATTAGAATTTAAGTGTGGAAGCAAGAAAAAAATATTCAAACCAAAATCCACAGACATTCTACTTTCAAAAATAATTCTCGACATGAGCATGCCGGATTTTTATACTGTGAGTGTGAGAAATTATGGATTTGTTTTTCATCAGAAACTGAAGTGTATAATGTAGTGAAAGCCTTTTTTCGGCATCGGGTGGCTAGGGGAATCGCAGACAAGACTTTCTGTAAAGTGCCTTTTACATAAAACATAGTTTACAGTTCCATGCAAAAAAAAAAATAATATTTTCAAAACTATTTTCGACCTATTCTGTGTATAATTTTGTATTATTCAATGCGAAAAATGTTTACTTTGGTCGTAGCCATTCATTAAGTCAATAAATTTATTCGTAATTAATAAAAAGTAGGCCTAAAAATGCAAAATTATTCATCTTTGCATCCAAAACTTTTTTCAATCCAAAAATAATTGTCTTTCATTTTTTGGCATAGATCTTATAAATTTATACCATGTTCCCACCGGAGCGAAATCTCACATTTTAAAGAATTCATTCCAAATCTTCACTTTTCCCTATACAGTTTTGAGATTTCAAAACGCGAGATTTCGTTGAAATCTCAGTCAAATCTTGTAACGGTGCGAACTCTTCCTTATGAACAGACCGATTTTCAGCTTTTACCATAGAAAGGTGAAAAGCTTTTTGATAAAAATTACGATCTTTCACTCAAACGCCAAGCAGGCAAAAAGAGAGAGTATGATATTGTATTTGACATTTAAGCGGAGAGAAACACAAACATATTAGCTCACAATATTAGTTGTTTATGTTTATATGAGACGAAATCTTGGAATTGCCAGTGTGAAAACCAATTTGAAATATCGGAAGTTTTCAGCTGAAATCTCTGATTTCATTTTGGTGGGAACATGGTATTAGGCTTAATTATTGACTCAATGAGTGAATAAGACAAAAGCAAATATTTTGGGCAAAGAACTGTAAACAATGCTTAAGCCACTACCAAGGCATGTGAATAATTCACAAATATAAACTAATGTTTTTGAAATAGCTTTTCAAAAAAGTGAGCGAACTATCCCATTTTCAATTAAAAAAAAAAAACGATGCCAACAATTAGTTCAAATAGCAATTTTATTTGCATTTTTACACTTTCAACGCAACCAGAAACATAACTTTTGCGAAATTTCACACGTTAATTCGCAACTTAAAATGAACTCCACAAATCAACTAACAAAAATTGGCTCGATTTGACTCACATTTTGTTAAAGCACCCCTTTTGCTTATATATGTTTGATGAAAATTCACAGCTGTTGGTTTTGATCTATCAAATTACACATTAATGGCAAAATTCGTGATGATTTGCAGTTCGCGGTTCGTGGTTTTTGTTTAGGGCACTAAAAATGGACTATGTAAGCAAGGATTTAAGATATACTGCAACTGAAGTAAATTTCACTACACGTGATGGTGAATTTCACTGTTCGTGTAGTGGATTTCACTGTTTATGTAGTGAATTTCACTACATTTGTAGGTGGCTAAATTATATACTGCGTTTGTAGCGAATTTCACTGTTCGTGTATTGAATTTCACTGTTCGTGTAGTTTATTTAACTGCATTTGTAGTAGATGCGAAAAACGATTTAAAACAGCTTAAGATCCTGTCTACATTAATGATTTCATATTAAATTAGAATTTAAGTGTGGAAGTAAGAAAAAATACTACACCCAAAATCCACAGACATTCTACTCTCAAAAATAATTCTCGACATGAGCATGCCGAATTTTTTTACTGTGAGTGTGAGAAATTATGGATTTGTTTTTCATCAGAAACCGAAGTGTATTATGTTATGAAAGCCTTTTTTCGGCATCGGGTGGCTAGGGAAACCGTAGACAATACTTTCCGTAAAGTGCCTTTTACATAAAGCATAGTTAACAGTTCCAAGGAAAAAATAAAAATTAATATTTTCAAAACTATTTTCGACCTATTCTGTTTATAATTTTGTATTATTCAAGGTGGAAAATGTTTATTTTGGTCATAGCCATCCATTCAGTCAATAATTTATCCGGAATCAATAAAATGTAGACCTAAAAATGCAAAAACATTTATTTTTGCAAAAAAAAACTGCCCAAATTATAAACTGCGTTTGTAGTGAATATCACTGCTTGTGTAGTTTCACTGCATTTATAGTTATTGGCACAGGTGTTAAAAAAATCAAATTTTGCAACTAATGCGCCTAAATTTAATACTACATTTGTAGTGGATTTCACTGTTAGTGTAGTGAATTTCACTGTTTGTGTAGTGAATTTCACTACAAAAGGTGGTGTTGTGTTTTTCAAATAGATTTATTAAATTTCACTTCACCTGATAGTTAACCATACTTTTAGTGTATTGAATTTCCCTACCATTTGTAATAATTGCCACAAATGTTTGGAAAAAAATTGCCTTTATGATATCCTGCCCTCATAATTAATTTTCAAAGTGTTTGTAGTGAATTAACCTACACTTAATAAAGCTTATATCTCTGTTTGTGTAGTGAATTTCATTGCATTTTTAGTTAGAACCACAAGTGTTAAAAAAATCAAATATATACGATACATTGCACCTGTAGTGAATTTTAAAAATAGTAATGAATTACACTACACCTGATATAGTTGTTTTCACTATTTGTGTAGTGAATTTCACTACATAAGAAGTAAGTGTTTAAATTAATTGAATGAAAAAAGTCTAAAATATGCATCGTAACAGTAGTGAATTTTACAATTTGACGTAGTGCATTTCACTACACCTGGCATAGTTAATTCCACTATTCGTGTAGTGAATTTGACTACATTAGCGGTAATTGTCTAAATTAATTGATTAAAAAAAAGTCTAAATTATAAATCGTAACAGTAGTGAATTTCACAATTTGACGTAGTGCATTTCACTACACCTGATGTAGTTAATTTCACTGCTCGTGTAGTGAATTTAACTACACTAGCAGTAATTGTCTAAATTAGTTGAAGAAAAAAATGTCTAAATGCTATTGTATAATCGTAGTGAATTTTACAATTTGATGTAGTGCATTTCACTACACCTAATAGTTAATTCCACTGTTCGTGTAGTGAATTCCACTATACTTGTAGTAATTGTCAAGTGGTTGAAGAATAAAATGTTCTAAATAATCTACTGCATTTGTAGTGTATTTCACTAGTTGAAGTAGTGAATTTCACTACACCTTTTGGTGAATTTAACTATTCGTGTAGTGAATTTCACTGCACTTGTAGTTATTTCCACTGCTTAAAAGTTGACTTCTTTTTGTACAAAAGGTGTAGTATATTTCATTACATAGATGGTGAATTTAACTACACTGATAGTGAATTTTACTGTTCTGTGTAGTGAATTTCACTACATCTGTAGTAGCTTCAGTGTAGTAAATATCACTACGAGTGTAGTGGATTTAACTACAGATTTTTTTGAATGTGTAATAGATTTTACTACAAGTACTACATTTTCATGATTTCTGTAGTGAATTTAACTACAAGTCGTTTTAGTGAAATTGACTACACGCTTTAGTCAATTTGACTACACAAATTTTTATGTGTGCAAGTGTTACTTTTTTTTTGTTTGGTTTTTGGTAGATGTGCATAACTTATTAATTTATTTATCTTGTTATCAATCAAATAATTTTCTTAAAGAATATTTCTTTATTTAAGTTTACTCATTTCAATTCATAATAAAGATTTGGTGACCTTAAGTTTAAATGCGTTTCACCCATCTACAACAATTGGGCTCATCAGTTAGATGTTGTTGTACCCTTCTTACACGCATTTTTTTCAATCGATGGATACTGACAACTTATTATTACAGTGCCAAAGCACTGTAAATTAATTTTTTTTGTTTTTACTTCTCATTCTTTAATATTTTTATACATCTACGTTTCTTTTTTCTTAACATTCAATTTCTTGTACAGTGATTTTATAAAAAAATTGATTGACTTATGATTGCACTACGGCAGCTCTAGTCAAATATTTCTTTAGACGTGGTACAAATTAGTGCCCAAACCGTTCCCGACATTTTGACAGTTTTTCTTGTCTCTAAGAGGATATTATTCCCACCTGTCACAATTTGACATTTAGTCCGAATAATGCGAATAATTAAGGGAACACACCTATTTTGAAAACATGGTTCTCTTCGAATTACCTACGTAACACGTGAATTTTTTTTTAGCAATAAATCTCACTTTTGGTTGAATGGATACGTCAGCAAACAAAATTGCCGTATTTGGAGTGATGATAATCCTTAAGTGTATATTGAGACACCGTTATATCCACAATATCTGACTGGGTTGGATGTGCTTTATGGGTTGGTGGAATAATTGGTCCGTACTTTTTTAAAAACGATGCTTGCCAGAACGTTACAGTTAATGGTGACCGCTGAAGAGCCATGATTACTGACTGTTTCGTTCAACAATTGAAGAACCATAATGTGCAGGAGCTGTGGTTTCAAAAGACAGCGCAACATGTCACGCAGCTCATGCCAAAATTGATTTATTGAAGGAAACGTTTGGTAACCGCATAGCTTCATCACGCTACGGACCCATGAATTGGCCTCCAAGATCATGCGATTTAACGCCGCTTGACGATTTTCTGTGGTATATGTGAAGTCGCTAGTCTATGCCGATAAGCCTGAAACGATCGACCACTCAATAACATTCGTCGCGTTATTACCACAATTTTTGAAAAAAGTCAAGGAAAATTAGACCTCCAGAGAAAATACGTCCAAGCCAGCCATGCGGTAAAGTAAATTCCATGTCTATTTAAAAAAAATCATCTTTGTCTTATTCCATTTCAAAATTGTATACCTCTAAAAAACATCCTTTACTTATGTAAAAAAATAATAAAAATTTTTTTTTTATCATTTGATATGGGACCTAAACATATTTGATATGGGACCTAAACACTGGTCACTTTTCAATATTCCTGACCTTTAAAAAAGAAAAAACTTTAAAAAATCATAAAAAAAACCTATTGCTGACAAATTACTAAAACATGTTGACCTTTTATCTTTTAATCTCTTTACCAATTACTGGAAATAGTTGACCTTTTACCACCATCTAGTGATCTTTCGGATCGGTATACATTTTTTGCAAATGTCACACAAATGAAGTGGCAAAAATCGTGAGTGACCTTAAGACACTTGAAGTCTTGATTTGATTACAAGTTTTCTAGTATTGACCAATTTCTAGGACTATAGTTGACCTTATTTGGCCATATTTTTTTTTGTGAAATGAAGTGTGCATGGAAATATTTCATAGTATACAAGTTTATAGTGGTTTTCTCCTTCCAGTACATAAAGAGTGGTATTTTTTTTTAATTCTGTGCTTTTCTAAAAATTTCGTTTGTTAATAAAATAATTTTTGTATAGGAATAAGAAATCTTTCACTTTATCTATTTATACACCTCCTTTGCCCCTTGGATCCCAACCTTTACTTCAATAACTTTCATCACGTGATCCTTAAAATCTACAAATCGACATATCTATGCTATTGCTTTTGAGTTAAGCGAGATGACACAAAACATGCTCTATGCTCAAACTTTCGTCATAAGCGACACCATAGCGAGAAAACTACGGATTAGATCCTCGTGTAAACGGGCACAGTGAGACTACACCGAGACGAGCACAATTACCATGATACTGTTAACCACGTTTCGATGACCATGGCGTGACATTTTTAGGTCAAAACTGAACCGGACCATTTCTACAAATAAAGGCAATAATAATTTTCATCATATCTCAACCGCTTCTCAAGTCAAGCCAGCCGTTTTTTTTTTTTTTTTTTTTTGCTAAATCCTGAAACGCATTTTTCCTACAACCACTTTAAGTGCCTTTAATATGACCTGTGACCTGCGAATGCGAATAAATTTGTTTAGGCAATTCCAAGCACAAATATTAACAAATTATTGTTTTCGACAAAGTGAATAAACGTCCTATCTGAAATTATTAAAAAAAAGGTCAAAAATTTGTTTAAATTGCAAAATTCAGTATTGTTGTATTTTCTACTCAATTAACAAGATATTTTCTGCGAACTGTTAATCTGCAATCCACAACATCCAGGACACATTCCAAGGAGCCAGATTATTTTGTATGACTATTCACGTTTGTCGGCGACCAAACAAATTACTCTTTTCGCAGATCGTAATGCAAGGCACTTGAGTAATAGCTTTTTTCGAGAGAATATTAAAAAAAGAAACAAAACCATTTTTCATATGAGGGTTATCCGTTCTAAACTGGCTACAAAATATTCAAATTTGAACCGGAACCTTTGTATATAAAAATTTTTATATACAAAAACCGGAAACACAGAAAGATAAAAGGTTTCTGCATTAACTAAAATAAATTTATACATCTGTCATCTAGCTGTGAAAGTGTTAAGGTATAGCTCATACATTAACCAGTTTTTATTAAGAAACCATTTTGTTTTCTTGCCATCTGCTAATGAAAGCTTAAAGTGAATCTGGTACAACCGTTTCATATTGAACCGGTTAATGGTATCTGCCTTTCAAGAATAAATTAACTATTCTTATTTTGATTTTGATTTATTGAAAATAATCGAAGAACAATAATAATTGCAAATTTCTTTTTTAATATATGCTATATATAAGAAAAAAGAAATTGGTTTTATGGCAAATGACGTCACTTATCAATGACATTTCACTCGGCGCATGTGGCGCATGTATTTCAAAATTGACATTTCATTGAAAAAAAAACCGATTCAATGACAGAAAGTACAGTTGTAGTTGTTCATTTTGTTCAGTCAAAAAGAAATCGTCATCGGTAAGCTACGTTCCAAAATAATTCTCCAACTCCAAGCCGACCGAAAGACCGAACTAGCTGCAATTTGATCAACATTTTCCCGGTCAACGCCGCATTGTATTTCTCGATTAAATACAATTTCTTTTCAATTTTTTATTGATTGTTCAGTTGGATTCGATACCTCGCTTAAGTTTGTCACGTTCGGAAAAGTGCGAAGATCTCTCAATCTTTAACCAGAGAAACACAAAAAGTGGCAAAGCAAAACAAAAAGACGGATGAACCTTGAGATTTTGCCAACGCGATAAAGTTTTTAACATTCTTTTTTTTTATTTATCTAAACCGAACGCAAAATTTGAGAGCGAAGAAGTAAATTCCTGTGTTTTTATGCTATTGTAGTTCGTCCTATACTTGACTCCCTTATCTATTTGTCAACTTTCCGCAATGCAATAGAAAAGTCGGAAAATTCGATAAAAAACGAGTTCAACTACATATACCTACCTAACTACATTTTTTTCATCTATATAAGAGTTTGGTGCACTGTTTGGTTTGGTGTAAGGGCAGAATATTCTCTCATCTGCTCCAGATAGATTTGGTTGTTTTCGTCTTTTTTTTCCTTTGGGTCGCGTGAGGCGTCTCTTGGTCGTAGTTTTCCTTCGTTTTGAGTGTGTGTAGTCGTAGTTCATTGTATAGTTTTGTTGTTGACGTAGTCGCAATTTCTGTGTGCAATAATTAAACGCGAATGTCGTCTTCAGGGAGTAGCAGACCTCATCATCAAGGATATAATCCCCTCTCCACAATGGATAACGCATCGGTAGCAACAGCAGCTTCCGATGATAGTGTCGTGGGCATTCCATCGGCGTATTCGTCACAAAAACTGATGCCAACGGACAGCAATAGCAACAGCTCTGATGAGAATTTGGAACAGCCGCCCAGAATTCCAATTCGATCCTGTATCAGTTACAAGGAATGGTTCACAGTTGGTGTGCTATGCTTTGTAAATTTAATTAATTACATGGATCGTTTTACGATAGCAGGTTTGTTTTATATTTTATAATTATTTTTTAAAACCTTTTTTATGGTAATTTTACTGAAAACTTGTTAGTCACTAGATAGACCTACATGTCTTATAAGATTCTAGGTACCTACATAGAAAAGTTATGCTTTTACCTTAAATTTCTAGTTTTATTTAAATCTAATTAGATAAAGATTTTCTAAATACAACAAAACGCATAGGTACGTACCTACCTTCTTCGCAAAGATTGCAGATAAGTTGACTCATCATTTTAGTTATTTACTTCCTTAGATTCAATAGAACTTGAATAGCTTCCGTATAATACTTTCGTTCAATCAATAGAAACGGCGAATGAGTCAATAATGTTTAGTCACTATGGAGAATGGTCCTTCACACGAATGATTCTAACGCATCATATCGGTTAGAATTTTGGCCCAATATCACATTCACAAAATTATGTATAGTGTTTTGAAGTAAAACAAACTGGAACCGGTAACTTTGTTTTTTGGTTAATAAAAACCTATAGAGATTGACTTTAGGCAAAAAATGTTGTATGGCAAGTTGAATCCTCGAATCACAATCTGCACAGCCACATCATTTAAATCGCATCGCATATTTAGTTGAAAAATGAAGATGAATTACCTTCCTACGCCAATATAAAAAATGTATAAAACATGTCATGTCACCACATAGCAAAAGTCGCCTGGGGGTTTACTTTAAGACTTCAGCAGTCGATGAAAAGCCGGCATTTGTTGAATTTTAGATGTTTTGCTTAATAAATATATAAATAAATAAGAATCGAAAAAAGTTACACATTCAATGCAACTTATCTAAAAAATTTATTTACATCATCCATCAACATCAACAATTCAAAATGGTTTGAGCTGAATGAAAATGCTTTCTTGTTGATTTCGTTCAAACTTTAAAATTAATTTATTGATAAACAATTTTCTAGTAAACAATCAACAGTTTGGTGTTCTTATTTATGTAGATATTTACATACATATGTACATATGTGTGTACATACTCACATAATGTACATATATATTCATGTTCTGTTATTACTCAGATATTGTTGACGTATTCAATTTCAAATCACACACATTTACTGAGCGTATGCAATTTTATTTTTCAACCAATTGATATATAAATAAATTGTACAAGAAATTCTAAACAGTAAACATTTTGATTAGTCAGCAACGGAAAGAGTAGGATCAGGTTTTTTTTTATTTATTATTTTATTTTTATCAAAACTGACTAATATTCTTATTTGTATACCTATTTTTCTGTTGTTTTAAATAATAAAAATCAGAGAATAAGATTTTTTATCTTGACGAAAAAGGTAAAACGTCTTATTTGACTTCTGAGAACAATATCCTCAAAAGGTGTTTGCCATAAACGATGCACACAATTTTTGGGCGAATTAGGATTATTCTTCTAATCACTTTTTTTTTACTTTAGTAGAAGTGACTTTCATCGAAAAAAACACACGTTTTCGTAATAAACAATATAAAATTTTCGGGCAAATAAGGATAATTCACTTTTTAACTTTAAAAAAAAAAAAAACACGTTTAGACCATTAATGTGTCCGTTATGGTCGAGAAGTCTTATTTTAACATAAAAACATTAGTGGAACGCAAATTTGGCATTTACTGTAAAAAGAAGGATATAATACTGTTCAAACCTGTTAAAAATTTATTTTATGATACCTACCTACGTTTTTATTAAAACTTTTTATATAACATACATATGTAGAAGTTAATAATTTATTTAGAAAACAAAATATGTCTCCTTTCAATGATCATATTCATAAGGACTCCTACTTGAAGATCTCACAAGTATTTTTCATATTATAGATAGGTAAGCCTTACCCAATGTTTTGAAAGTAAACATCTCTTCAGTGAATTTGAAATTGAATTCACAAAGAGATACTCCTGAACATCAATATATTTGGCCTGGCAACCTTGGAAATACCATTTATGTAGAATTAAAAATATTAAACACTATTTCTGGTTATAAGACTATTGACAAAAAAGAAGGATGACACAGAACATCTCTTACAAAACGCATATAAAAATTGGTGGCGATACAACTTGTGAAGAACCAAGGCCAAGTGGCTTACAACTCTCAACCATTCCTGAGTGGGTGTTGTTAGTCGGCAGGTGGGGGAACTTAAAATTTTCTAATGATTTCGATCGACTTTTCTCTTCCAGAATTTGACACTTCCTGCCAACAGATATTACTCCTGATAAAAATGTTTGCTACATAGACTGGGTTGATCAGAGACCTTCGACGTGAAAGTTCATTGCACTAATCATTACGCCAAGTGACACTACTCCAGAGATTTGAGAGTATTTAGGTAGTAGAGTTAAACAAAAAAGAAGACTTCTTCAAAAACTTGAGCTTTTTGTTATTAATTCAAAATCTACCTTATTGAACATTTAAACAATTAAAATTCACAAGTATCCAAACAATATTTTTCTATTCTAGAGTTCCCTAAGGTACTTAGTCATCTTTTTTTAATTCATGCTGATGACTTAAAATTATTCAGATCAATTAAAACAATGTCTGAAAAAAGTATCCGATTGGCTGTTTTGAGTTAGGGCCAGTTTTGGCATCTTTTATGTGTGTACTATTTTGTTCTTTAAAAATAAAAGTCCTCACTTGCTTTTGTTATAATTTAAAACACTTAAAAAATGACGTTCGATCAAAAAAAAAACATTTTATTTAGAGATTTTTTTAAACAAAAAAAAGTGACTAGGTACCATACCAACATTAGTATCTAGATCTAACAAATTATCTAAGAAAAAAAATTATTACATAACTTTTACGACAGAAAAAAATCCATCAAGAAAATTGATAAAAAAAGAGATAAAAATAGAAAAACTCGTTTATCTCAAAATGCCAAAAATAAAGAGATGTTTTTTCTTCTTAACGTGGCAGTATACCAGTCTGATCTAAAATTGTTTGTATGATTGTTGTAAGAAGAACAGTATTAATATCTTATTCCAATAAACTTCTGTTATAAAATCGGCGATTCTGGGATTATAATGGTCAATTTTCATAAGAATCTAGGTGTTATTCTAGATAGCAAAATTAGTTTTAACGAGCACTCCGAAAATACATATGATGTACAAATATAGTTAACAGTCTGTAAGGTTTTATTAAAAGGAACACGAATGAATCTCTGATACTTATACGTTAAAATTGATCTTTGTTTCTATGATAAGATCTGTTCTTGAATATGCATGTTGAATTTGGTTCCCTTCATATGAATCTGTAGACAAAATTTACAAAATATTCTCTGTCAAAACTCAGTTAGACCATTGGATTTATGCCAACTTATGAGGTAGGATGTCAACTTATGAACTTGTGTTCGCTTAGTCCTCGACGTCAATGTCAATGATATTCAGATATGTTTGCAAGTGATGTGATTTGTACCCATATTGATTGTGCCTGTATTGTTCTCTATTCGTACTTTGGTAAGATTCCTTCGTACTATAAATTTTGTATGCTCCTTTTCAAGGGACTAACGATGGAAAAAAGTAAACCTGTATCGCCTTCCTATATAATTTTCAACTCTAATGATCAATTGCTACAGAAAATTGGACAGAAAGTTTTGGGAATGAATTTATAACCTTATATTTTCTTTTTTGGAGATTTGAACAAAAAAATCAACATAGGAAATTCTTCCAAAAAAGTCCGATAAGGCTTTCTTGAAAAGCTTATATCATGGTTCCTATTGATCGTATTATTAAGATAAAAGTCTTTAGACTTTGGAATTTCCTATTTTTTTAAAAGTGTACTAAAGTGCTAATGACCCTAACAAATAGATAGGAAATAAGCCTACCCACCCCTCCCAAGGGCTGAAAAAGAAACCTTTCAGACTTTGGTATTTCATTTGACGATCATCCTCATACCCAGATTTTGGTTATACATCCACTCCCAAAATTTGTTGTCGGCTCTTTTATAGATATTAGTCTTAGAATTTTTATGCAAGATTCGAAATAAATAAATTTATTTCTTTTTAAAAATAAGTTTTTTTCGAGTAAAAAAACAATGAACAATATTTTAAAATCAAATTTTTCAACAATACATTAACATGTATTGGTAAAAGATTAAGAATACTATGTACGCTTAATACAATCATATGAATATACATTGTACATACTGTGTACATACATATATCATGATATTATATCACATTCTATGAATAAATTCTTTTTCCTTCTGATTTCTCAAAATCTGATGATAATTAAAATTGCAATAAACAAAAATTCTACATCACCCCATACAATATTCTATAGGTATATTACAGAAGGAAAAAGCTTTCCACAAATCGTATGTTTTCGCTGCCTTCAATTTCACAGTTTAATCTAACCAAACAAAAAAATAAATAAATTATTCTATTTTTAAATTTTGCAAATCACCCGATCGACAAAACCAAACAAAATATGTACCTACATTATGTACGTGTATCTTGGATGTTTGGTGAAATCCATTCGAATGAAAATAGATTCTCGCAAAGCGTGAGATCGTTCAAATGCAAGTGTACTATTTTCATCCGTTGTCGTTGGTGAATATTAAAATGAATTTGAATGTAAAAATAAAAAAGATTTATGCATTTTTTTTAAATAAATATAATTGACATCATTCGAACATTAAAATCTTAGACCAAAATAAGCTAAGGTCAGTTGAGGTAATAATGTGAAAATATACTACAGTGTAGAATTTTCATGGACGCGAGGTTTTCGACTCATGAGACGAACCCCCTTTTGGAGGAAAACTGACGCAGCACTTCCATTCATGTGATATCAATGAATTACGTTTGAAATAGGTATTCAATTCAGTATACATAGGGGTTTTCGGGAGATTGCCGGTATAACATATCTATCTACCTACGTATACAATTTCATTTTCTTGTAAATTTTATAGCTTTTGAGGCGAGCCCTCAACTCTGTCTTGTCTCGCCATCGTCATTATTTATTATGATTAGGCAGTTAGTTGTGAATTGTGGTATCTTGTTTTTGTTTTCTTAATATTATATTTTATTATTTTTTTTTTTTTGCATTGCAAACCATAAATAACTTTTAACATAAAGACGCATTTTTAATTCGAACAATGTGGCGTGATGTTGATTACTAAGTATAATGACTTATGAGGGATATACTTAGGCGCCGCACTTTATTAACATTTATCACAAAAGTTAAATGTAATTAGTGCAAACAGGCATTTTAAATTACCTTAACTTAATTATATGTTCAGCTTTTTTCAATAACAATAGATACAAGGGTCGTTTCTGGCCGGTGGTGGTACGACAATTATTTTAAATATTTAATTAATTATCGGTGGTGGTGCGAATTAAGCTATTTAAATAACAATAGTTGAAGTTTAGAAAGTTGTTTTGTTTTTTTTTATGTTGAAAAACTTGTTTGAGATTAAGATTTTAAAATTTTCAATTTTTTAAACCATTGTGGTTGGGGGAAGGGTGGAACTAAAAATCCAGCCGAGGTGGTTTTGACATTTTTTTTTATAATTTGTCTTATTTTTGGATTAATTCCGTGTAATTCATTAATGGGTCGCCCAAATTTGCTTTCATTTAGCATCGAGCTACTTTTTTCTTCTTAATGGATACAAATGATAAAACAGGTTTTTTTATAAACAAACAAATCAATTTTTTAATAAAAATGGCAGAACAATTTTGTGTTTATGATTTATAGGAATTTAAGGAACAATAAATTTGCTTAGTCTTACTTTTTCAAAATGTCTTTGATGTACCCCATTTTTTGTTTGGTTACTGTGCTGTAGGAGTTACATTTCTGCTATCATTTTAGTACAAAATAAATAACCAAACTTCGTCCATTCTTGAAACTTGACAAAATTTTGTTAGTATCAAAAGAATGATAAATTAAAATATGTTATAATATTAAGTGGTGCCATAGATTTTTTTTGTCATTTTTGTATACTGAAATTAATGATAACAAAACCAAGACAATATATCAATCCTGGACAAGACTGTTTTACTTCGAAGACCACTAACTGCCTGAACTGAATGGGAAACAGAGCTGGAGTAGATGCTAAAAATGCTGCAGCTACAAGTTTAGAACAAATTTTAACTTCAACTGCAGCATTTTTGACATCTATTCCATTCTGTTCAGGCAGTAAAACTAATTTCATTGGTTTCTTCGAAATCTTTTACTTTGAGCTTCTTGTCGATATCATTTTCTTTGTTCATTGTTTGTATGCTTTTTTATATAAATTCGAATTTTTGGTGCATACATGCAATATCCACTTTAAAAGTTTTGGGAAACAAATCTAACAATTTTAAAAATTAGATAAAAAATATATATGTACATGTAGTAAGTTAAGGTGATCCAAATCTTCACTTCTGACTCTGATTTAAAACACAAAAAGCGCCATTATCACAGTTCTGGGAAGTCTATAATGAATTTTTCGCAAGCTTCGGTGGTTATTTCGGCCAAAAATTGGTGAATATTTAACTGTTCTAAAGTTTCAGGTTTGTTGTTTTGGAAGGTCGCCAGTTGACATCACCAAAACATGAAATAAAGCTTGTTAAATATATATCGTAACACACGATGCGTGGCAAGTTGCACCGTCTTGCGTTACGTGTTTTTCACATCAATATCGTCGGTTTCATACCAAAAAAAATCGAAAAAGAGTTAAAAAAGACCTAAACCCTCGGAACGGTGTCGAATTGATAATAATTTTGAGTCTGTAGATGCAAGTGTAGAAGAAAATCATTTTCAGCACACAAACTTGGCAGTAGTATTGAATTCCTTTCCATTGACAATAGTGCTTACCTACACTTTGTGAGACATAAGAAAATAAACTTGCGAATTTTTCGCTCCTAATAAAATTGATGAAAGCTTACAATGAATTTGTTTGCAGGTATTCGTGATTTCAAATAATTTGCAGATGGAAGAATGACTTAAAGTTCACACAAACATAAAGCACTGTTCAAAATATTCCGCTTACCCAATTTTTTAATTTTTTTATTGGCGGCCTTTTTTTTATAAGGATGCAGGTAATTACTGCAACAGTTTTCATCTTCTCATATAATAATGTGCGAAGTTTTTAAACAGATTTGAGCAATGGAATTAAAGCGAGTACATATATTAATAACAAGCACCACTAAAGTGTCTGGTGATCGGTTGGTGTTCATGAAATAGCTATTACTTCGTTCTTAACTTGGTGGTAGATCGCTAGCAAACTTTAGATGTGGGTTTATTCAATTGAATATTCGATACTATTTTATTGATGGTTTTAATGTGAAAATGCACCTGGAAGCCTTGTTAATTAGTTTGATTGATAAATCATTCTGTATTCTTTGTCATCGTAAGGCAATTTTATGTGAAGACATCAACAAAAAGATAATATTTATTTTAAAGTACCGTCTAGTAGGTATTAAGCTGAATAAGGGCTTCATTCTTATCAAATACAACTAGGTACCTAAAATATTCAAATACGATAGGAACATTTTTCAGATGCCTGAGGTATGGGTTCGAATTCCTATGCCTATTCAACTTAAAAAAAGATTATTTTTTCAAGGGTTCTGCATCTTATAAGAATGGGACAAATCCTTCAAAACTATTCATTCTCTTGATAAAATGTTTCCGCTCAGTAGGAAATAATCAATCCCCTCAATTCCTATCAACTTACAGAACGCACACAGAAATTATTGAGATTTTTCAAGTCACTAAAGAACTAGTTCCACACGAAGTGCTCCGCCACTTATTTAGTATACATATTTTGTTTTCATTATGTGACGATGTTTTTTTTATCTTTATAAAACACCCTTTCAAATAATAATTATTGTATTTAGCAGACACTGCGTTCGATCGTTACTTTTGCGTTTATTTATAAAAAAAAATTGCGATAATTCTAAAAAATTAAAAAAAAAACTTTCATATCAGAAAAGATTTAATAGCAATACCTGTATCATAAGTAGGTAGAACGCAATTTCTGTAATGTCGTATTTAAATCCAAAAACCTGATTTTTATATCACCTTATTATTAATTGATAGTTATCTAAAATTAATAGGCGTTAAAGCTGCTAACTATATGTATACGTATCTTTCGTTAATATTTTGAAGTAATAATGTAATTTAAGCAAGTAGGTACCTTTATTATCTAACAAATTAAAGTATTAGTTTTTTTTATTTAAAAAAAAACAGTATTGAGAAGTAATCAGTGTAATTTCTTATTTTTAAATAAAATTAGTTTGTGCTTTTCGATTTTTGCATCATTTCCAGCTTTCCAACATGTTATTAGTTCTGTCTGAAGTCATCATTTGGCAATCAGTACTCAGTAGAAAACAATGCGGTTATATTAATGTAGGTGTATATATGGGGGTGGATAGCCGTTTATCAATTTTGAAATATCACCAACCACACTTATACCGTCATGATTTAAAAATAAATGATATCTTAGTCAACGTTGCTTTGGCTTATGAATTTATTCATGCATTCATATAAATTTTCATTTTCCTTTATAAATATGCAATTAGAGTTATGTTATACTTATACAAACTGTTGTTTTTTCATAAAAGACCTGAATTCAATAGATTATTTACTCAAATATAAAAAAATGCTTTCATTTTATTTATTTTAAGAATTTTTCTTTCTCATTCTGAATGCATGTCAATGTTATTATAATTAAAAAAAAAATATTGTTATTTTTTTGTTATTATGAAAAATGTTTATATTTTTTGTTGCAATTTATTCAAATGTTAACATTGGACTCTCTTTTTGTTTTGAAAAGGTTGTCTATTAATACTTCAAGTATAGATATTTCTTCCTCCTTTAAGCCATGGACAGATTTATTAATGTTGTTTTCAAAAAGTTCAGCGAAAATTTAATTAAATATCTTCAAGCTTAGCAAAAAAAAAAAAAAACAGTAAAACAATCATGAACTTTAAATTAATTTAACCTTTAATGCAATGAGCTACATAATATTAAATGTATTCTAATTTGAATTTGTATGAATAATTTTTGTTCTAAACAAGTTCCTATTGCTAGAAAAGTTATCCAAGAAAACAATTTAATTTATCAAAACAGAGCTGTCGTTTGAGTTTATAATTAAGAAACAATACACAAAACAAATTTAATAATAATTAGTGCAGTCTCTTCAAATTCTTAAAAAGAACACAACGAATACAAAAGTTTTGAAACCAAGGAAAGAGTCTTCATGATGGTTTAACAATCGTTCTTGACATTTTAGTTTGACGGGGGTAAAGCCCTACTCTTTCCAATATTTATCTAAGATTTCATGGTCGTTTTAACTATTCAGATTTTCCATTACTATTCTTCGAGTATAGCGATAGTGAATAGAAATCTTAATGCATTCTGCATTTGACAGCACTGGCTACTTATGAACAACAAATCTTATATTCATTGCTTTATGATCTTTCTTTATTAAATATCATTTTTCTGATTAAAAGTACTTCCTCTATTTAACTTGTTAATAGTGAAAAAAGCAACGACATCACTGTGTCGGAGTACAAAAAAAACGAAAAACAGTAAAGTAACTTATTTAAAAGTCGAAAACTTCCTGTGAATATGATATGAAACAAAAATATGCATAACTCTAATTATGTTTAAGTAGTGAGAATTATAAAAATTATTTTGTAAGGTAAGCAACTCTGAAATCACATTCCTTTTACCGCTCCATTAGAAAAACAAACTTTCAAACCAAATATTCTACAAATTCAAATTTATTCAAATAAAGTTTATTCCCCAGACGAGATGGTTTCATTTTAGCAGCAGCTGCAAGTATTTTGCATGGATTTTATAATACGCATTTTATTGTAAAACTAATACATATACAGTATAGGTATATACGTGTATGTATGTATTTGTTTCTTTTTGATTTATGTATTTTTGTTATTTTGAATATTTGTTTTTGGTTAAAGACATCATTAATATCCAAAGCAAGCTATTCTATATAATATGTTATGGTAGACCGGAATAAGCAGTCTAAAGTTCGATGTTTATTTGAAGAAGCGGTCAAATGTTTTGTATTTTTTTTTTGCGACGAAATAGATTTTTTTTAACAATGTTTTTTTTTTTGTTTAAGATGATATTACGTTGCAAAAAATTAATTTTGAAGTAGGTATAAGCTTTTGTCAACTTTTAAGCTTGATGTGTAAATTGTTTATGAACAATTTGTTAAAAAATAAGATATATGTAAATAGAAGCTAGATATATGTATTTATTTTCAATTTCTGTTTTATAAGTGTTGTCCAATATTATAAATATAAATTTGGCAACATGGATTAAGCGTGGGTTGATTTTTGATAAACATATAATTGAGAATTGACTTCAAAAATTTTAAGTATGAACAACATATTGAATGAAGTTAAGTTTAACTTTAAAATCACTGATGAGCAATGGCATACCAATAACAATTTGTTTTTGCTTTCTACAGTGGGACTGTGTTAGGTTATGGTTACATGGTTACATTAAGCTAAACAAGCTGAGCGTCTATTTCCTTATTTTACATGCACGAAAAGAATACATTTCTTAGACATCCTTCTCTTTTTTATACATTACATTAGGGTTGTCCTTATATTGGTTTTTTTTTTTTTAATTCTGAGATGGATAGGCATTAAATGGCTCTACAACAAAAATTTCCTAATTTTTTCAGATTTTTATTTCCCCCTGGTCCCCCTATTTTCACATTAAGGTACTACCTAATTATGGGGTTAGGGTGATGCTTATAAAACGTGAAAAAAAAACAATCTGAGGGTAAAGATTTGATTTAGACGAGAAAAAAATAGTATGTAGATGGTGTATTTTTCACCCCGTTTAAGCGGGAGGGGTAGCTTTCGCAAAATTTTGCACAAAACAAAAAAAATATTTTAAAAAAACGGGAACTCTTACAATGCCACGCCTTAGCTTTTTTTAAGCCAATATTCCATTGTATAACATTGTATAACGTTTGCTTCCTAAATAAAGTTTTTATTTTAAATAGATTTTAAAAAAATAAATTTCAAACTTAAAAATTTAAAAAAAATAATTATTATTTTTTCAACAACTATTTAAAATAAAATCTTTATTGAGGAAGGATGTTACAGAATGGAGTCGAGGCTTTTAAAAAAAAGCTAACTTGTGACATTTTTAGTGTTTCCGTTTTTTAAAATAATTTTTTTTGTGTTTTTAGCCAAATTTCTAGAAAATTACCCCTCGTGCCTGAACGGGGGAAATAAACCCCCACTCCACTACAATTTTTTGTTTCGTCTGAATCTAATCTATACATTCTGATTTATTTTCGCGTGTTATAAGAATAATTCTTACCCCATAATTAGTAACTTAAGCCTAGTACGCAGATCGAGCTAAAATTTCGTTCACTCTTTTCTCTCCAAAACCAGCTTAAACTCCTAGCTAAATTTTGACATAACATTTTTGTGGAGATTACATCACAAAAAACAACTGTTCTCTGAAAAGAAATTATATTCAACAATTTCAAAGAATTTTATTTCAATGTTTTAAGTGAATGTAACCAAATAAATAGATTTTTCCCTTTGGCATTAATAATTCGTTTGTCTTTGAATGTTTCTCGTACCCAATTTTCTTTTTCACAATATAAAGCTCACATAATCTCACAAATAAAAAAAACCTTCCACAATATAGCCCAAGAATCAATGTACCGACTATTTATTTCACGCGCTAAATTTTGACAGATGGCGCCGTACAGTAAGAAACGAAAATTTGATTTTTTAGCTGGAGCTGCGTACCTATTGGCTAAAATTCTTGGTTTAATTTTAGCTTGGCTAAATTTTGGAGAGATTTTTGTATGGTAGCGGAATTTTAGCTCGATCAACGTACTAGGCTTTAAAGTGAAAATAGGGAGACCATGGGGTGAACAAATTAGGGAAATTGTTTTTCAATGTTTTGAATCGAGTTTTTGTCAAGTTTAGTCAAGGCCTTGAAAAGACCTTAGCAGGGGCAATCTAGACAGCAAACATTTTCCAAAAACTATTGAAGCTCTCGCTAGGAAAAACTTTTTTTAGTATATTTTAACAAAAACAAAACAAAATATTTTATACCTACCCATCATGCAATAGTAAGAAAAATTAAAGTACCTATATTGGTTTTTCATTTTCAACATTTAACAATTGTATTGCAAAATATGTAGCTCAGTATAGTTGGCGTAATGGACTGGTAGTCAGAAGATCGCAGGATCGAATCCCAGTTAAGACAACTTTTTTGTTTTTTGTCTTTCGATGAAAAGGTTACTTAATGGGTGAGGCCCCAGACAAAATCGATAGTTACCCTTCTTAGACCCTTGTTAGGGTCAATGTATGACTTCTTAGTGTCATATTAAAAACTAAATTGTTTTTCCAGGTGTAGTTCAATACGTTAACTACTGAGCTGTTTCGCAATACAATTATTGTTTAATGTTGAAAATGAAAAACGGGGTAGTAGGGTGGGCCGAAAACCCAAAGTTTTGTTTTTACAAGTCGCATTAGTACGGAAAAGTTGTGTGTTGGTGAGATAAAAAAATAAATCAAATCGATTCACGTCTTCCAAGAGCTTTTAAGGTTAGATGAAAATGGGAAATCGACGTTTTTACGATAATTTCTTACATTTTTGGACTTGCTTCTTCCTGAAAGTAATGTAATGTTAATTTTAGCTCAAATTCATTTTCACTAGAATCACAGACAATTATGTTTAAATATTATTTCAATCAGTCAAAATCTTCTGGTAATGCATTGGCCTTCAAAGTTAATGAAATCTCGAAGAAATAAATAAATGGTGTAGTCTGAGAAAGATAGATTCTGAGGACAAGAAACTTAATTTCTGAAATAACGGGTGATTTTTTAGCTGGTTTGGTTTTGGCGACACTGGTTTTGACAGCTGACGTGTGTTTATTACCTTGTGTCACTGTCAAACAGCTTCAGTTTGGTTTGCAATTTAACCATGGATCGTCTTACAAATGAACAACGCTTGCAAATTATTGAATTTTATTATCAAAATTCGTGCTCGGTTCGAAAAGTTCATCGCGCGCTGCTTCCATTTTATGGTCGGCATTCTCGACCTTCTGAGCAGTCTATTCGGAAGATTGTGACCAAATTTCGCACCAAATTTACTTTGTTGGACATTAAACCACCAACACGTTTACGTACTGTGCGTAGTGAAGAAAATATTGCGGCCGTATCAGCTAGTGTGACAGAAGACCGCGAAATGTCGATTCGGCGCCGTTCCCAGCAGTTAGGCCTTTGTTACGGCACTACGTGGAAAATTTTGCGGAAGGATTTGGGCGTAAAGCCTTTTAAGATACAGCTGGTGCAAGAACTAAAGCCAGCCGACCTACCACAACGTCGAATTTTTGGTGAATGGGCTTTTGGAAAGCTGGCCGAGGATCCGCTTTTTTATCGAAAAATTGCGTTCAGCGATGAGGCTCGTTTTTGGTTGAATGGGTACGTAAATAAGCATAATTGCCACATTTGGAGTGAAGATCAGCCAGAAGCATTGCAACAGCTACCAATGCATCCCGAAAAAGCCACTGTTTGGTGCGGTTTATGGGCCGGCGGCATTATTGGGCCATATTTCTTCAAAGATGATGCGAATCGCAGCGTTACTGTCAATGGTGAACGCTACCGAGCGATGATAACAAACTTTTTTTTGCCCGAAATGGAAGTTCTTGACTTGCATGATATGTGGTTTCAACAAGACGGTGCCACATGCCACACAGCACGCGAAACAATGGCGCAATTGCGAGGCGAGTTTGGTGAACAGTTAATTTCACGTTTCGGGCCGGTCAATTGGCCGCCTAGATCGTGCGATTTGACACCATTAGATTATTTTTTGTGGGGGTATGTCAAGGCTAATGTCTATAAGGACAAGCCCGCTTCGATTGACGCACTGGAAGCCAACATCCATGCATTCATTCGTGAGATACCGGCCGATATGTGTGAAAGAGTATGCCCAAATTGGACTCAGCGGATGGGCTACCTGAGACGCAGCCGCGGTCAACATTTGCATGAAATTATCTTTAAACATTAAATTGCAAAGTTCAAACTATCGATTCAAATAAATATTTCATTCATTTTTTCGAATTTTTTGTGTTTTTTTTTTTTAAAGTTCTAAACCTCTTAAAAAATCACCCGTTATAAACATTTGAATCGACGCATAAATTTACTTTCTATAATATTTCAAAATTTTTCTTAAATCCTCGCATTGGTTTTCTGCATATTCACTTTCAAAGAGATTGGCAAAAGCGAGAGGACAGAGGTTCAAGGTTACCAGTACGAAATTTTTATTTTGGTTCAATATTAGCATATGATACATGATTTTAGGATATTTTCAAAATTGAAACGATGCAACTTTCTTTGAAATAGTTATACGCATTTTTGTGTAAGGATCAGTTTTTTTTTTTTAAATAACGGGATAAGTTATAGTAATTTTGGTAATGAGTTAGGGACTTAGTAAAGCAACTTGCTTGAAATCTGAAATGAAATTTGCGTTTGTGATTTTTAGTCATTTGCAGTTGGAAATATCAGTTTTAAGCTTTAGACAAAAATAATAAACTATTTTACTTTTTCGATTATAGAACTAACTCAATCTTTGAATTATGACGTTAACTCCCATTTTTTTAAAGGATGGCAGTGGGGTCCTGTTAAAAACTAGTTTGTGTATCCAGGTGGGCAGTTTTCGAAAAAAAATATGAGTGGGACTGTTCTAGGTAAATGCAAACAAAAATGCCAAACGTAAAATTATCATTCGAAAGTATGAGATATAATAAAAAAAACGATTCTCTCAAAAATAGATTTTGAAAAAGTACATATCCATAAACTAATCAATACGTTTCGAAGCTTACCGCGTTAATTAATAAAAAGTATGTATTTATAAAGTCTTCTGGTCTAACCCCGTGACAACGAAGAGTGAAATTTTTTTAGAAACGCTGGGAAGAATAATTCTTAATATTTGTCATTAATTGAAGGGGTAGTTTCCGAAAAGTTTAAATAAGTTAGATAAATGCCCGCGAAAAAAGTAAAAAAATTCATTATGTAAGTATCTGTAAATTTTTTTTTTTCATTGAAAAATAATCTTTACTTAAAAGTTTCGCCAAGCACTTTAAATTGAAAAAAGTTGTTCTTGAAAAAAAAACTAAGAAGGTTTAAATATAAAATAAAAATATAACTCATCGCCCAATGACAGCCCCGAGAATATCGCATTTACTCTTTTCAATGCCTATTTCAAAATGGTGGACAGCGCATTAGTCTTTTTTCGAAAAATTTAAATATCCAAAAAGTACTCTTTGCGAAAAAAGTAATAAAAATTGACACAGTTTTTTTGGTAGATATGAAAAGCTTATTTTACTGGACTATAGTCAGGTGTGCCATTGTCAACTTCAAAGTAAAAAAACAGAGACGCTAATTCACGGTATAAAACTAGGATGATACCTTTTTGAATGGTATTTGAAATTCTTTTCTAAATTTTAAATTACTAATACATATTGAATTTATTAGCTATCGGTATCTAAGTCTATAAAAATTTTTAAAATTTTTTTTTTGGAAATATGATATCAATAAACTAACCACTTGAATGTCATACGTTTCTAACCAAATGTACATGATTTCTTATGAAATAATTTTATATCATTCTTACGAATAAGTTATTTTATTTAAGCTTTGTAAACAGCTTAAACAACATACTGAATGATTGGAATAACGTTGGCAAACAAATTTATCGGGGTATTCCCAATAATAGAAAAAAAAAACTTAATTTATTTCCCGCCAAAAAAATAGGTATGTAATGCACTCAACTAATGCATTCTACTTAGGTTTCCTATAGTGAAGTGTCTGAAATGTTGCATAGAATTGAATGATATACAAATATTTACATAATCTACATATGTATACAAATGTATAAAATGTTCATATCTTCATATATGTAGGTATTTACCTACTTAAGTACATTGCCCCAAACATTTATTTAAACACGTTAAAAAACGTAACAGCTTCTAAACTATAATGAAGTTAAGAAATTAGTGGCAAAGACGTAAGAAAACAATAAGGAAAAAAAAATATATCTTTACATGCTGCTAACTTACTTATGGCATTTTTCTTCCGCAAAGTACTACTCGTAATTTTGAAATGCAATGTGGAGAAAGTTCATTGCTTTTAGTTATTACCTATTCTTTCTTTGGGAAGTTTTTTTTTAATTGTATGAATGAAAACTTAGTTGTTACATTCTTTTAACTTCTGGGAGTGCTACAGCTGCTGTTGGTTTACAAATTCTACACACGACCACTAAAATATTCAAAATGTTATTCAAAAATTTCAAGCTACGAATTCAATTTCTAAAACTTTTCGCATAACCAAACCGTAGTTGTACAAGTATACATAGGCTAAAAATTTGTTCAAATTTTTAATGTTGATGTTGTTTAAAACCGTTTTTGAATGACTTCGCCCACTCACCGATTTTTGAAAACAAAACAAACACGCTTTTGTTGCTGGCAGTGAGCGATATATACATATGCATGTACAGTATACATATTTCATGTAAACCATACATAACACATTTAAAAAATCATTTCACCCAATACCCGCCCACTTCAACTATCTAGTGCACTCAAACAAAAAGTACTCCATTTAGCTTAACTCATAAAAGCCATTCGTAATACCCAAGTTGTATTATCTAGGATTCTAGGCCATATTATTATGAAAAATGTCATCTTGAAATACAATTTTTCCCCGCACACGTCACTCGTTTATTATATGTATGTACATTGCATACATCTCGAAAAAATATTTAAATTCACTTCAATCGTGCGACTCATACCTACCTAGCATCAAAATTAAAATTTGTGGGTGTGGTGTTTGCTTCTATAATTAGAAAAATTCATATAATATAATTTTTGTTGTGGTTTGTTTATTGTTATATTTTTTGCTAATTTAATAATTTTGAAAAAAAGATGCTAATTTTAAAATGAAAGTTTTTCTTTTAATATAAACAAAAGTCTGGGAAAAAATTGATTTGAGTTTAGAAACGTAGGTTTTTTGGCTTATCTTCTGACTGACTGTTGGGCGCCATTTTTGTATTGTTTGAATAAACAGTCATAATTATGCGAACATGGATTAACTTTTTACTATTATCTTTTCAAAGTTACTTCTTCGAGTAAATATTCCTAAATTTCTTGTGAAATAAATTATCAACTTCCCTCGAACTGTCAGTTAGTCATCAATTAAATTACACACCTGTCACTCTTGTGATATTTTTGTGTAAATATGTATGTAAATTTTCTAGGTTTATTTTATTTAAGTAATCAAAACCTGCAACAATATCATTCGACCATAAATGAAAATAAAAAGAAAAAATTTTGAAAAAAATATTTTACATTCCAATTCTTCATTTAATTTCAGTTTGCATGCTTTGCGCCAAGAATTTGTTGCATTTGGCAAATGTATTGCCCCACCACTGCACCGGTATCGTCAGCAATGTCGTCGGTGTGGTGGCAGTGACGGCCGGTAGTGGCGGTGTCGGCGTCTGGTTCAATATAATACATTTATGTGAAAATTCCGTTTTCTCTTTTAGACATTTACTTTATCGTCAGTTTATGCTTTGCTTTCAAATTCTTTTACCTGCTTAAAACTTCAAGCTGGGTATAGATGAGTATAAAACAACCGGCACAAATAACTGGTTATGTTTGACGATAAAGTCATAAGAGACAGTGTCACCCATCATCAGGCCACCACCATCTGCTAAACCCACCGCCATATTCACCATATATCTCTACTACATTATTAACATTTACCTACCCCTACCACACATATTGTATACCTATCTAAATACTAGCACAACTTGCCGTTTACAAAAACAAAAAATCAAACCTCAATCGATGAGTCTGGTTTGGAGCTAGCATGACTAAAAGGCTAAAACAACTGCAACAACAACTACAATAAGATAACAGAAACCCATTTCAGCTGCAAACACAAACTACACACTGCATGTTGGCAAATACGTACTTTTACGTTACGTCATTTTTGTAGCAACAAAATCTGATTGGCTAAAAATAATCGTACGATAAATTCCACAGTCAGTGAATCAGATGGGCAACTGTTCAGCTATGTAGATGTTAACGCAGAGCAAGAACGTAGTTAAAGGGGCGAGCTAGAGAGTTTTTGGCTGCTCCTAAAATATTAGTGATTTCGATGATAAACCAATCAAACTATGGATTCATTGATTATAATTTGGATAGTTGCAACAATCATTGATTAAAAAATATGATCAGCTAGCTCTTAATATATTGGCAACCCATTGAAAGTGCCAAGTTCTGATGAATACAGAAAGGGAGCAAGACAATTATTGTGAAGAACTTCTTCGTCAAATACCCATCAATCTGTCTTATACATATGTAAGGGTTCTGTTTTGTAGATCTACCACTTTGGAGAAAAAGACCTTGTGTTAGTTAAAAGAGGGCGTACGCAGCCTCCCAGCCAGAAGAGATCGAAAAGTCTCACAATCAAAACAACATCCAGAAGTTTTAAACCCCTCAGGCTTCGGAGTTAGAAATAGCGCAACAGCTCGTAGAGAACCTTGTGGAGGGCCTAGTGACTTACAACTCTCAACCATTCGTGTGTGCGTGTTGTTTGCAGGAATGGAGGGGACCTTCAATTTTTTGCCGAGCCCAAACGGCTAGATGAGAAGCACTAATTCATGACAAGTATACTCTTGGAGAGTTTGTATGTACCTTCGGGAAAACATTCCTAGGCTTATCTCTGAAAAATCTCCCATACAAGATCCTATCAAAGAGCCTGTGGGAGCGTCTTAAACCATTCTGCAACAGATGTCAAAAATACTGCAATAGATATCAAAAATGCTGCAGTGAAAGTTAAAAACTGTGTAACTATTGCAGCTCCAGCTGCAACATTTTTGATATCTATTCTAGCTTCGTCTTGCATTCTGATCAGGCAGATCATAGGCAAGTACCAGTGTGGCCTCCGGCCAGACAGATTGACTCTAGACAAAATATTAACTCATGCTAATCCTAGAAAAGACGAACGAAAAGCCGCATATGATAGCATTCATGGTCAGGAGTTATATATGGCGATGGCTTATCTTGGGATCCCAGAACTAATTCAATTGTGTCGCGTGACATCGAAAAAAATGCGATGCAATATGGGTGCTAAGGTTAAATAAATACACTTTCCAGGTTGCATTTTTAGCTAAGTTTATCTTCCACAGAGGGAACTTCTATAAATTGGATATAAAAAAAAGCCTAGACCTAGCCCCACACTTTTCTGATGGTCGGGCAGACCAACCTATAGAAGGTTTTTGCTGCGAGTCCGATCGCCCCCAGAATATAATTCATAAATAATAATAAGTCTCATAGAAATAAGCTCCTTGAGCAAAGAGTTCTCAGGGCAGGCGTTAAAATTGAAGGCACTATTTTCAACTGATCTGTCCAACTTCTAAGGTATGTCGATGATATCAACAGCATCTGATTCCAAATCGGTCGTGTGTGTGGTGTGGATCGGCTGCAGATCCATTTGGATTTTCAGCCAATCTGAAAGACCACTGAGCCAAATGGATGGGATGGCTCGATCGTGTATATCCAGCTCAACAGGCCGTTATAGAGGCTTTCACTTTGTAATAGAAGAACAGGCGAAATGTTGGTCGTCAATTGAACGAGAACCACAACATAAACTTGCTATCAACCAACAATAAAAGATCTGTCGGCCGTCTAGGACAAAACGTTGATAGCAACAATTTCGAAGTACATTTCATTCACATTTCGAAGAACATTAATCCCACACATACGACGTCTTGGTGTAGATCCGAATATGAACTACCCTAGCAAACCGGTGCTTCTTCGGTTAAGCGAAACAGATTGCTTCAAAAAATCTCACGCCAAAGACGAAGTGTACGCTCTTTAAAACCTTTATACTTCCAGTCCTGCTTTATGGCGACGAGTGTTAGTGGAAAAGCAGAAAGGGAGAAGGAGAACTGGGCTCCTTCAGGCTGCGACCGTTCATGAATTAGGACCTGGGTAGTAAAAAAAAACTGTTTGTATTCCCCAAGGTTCAGTTTAAGGCCCGGTTCTGTTTTAAAAGTTTTATTTTCCCTATATTTTACATGTAAGGCGTGTGTTCAAAGATCATCCGCAAACCTTTCGTTAAAAATTAAAATTCTGTATCGAAATGAATGGTTTAAAAAAAATTATGTCAAAAATTAAGCGTGAAAAGTTAATGAAAACCAAAAAATCAAATAATTTTTTGCAAAATTCCTCACGACTTTTTTTGGTTAGTTTTTTTTTAAACTTTTCCTTATAATTTTGTATACATTTTTAAAACGATCCATTTCGACAGAAAATTTATTTTTTAACAAAAGGTTTTAAGTGTATTAATTAAGCTATTCAATTCTTAGGGCTTGTTGAAATTCAAAGATCATCCGCAAAGTCGTGACTTTACCTGAAAAATGTAGAGAAAAGACTAAAAATGAGTCATACCTTAAAAACCCCCTTTGACATAAAATCCGAACTACGGCCTGGTTTATATACATATCAGCACTTCAACAAAACAAGCTAACAGCTTCACATAAGCAAGCAAAAGATAGGTTAGTGTTGAAAAAAAAACAAGCAACGAGAAGTTATAGCTTTAAGAGAAAACTTATACCAACAGATCTTTTGGTATCACTCGGATGTGAATTTTTTTTTTTGCTAAAAAAATAATCACTGGCTTTAAATTTTGTGTGTATTTTTTTTTTTTAATTTTTCAAATATGTTGACTGGTGTGCGGAACTTCAGCTGAAGGTTGAGATTTGTGCCAGTAAAAATAATGAATATGTGCAATTTGTGCAATCTCTTTTGTTTACTGTTTTTTTTTTTAATCAAGTCTTATAACTTTGGCAACAATATACCTCGTATTCATCAGCATTGTGTTAGCTTTCACCTTGTTTTTGTGCGGAGGGCATTTATATTCTTTTTTTTTTTTTGTTTATTTACTTGAAATAAAGATTTTTTTCAAGTAAACAAAATTAAATGAATTTTGATGGACAACCAATTGTGTTTAGGTGACAGGGTCGCTTTGCTTCTGGTTCTTCATTCAACCTATATTTTCGAAGTTGTAGTGCACTGGGACGGCCAAACCGAGGACTTTTTTCTATATAGCTAATCCATTATTCATATGCATGTGGTGGTTTGTATGAAATTCGGTAAAAACACCGGCTAAAATATACTTCTTCGAGCTGAATACAATTGCACTGCAAAGTTTATTCTACTTTGACAAATTTCAGTCTGGAAATTGAAGAGTGTACACTAAATAGCTGCCAAACCACACGGATTTCGAAAATATAAAAGTTTATAACTTATATATACTCTTTGCTGAAGCTATCTTTTAGAGTCATCTGTCTTAGTAGAACTAAAGGGGTTTCCAATTGGAACTGGTCGATGTTGGTACTCTGTGGTGGCCATGTTGTAGTCTTTGATCTTTTACTATATGTACTTAAAGAACACTAACACATTTGTTTAATTATTTTGAGTCTTACGCCCATATTATTCACTCGTTTAATCCAGATTAGAACTTTAATCCAGATTAAAAGTAATTTAAATCCAAAAGTTCAATCCAATTCCATATTATTCACTTGTTCAATCCACACTTAAATCCAATTTCTTAAATCCAATCCCGATTAATCCTATTCGATTTAAACTGCCATCCAGAGCTGAGTTTAAGTTGTTAAATCCAGATTAAAATTGAATTTCATATTATTCACTTATTCGTGACGTTTTAAACTGAACATTTTTTTTTCGTGGTTTTTCTAAATCGAGTTGGCTAACTCGGTTTGAAATTAAAACGACGGAGACGACGACTCATTGTCTCGGTGTAATCTTGCTGATCTCTCGCTGTTTTGCGATCGTTCAAACGTACTTTTCTGTACCATATGGTCATTAAGCTTGTTTAGCTGTGGAGTCGCCATGGCCATTTACACGGGAATCTATGTCATGATTTTCTCGCTATGATCTCGCTTTGTAGCGCCCTGACATTTACACTTGTTTTTTTTTTTGGCATTGCGCATGTTTTACCGTTGACTCGCTTTGGTCGCGCTATTCTCGACAAAAATTTTTTTTTTACAAAAAAATAATTTCAAAATGTTTAAAAAGTCCAAACGTGGTACCTCGTGGCATGATGGTTAGTGCGTAGGACTGTCATGCCAAAGGTCTGGGTTCGATTTTCAGCCGCTGCCACCTAAAATCAGAAATGTTTTTTTCGTGAGGTACTGCCTCTTGCGAGGAACTGACAAATCCTCCAAGAGTATACTTGTCATGAATAAGTGCTTCTCATCAGCCGTTCGGACTCGGCAAACAATTGTAGGTCCCCTCCATTCCTGCCAAAAATACGCACTTGATTTAAAATTGTATTCAATTTGCACTTGAAGTCGAAGTTTATTGATATTTTGGCCACTTATTATTAATAATAAATTATTCATCATTTTTTAATCAATCAAAAATCTTTTTAATAAGTAAATATTTCTACTATTTTATACACTCGTGGAAAAAACATACTTTCAACTATGACGAAAGAAATTTGACATTTCGAAAATTTGACATTTGGATTAAACGTCTGGATTTAAAAACATTTTACATCTTGATTAAGAGAATTTAAAATCCTTTGGATTTAAGGCATGTTTAAAGTGAATAATATGGATAGGGATTTAAATGTTTGGATTAAATAAATCTGGATTTAATAGTTGGAGATTTAAAATTCACTTAAATCCAATTTAAATCCAGAGTGAATAATATGGCGGTCCAAATATTTATGCCATAAAAATCTCAATACATATAGGTACCTATATTGATTTTAATGTTGCAGTAAAAATGAGAAGTTGATTTAAAAAAAAAACGATAACTTTTGCTCATATGACTAAAAATAAACTTTTCTTTCCTCTCGATCTTTTTCGTGTTGTGAATGCTTATGAAGAATTCATTGTAGAAAATAATAATGTTTGCATAAGCATATGTGTATAACGAACTGCTGCTTCTGCTTCTTTCGGTAGATTATTATCTGCGTAAGTTGAAACCCGCATGTATAATCATAATTTTTTGTAAACACATTCGAATTACTAATATGGTTTTATGAAATTAAGAAAAAAAAATTTTATGAAATTATAAATATATGTAGATCTTCAATAAATGGAACATGTTGTGGATTTAAGTTTTTTTTTATCCGCATCCACAAATACAAAACTATTATAACACATATTAGCACGCCCATATTTGTTTAGATCCACATTAATACTTTTTATTGTAAATCATTCAATTTATCTCGGTAAGATAAACAAACGAAAAGTTAAATAACAAACAAATTATAAAAAGAGGTGTACCTCTTTTAGTACTTGGGTATGTTAATGCATTTCTTATGTCAATTAAAAATAGAATTTGTTTTTTTTATGTAATTTATTTGAAATTTTGGTTTCCACTTGTCATTCACCTGACGAAAGACGCATTTTTGGGTCATTTTACAAAATGACAAGTGGAAATACTTCAAAATTGGTTGTCTATGAACTGAAAAACACTGTTGGTCAATGAAAGACATCAAATTTTAAAAAAACAAGTAGAAATAGTTTTATTGACAAACGAAATGCCACTTTGTCTTTAAGTGACAAAGAAAATTTTTTGGCAACGTGTTTTTATTCTTTATCAATGAATGGACACTAACTTGACAGCTAATTCAATGCAAATTGAATGAGATTTTGAAAATTCGGGTGATTTTGATATATATACAAAATATTACTGTAAATCGAGTAACCTTAACACATAGAACCTGTTTAGATTGGGAAAATTGAATCCAGACTCGTGAGTCTCATCGTGTCTACATTCGAAAATTTGAGGCACCTCAAAACACATAAAACATCAACTTCAATGCTTTGCAAATTGAAACAACAACAAATGAGTCTCAAGAGTTATGTTATATTTTGTTCATGCCTCACGACATCCCTGATCCTCCACTTCTCTTGTCCAGAAACTACCATGAGACCTGTCTCAATCTTCCCAATCTTAACAGCGTCATAGGCTATCATCCATCCATTTTAAAGAATGATAATGGTTATTCCTGAAAACAACAAAAATATACAAATTCAGAAAGTCAACTTAGAAGTGTACAATGAAAATAAACCAATTTCGCTGATACAAAAGGTATCAAAATTCTATAATATTTGGGATTCAAAACGAAAATTCTATTAAAAAAATAGTAATCCTTCGCACTACGGTACACACATTTCATTGAACATAACTGACATCTGTGAAAATGTTTTCATGGACGATAAACGTCAGTTGTGTCAATTAAAAACACTAGTGGAAATGAATTGGCAGTTTTGTCGTTCAAAGACCCATCCATGATCTGTCAAAGTGTGTCTATTCAAAGACAAGTGGAAATCTAGCATAAAGCAGAAATACCATTTATTTCATAATTTTTATTCTCAATTTTATATCATAACTCAGCACACTTTTTGTGCATTTTGTTTATTCAAGTTAGTGAAAGTATTCATTAATAGCGCTATCAATAAAAACCACGTATTCCTCTCTTAGCCCACGATTTTACTTAACTACGGAATAAGAGCTAAGTCACGTTTTAAAATCTCTTATTTAAAAAAAAAAACTAAATAGTCGTTTAAAATAAAGTGACTTTTACCCTACGAGGCCTGTTTAGTTACTTGAAATTCTTACCAAGTTTCGCAAACTTGTTTTTTTTTTGTATGGGTTTTGACAGCTTAAAATTTAAAGTGACCGAACACACCTCTTGGAATTTTCTTTTGTTTATGTCTGCCTTAATTATTATTATTCTGAAAAATTGTATTAAAAAAAGAAAAAGGAGATAGTAATTGGAGCACCAATGACAAAAAATAGTTAATACAAATAAACTGTTTAAATAACTTTTATTTATATTTTCCAGAACCTTCTGAAATCATTGTGCATAGAAACAAACATAATATCAAAAATATAAACCTGTTGATATCAAACAAATAAAAAAAAATGTTGATACCAACACCAATACATATTCCTTCGCTTAACCATCTGCTTCGGTGGTTTCGCTAAGTAAACGTCACTTAACAGAAATTTTGTTTTATTAGTAAAATTTTGCACTTAATCCACGGAATAAGGCTACCCTTTCACTATTCCGAGTTTTTTTTAGATGTAAGTGTTTTTTGGAAGCATTTCTCTATCATGTTGAAGACAAAAGACAATTTACCTAATATGTTTGTGGTTTTTAAAAAAGATAACAAAATTCTTACGAAATTAACCGAAAAATATTCATAGAAAATTTTTCCAATTAAAAATCAAAATAAAAGCAAAAACCACAATTGCTGTAATGGAAAAATCAACAGAAACAAATATGAATAAAATTCAAATGTTATTTTTCCTCATATAATTAATATTCGGGCTTTTAGCTCTGTCCAGAAAAAAAGTTAAGATTTCCCAAAAGAACAAAAAATGATAAAAAGGCGATTGTAATGATTTCAATTGTTCATTGTAAAACTAATAACAAAATATTTTGTTCATTCAGCTGTCTCACTAACACTTTTCATGGATCGACTGCAGACAGAAAAAATTGTCTTTTAGAGAATTCTATCATTCATCCATTCCCAACACACTAAAATTTATCCTTAAAAATATTTTGAAAATTATATAAAGCTCCAACCCACCTGGAAAAATAATCTAGTTTTTAACGAGGCTTTAGAAAGTTTAACATTGATGCTAGCAAGGGTACCTATCGATTTTCTCTGGTACCTTGCCCGTTTTGTACCTAGGTAACCTTTTGCTAAGAGAGACAGACTCTACGAGTCCAACTCGTTAGCTACATACTGAGCTGTTTCGCAATCCAGTTGTGTAATGTTGAAAATGAAAAATTATATACATACTTAAATTTTTCTTACTATAATCTTTTTCTTTCTATTTTTGTTTAATAAATGGGATATTTGTGATGGGATAAAAAACTCAACAAGTTTTTTCTAGCAAGGGCCTCACTAGTATTTGAGAAGTTTTCCTTGTATAGATTGTCAGTACCGAAGCCTTTTTTATGCCTTGACTAAACTTGACAAAATCTTGCCATTTTTCCAGGCGGGAAAGATTTTTAAATTTAGTTTTCTATTTATTCGTATATGGTCATGAATTCGGATGGTATTTTAACACCTTAAGCTATTAAAAATGTTTTTTAGCCAATTTGATTATGCAATTTCATGGTTTTAAATATTTACCTCTCATAATTTCAATGCCTTTTGAACAGAAGGGCGAACACGTGTGATCCAGTCTCGTTTTTTATTTTTAACTTGCCTATGATTTCACTTATTTTGCAAGTGTGCATGATTCTATTCTTACACACAGTCGTTAGGATGAAAAAATATATTTTCTGTATTTAATTTTACTAGGGTTCCGCTTAGAAAGGGCCAATATCTATATTTTTTATGGTCACCTTACCTTTATAGCGTCTTGCTTTAGCATTGTTTACATTGCTATAGGCAATCCTTTTTGGGTTGATTCGTTTTGGATGAGTTCATCGGCCCTAAAGATTTTTGGAGTGTTACACCCGTTATATAATGCCTTAGGTTAAAAACACTAAAATATAACAAAAGGTTTCTAGTGCAATAATGTTAAGTGACAGTATATATTTTAAGAAACGTATGTACCTACACATTAAAGATAATCTTAAAATTGTAAAGATAAAAAATTACCATCTAGGTTTTGTTGATTATTTTTATTTCAATGAAATCGTACAGTTAATACCTACTAAAATATTGAACGAGAATCATAGTTTTTCTGTCAAAATACCTTGAACAATGGATCTACGAAATTATTGTAGTAGTATAGTATAAAATTTATAAATAGACCTAATTTACAACATTTATGTTTTCACTATTTGACCATCATTATGGCCATCCTTATCATAAATGAAAATAAAAGTAATGAGATGAAGAAAAAATCATTAAGAAATAACAAATAACCGAAAATATTTATTGAGCTATTAATATGGTCTTTGGTCATATAAATAGTTTCATCTAAGACAACGTAATTTTTATGAAAGAAAACTTTATGCTTGAAGCTGTTTTAAAACCTTATTGCACCTTCGATAAGAGATTGTGGCTGCAATATGTAAGTTGAGCAATTCTTCAAAACATGCGCCGGCCTGTATTTAACGCATGAAATAATTTTTTAGTGTTTTTTTTTTTAACAGTCAATTAGCCTTATTTCAAATTTCTCGTTTGGTGTTTTTTTCGATATCGAATAAATGTGTTGTGTTTGTTTTCGTTGCGACTGTAACTTATTTTCACTTAAAGAAAATAACTCCCATTACACAATCAAGGTTGTAAACAATAATATTTAAAAAAATTGAAACACTTCAAAGTACCAAAGTATGAACGTAAAAGGTTTTATTCGTCACATTTTTTTTGAGAACACTATAAATATCGAAAGAACTTTTTCGGAGTTAATTTTTATTTTCCTAAGAACTATTAGTTTAAAAATTTTATTTTTCAGTTTTTGAATTTTAAAACTCAATATAATAGAATCATCCAAATCGAGAACTATTAAAGTTTTTTTTGTTTTATTTTAAAACTTATTTAATCCAAAGCTGAAATGAATAAATTCATTCCACGAACATATTTGAATACCTACGTGCTTAAATTAAAAATTTTAATATTATTAATGTCTGATTAGATATTTCCAATTAATCCGATTAAACTAATTATTAATTTTCTCAAGAAGGAATAGTTAATAAAAATAAGAAATCAATTAATCCTATTTAATGAATGTTTTATAATTAAATCAAGTAAAGGATATACATTAAATTAAAATGCACGACTGAGTCGCACGTACTTGCTTTTGCGGTTTTCTTAACAAAATAATTTTTTATATATCAAATTCTTAAACCATTTTTAAGGAAAATATCGTAAGTATTTATTTATGTGCATAAAAAAATAAAATTTGAAAAAAAAAAATGTCAACCCGTTCATGAGATATATCGAATTTTCAAAAACTAAATTTTGTAACTCGTTTTAAAAATTCAAAAACTTTTTGTTGCACATTTTGCTATGCCAAATTTTATTTTATCTTTTTTGAAATTTAATAATATAAGCTTACGGAAAAGGTCTTATAAAAATCTGTCATCGTAATGTCATGTTTGAAAGCTATCTCGAATTTTTTTGTCAGAACCTTAAACTATAAAATAAACTGCTGAAGCGATATTCTACAAAATTGAGAACCAAGGTTTTGGCTCTGGACCTTTGGCACGTCATGTATGGGAAATTTTATATTTGAGAATGCCATATGATTGGTCAGTAATTGGTCAGAAAAGGTCAACTAGTCCTAGAAATTGGTCTTGTAATAAAGGCTTTAACTTTCTCAAGCTCTCACAAGGTCATGCGCGATTTCTAAATTTTCGAAATTCGTTTCAAGGTCACAAAAAAAAACTTTTGGCACCTCATTTGGGTCATTCCAAAAAATTAAGTATATCATTTGAAAGGCCACGTCATGGTCATAAAAGGTCAGCTAGTTTCATTAATTGGTCAGCTATAGATTTTTTTTTTAAATTTTTTCAAGGTTTTTCGAGGGAAAGAGATGATTTCATAATTTTCGTATTCGTATCGAATATGGAAATTTTCCATGCAATTACCTCATTTGTCCAAATTAAGTATAAAGCATAATTGTTAGCCATTCAAACAACTTTGTGAGACACCAATCTTCCTCCTTTATACATACATATTTTTTTCAATATCCTACCAAGCCCTGAAGTTCAATAAACCATAAAGATCTATGAAAGATCTTAACATTTCTTAAAAAAAAAAAAATAAGTTTAAACAAATCAAGTTAAAAATAAAATTCTTGTATCTTTTCCAGGTGTGCTCACAGACATACAATCGGACTTCAAGATCGGCGACGACGATGGAGGCCTATTGCAAACTGCCTTCGTCCTGTCTTACATGATCTGCGCACCAATATTTGGATACCTTGGAGATAGGTATTCGAGACAATGGATTATGGCGATTGGTGTATTGCTTTGGAGCACAACGACGTTACTGGGATCATTTATGAATAGTTTTGGCTGGTTTATCACGTTTCGAGCGTTGGTGGGCATCGGGGAAGCGTCTTACAGTACCATTGCACCAACATTGATATCTGATTTGTTTGTGAATGAATGGCGATCCAAAATGCTGGTTTTGTTTTATTTTGCTATTCCAGTGGGATCTGGACTTGGGTGAGTGTGTTAAAATTGAATAGCTATGCAATATAGGTAAAAATATCTACAGTTTCTATATCTAATCATGCAAACTATCTTTTAAGAGGACCACATTAAGCTTCTATTGGTATAATGTCATAATGTCAATTTTATATTCTATTCTACATAAGGAACCTCTTTCGACTTCCGATATGTTTCATTTTTGATGAAACTTTTTGTCACTGTTGAGTCTCATCTACTGTCGCGTCGTTCTAGTTAGCATTTATATGTACATTTTAATTTTTGGTCAAGTGCCAAGCTTATAAATTATCTTGTCTAGAGATAATTCAAGTTGAATACAAAACAAAACTAGTCTGAGTGGCTCGTGCTATGTATTTGAGACCCAAGCTGATTTTGCTGCTTATCTTTTTTTTTAAATATTTATGTATATTATTTTGCAAGCGCCCACAATAGATAACTTATTAATAATTTATTAGATAGGTAATGTTATTGCAAATTTAATATAAAATTGTTTGGTAGATAATACAAAATTGATGGAATATATTGTTTTGGCGTGTTTGTATGTTTAATCATATTTTGGGTATCATTATAATCGGAAGCGATGGACCTGTACCTACACATTTCTTTATCTAAACACACGCTTTATGATAAAATTGGTTGAGTTTCCTGTGAACAATTTGTTGTTGACTTCAGGAGAAGCTTAAAAGATTTTCGATAAAAACTGATAAAATACTCATCGTATTCGAATGTTATAATACGTATGTATATTAAAATGAGTGTGTTATGTAAATATACAGTAAACATTTTAATTTTGAAAATATATCAGAAATTTATAAAATAAAACTCAATTTTCCATATTCGTCAGCATTTGTTTTGCCCTTCTTGTTCTTTAAAGAACACTTCATTGAATGCAACACTTTAGCTATGTACAGATGGTTGTCAGGTTTGCAAATATTGTCAGATCTGCTAACGAAAAATTTTCCGAAAGTCTTTAAACCGTGTAAACTTACTATTAATTACCAGAAAAAGCATTGTCAAACAATTGTCAGGCCATTGTCAGACTACCATTCTACAATGAAATTTTCAGATATCAAGCTAAGTATACACGATTGGAAGATCTTCCATTATTGACACATTTTTTGCAAAAAATTTCAACCAATTTTCTTTTAACCGTGTAAACATTCAATTCAATCTGCCAAAAATGATAAAAAATAATTTTTTAACCAATTGTCTGCCAGTTTTTTAACAAACATGTGTAAATACACAATTTTTCTACTTGCCAGATAATTGGACAATTGACCAACTAATTAGATATTGGAAGATATTCGTGCGAAGAACATCTTCCAGTTTTTAATTGGCAGTTAAGTTTTTTTTGTCGTCGAGGATAGACTAATTGGCTATTTACACGATTGGAAGACCTTTCAATATTGGCAGACCTGACCTGCCGAAGTCTCGTGAATCGTGTAAACAGCCAATTTTTAATTGGAAGACAAAAAATTATAACCAATTTTCTACCAAAAAATTGGCTGATTTTTGGATAAAATTAACCAACCGTGTAAACGGACAAATTTCACTTGATAGAAAATTTTTAATTGGAAGCTTATTGGAAGCAATTAAAAGACTTCTGACAGGTCTGCCAATATTGAAAGATCTTCCAATAGTGTATGCTTAGCTTTAGGTATGTTCCACACCAAGTTTCAGACCGCCAGATTTGATGCAAGCATACCCTTTCCACAAATGAAATATTGTACTAGTCCGCACAAAATCTGGCGGTCTGAAATTGCTGGGAAAAAAAACTATGGAACAGATGTATTGTCAGGCAAACAATTGCTATTGTCAGCTCATTGCCTGATCATTGTCAGACCTAACAATATTTGCAGACCTGAAAACCGTCTGTACATAGCTTTAGTCAGTGTTTGTGTTTTAAATCATCAGTTCATGTCACAAATTTTAATTTATGTGTTAAATAGAAATAATAGAGGAATACCGAAAAGTAATTACGAAACCGTGGGCCTTAATTCCTTAGAACTACAATTCTTGTACAAGAAGTAATTTTTAACGAATATATTAAATCAATCAATCAAACAAAAGCTATTTGTACAAATCTTCTTGTTTTGTGGTATAGGCCACCGCGTTGTATCATTGTCCATAACCCATATGGTTCACCCGATAAAATAAAACGATACGTATCCAAATAAAAACACTGTGAATATGCTCAGCACTTTTTTCCTTATGTTTGTTTATTTTTTATGTAAATCCAAATTTGTTTTTATATTTCATGTTAAAAAAATAAAATATAAAATAATTTTAAATATCTAAAAAAAAATGCTTCGTCGATTTTTTTTTTAATGTTTCTTTAAAAGTATCTCTTGGAGAACATAAATCCACAAAGTTGTCCGCCATTTTGAAGAAAAAAATAAGTTTTCAAAGACCTTAATGCGATTTTCTCGACTCCTATTGACCGTAGGGAAATTTTTTTTGTTTAACTTTGAAGGTAAGAATATTTTATAGAACTTTCGACTGTTTCAGATGAAAAGTTATTGTCGAAAAACTGTAAAAATTTTTGAGTAAAAATGAACTAACTTGAAAAATAACTATTTTCTTGTGGAACACGTAATTTCCTACATTTTTGTATATTTAGAAAAAAATTGCATTTAGGTCTTTGAAAGCTTTTTTTCAAAATGGCAGACAATGCATATATGTACTTTTTTGTTCGAAATTTGTGAATTTGAGCTCTCCAAACGGTACTCTTTGCGAAAAAAAAAAATCGGCGTAGTATGTCATGTACATAGATTTATAAAATGTTTATTTGACTGGACTAAGTTTTTTTAATTGGTTTTCGGTAATGTTCAGCTTTATACTGAAAATATAGTCATCTTTGCATAAAAAATGCAAAATTAAGTCAGTTCGTGTACTCCACAAAACTACCAAATTCTACCCAAATCTACCAAATTTGGCAAAAAGCTGTTTGCGTACTCAAAAATTGTGTAGTTTTTAGCGGAAGAGAAATTTCCCATTCCTGACAATTTTTGCTAAATTCTGCCCAAGAAATTTCTTTGGGCGGAAGTTGTTAAGTTTTGTGTTCTGAGTTGAGAACAACAACAAAAAACAAAATGGCTGTTGTTTACTTTTAGTTTAGATTTTTATTTTTTTTTTGGTAAAAGTGTTTTTCTTTTCTTACTTGTTCGTTTTTTTTTTTATATTAAAACAATTTATTGATCAATTTTTAAAACAGAAGATGAGACTTAATAGTGAATTTTGTGTTTTTGTTTATTGTGAAGTGCTTTGTTAGAAAAAACTGATATTTCATAACAAAAAAAACTATTTTTTAATAATAAAGAAATTTTGCTTTATTTTTTTTTTTATTTCTGGAATACTAAATTTGTGTTCAGTAGAATTATATACAGAAAATACCAATTTTTTTTTTAAATATAAAGTTTAAATTGAAATTCAAATGCTATGGCTTTGTTTTCTTTATTTCCTATGAGGTTTTTTGTTTACTTTTTGTTGAAGTTCAAAAAGTGGTAGAAATTTTGGTTCTGTGCGTTCGTGTACTTTTGCAAAACTTTACTTCTCTCTGAGAGAATTGCATCTCAACTCCTCAAATTTTGACAGACTGCCGAATTTAGTTCAGAAAGTTCAAGAAGAAACCTATTGTGTCATTTGATATAGCATTTAAAACTACCTTAAAAACATGTGTCATATGCTTAGGGATACATCACAACTTCCCCACCTGAAAAAAATCACCTTTCCATGTCAAATATTTTTATAGGCTTTTTTATTCTTCTTTCTCATGGTACATGGTACATGAAACGTTTTCGCCAAGTTTCATGATGGTACTAATTTTTATTGTTTTATTTATCCTTTATCTGTAGTTACTATCTGTGTTTTTGATGAAACTGATTCCTTCATAAACCTAATTTAACAAATTTTGCATACAAAAAAAAATCAGTTGAAAAGAAGTGCTGGAAGTGTCCAAAAACAATAATTACATAAGACATCCTTATTTATAAAAATTTAATTGAAATCAAACGTGTATGGTTTATTTGCGTAAGAAAGATCAAATTTGCAAAATAAGAATTTAATTCAATTAACCTCTCTTTTTTTTTATTGTAAGACTTCTTTTATTAAGATTTTGTAAATATAATTTAGCTTGAGGCCAATTTTCATGAACTTTTAATTAAAATAATCACGCATAGATACACTTGAGGTTATACTTAAACAATTCATTTAATATCTGAACTTTACACACGAATTTTAATGAAAAAAAAAATCATTTCTTTATCAATCGAGAAAGTCCAATGTCTGTGATGTAAAAATGTATTGAATTACCGTGAGAAATTGATTTATCATCATAATAAAACGCATTTTATATCATTCAATTCTTATAAACCTATCATACGTTTACGTATATTTTGTACATACATACGCGTATAATAAAACATTGATTTCTTTGAATTGTCTACCAATTAAAATTATATTCAATTGAAATTTTATCATCCCACTGTTTTTACAAGTACCTACGTAGATTATAACTCTAGCACGCTCACGAATATTTTAAGAAAATTTAATTCACTTAAATTATTGGTATAACCAATGAACTTTTGATGTGGGCATTTGGGCAAATCCAACTACGTTGTGGGTCACTGTCATCATCACACCATATAAAATTATTATTTAAAAAAAAAACATTTAATTGCTTTTACTCATGAATCATGATGTTGAGAGAGATAGTCATCTTGATCACACCATCATATTTTTATTTAAGTTGACAATACACTGAATGCGGGCATCATCTCTGCAACAAAATGAATCAATAAAACGAGTACATACATATGTACCTATAAACATTTGTTTTTTTAGGTAAATGATGTACTAATTGAAAATTTAATTAACACGAAAAATATCGTTTAGTTTTCAATTAAATACTTAAATTAACGTAAATGATTAAACCACCATCAAAGCAACAATATCATCAACTCAAATTTATAGAAACCGAATTCGATGATTGATATTGTAAATGTAGCTTCATGCCTGAATTAACCTCGACAGACAGCTAAAAGAGTTTAAACGATTTCAACGATTCATATATTAGATTATTCTCTATTCGAGGATTTGATTTATTTAGTTTCAATGATAACGCAGACACAACGTGTGGCTTGGCGTTCAGAAATATTGTTATCATTTTGTTAAACTGCTTTAATCGATTTTTAAAATTTCGTAAAATAAATTATTATTTTTAAAATCAAAAACATTCACGAACTTATTTAACGAATTTCATTATTTTTTTAGAATGTTCTCTCTTAATAAAAGAGTTCAAAAAGCGAGTTGATAAAAATGTGTTAAAAAAGAAGTAATGGCGTAGGGCATTTTTATTGAATTTTAACAAAAAAAAAGTCTTTGAAAATTGGTCCAGTTTCTAGACTATAAACTTCAATTTCAAATCGGATCATCAAGATTAAAGTAATTAAACCCAGGCTTTATTTTAATTATATACAATTCAATTATTCCGAATTAAGATGAAAACAAAATATATATTTAAGAAGTGATTAATATACATTTAGACACCCAATTCGATTTTATCGAAGAATCTCTGACAGCAAAAAATAGTGATAAACTTCATTTTTTGTTTAGACTTTACTCGTTAAGACTGCAAAAAAAAACACGATTATTGATGATTTTTTTAATATACAAATTTACAAATTTAATTATTTTATACCCAGTTTTAAATGTCATGACCCAACCAACACATTTATAAGATTTATACTTCTAAATAGACGTTGCGTCATTATCTCGTTTATAAAATCCTAAGTAATTAGAAAATAGAATTAATAATTGTCCACTTCAAATAAAAATTTCTAATTTTCCAGTGAGAATAGAGATCAAATAAATCGAGAAACCAGAATCTACTTTTATGTTATTTGTGCTTTGATAAGATTGAAATGTCATTCATCGTAACCTTGTCAAATTTTTTACTAGAAAATGAAACATGTGTGCCATTATAATTTATACATTTTTATAAATTTTTTGTCGGGTTGTATGAATATTTGTTTTTTTTTTTATAGATAGATAGATAGACTAGATTCAGACGAAAACAAATCGTATTGAAGTAGAGTCTCTTTCCCCCAGTTCAAGCAGGGGGGGGGGGGGTAATTTTCTAATTTTCTAAAAAAAAAATTGATTCAAAACAGAATAAAATGAATTTGTAATTTTAATAAAAGTATAGCGTGGCATTGTAAGTGTTTAAGTTTTTTTTTAAATATTGATTTTTTTTCGCATGTTATAAGTACCTTAAAGTGAAACAGGGAGACCAAGAAGTGAAATTAAAATCTGAAGAAAATAGTAAAATTTTTTGTTCTACTTACAGCCATTTGATGCCTATCCAGCTTGGAATAAAAAAAAAAAACTATATAAGGGCCGCCCTAATTTTATATTAATCAAAAATTTGAACAGGATTCTTGAGACAAAAATTCTCAGCTTTGAATTGGCTTGATCAATTTTTCATGTACATCCTAGTCGGAATGTTCATCAATTTGAAATAACAAACATTAAAGGTTTTTTTTTTGCCCAATTGTTAGGGGGGATCTATCGAATCTAATTTATTCTTTCTGATATTCAAGTCCATGGGTGCCATTTTAAATTAGAGGCGAAATTGTATACGCAATACAAAACTTTTAAGTTTAAATCCAACTTTTCATGAGAATTAACTTTCAAAATTCTTGAATTTTTATACATAACATCCGTATAAATAAATCTTATAAAAATTTGCAAAACAATTCGAATATTTGACGAGAATAGCTACTCTCAAGACTTTCAACTTTACATTTAAAATGTAACCAATGACTCACAAACGACAGCGTTAAATGAATTCAATAGCGGGCGTTAAACCAATAATTGCAGCAAATTCCCAGCCGTCGGTATTTCCACTTGCAGTCAATGAATGCCTTTATTGAGTAGGTATCACACGAATATTTATTTCTCAGTTTCATTCTGCTCTGAAAGAAATTCTGGTTCATTTGGGTCTTTTGTGATACACAATAATTCTTTAGAAAAATCTGTATTTTTTCATATACAATTACACAGAAACCACAGTGCATAGATTTTTGTACTGTGCACAGAAACAATCCCATCACCTACGCTACGAATGTTATTCATAAAAAAATTAATTATTAAAAATGACAAATCGTTGCATATTATATCAAAAATACATTCCTGAAAATGAAATATTTCCTATATTCTACCAATTTATTGATTTTAACAATTCTTAACAATTTTTTGTTGTCCTTACAGCTACATTGTTGGTGCCGAAACAGCTGCCTGGATGGGATCATGGCGATGGGCACTACGTGTCACTCCCTTCCTCGGAATTATCGCGGTTGTGATGTTATTCCTCATTGTAGAACCTGAACGTGGTGAAAGTGAAGGATCCCAAAACCTCGAGACCACAACTTACACAGAAGACGTCAAAGATCTAGTCAAAAATCGTTCCTTCATGCTGTCAACAATTGGCTTCACTTGTGTTACCTTTGTTGCTGGTGCTCTAGCATGGTGGGGTCCAAAATATATCTATCTAGGACTTCGTATGCAACCTGGAAATGAAGGATTAACACAAAAAGAGTAAGTTATGTTCTTCTCTATAAACAACAGTTTTTTTTAAATTTCAGGTTTAATAAATTTAAATTACTAAAAACAAAACTAGCGTTTCGTACAAGTTTGGCCTAATAGCAATGACCGCTGGAATAGCTGGTGTGCCTTTCGGATCATTTCTATCTCAACGTTTCCGTGGTACTATTCCAAACTGTGATCCATACATATGTGCCTGTGGTTTACTGCTATCATCGCCGATGGTATTTTTAGCACTTCTGCTGCCAAGGACTAGCTCATTCATGTGTTATATGTTTGTTTGGCTTGCACAAATTACTTTGAACCTAACATGGTCTATTGTTGCGGATATACTTTTGGTAAGACGAATGAAAAATGAATCATCCCGGAAAAATGGACTTAGAATGATAAAAGAACTCTCAAGAGCTGGTTAATTAATTTTAGGATACGAATACGCTATCTTCGAATTTGTGATTTTTTTTTTTATTTGGAAGATTTTTTAAGATCAGTCAATTACTAAGAAAACTAATGTTTCCAAACAATCTTTATTTCAGTGTCGCGTTCAAATTTGGTGCACTCACAATGGTATCTGGTATTATTGGGGTTCCATTGGGAGCTTATCTTTCAAGAGCTCTAGTCAAACGACTACCAACTGCAGATCCATTAATATGTGCATTTGGACTGTTTTTCAGTATACCACTTATGGCTGGTGCCATGATAATTGTTTCGAAAAATAGTACAGCTGCGTATACGATGGTATTTTTTGGTGAATTAGCTTTAAATTTAAACTGGGCAATTGTTGCTGATATGCTGCTGGTAAGAAAAATAATGCGTGTTGTAATTAAACGCGAAATTAGTATATTTTTTTTTTATAAAATACACAAATTCCTTTTCCTTTTTTTCTATCGCTTTAAAATTAAAAAAAAAACTTGTTGACTATCATTTTTTTTTTGTAAATTTAAAATTATAATTTTTACAATAACAAAAATTCATTTATAACATTATCTAACTACAAATGCAGTTAATTTTTGTTCTTGGTAGGTGGTGGATATATGTATGTATATTTTTTTTGCTACGCACATTTTTTGTAACTAATTTCACATTCACAAACACAATCTTGTTTCACTTAACTAGACCTGTTAACTTGAATCACAAGTATGTACTTACAAATGCGAGTGTAATTCCTTTTTAAAAGAGATTTTTATATTTCAAGTACAAAAACTAAGAACCAGTATCATACGAGTACTTGTACTTGCTTTTTATAATTTCTGCTAAGTATTTAAAAATTAAAAATTGATTACTTTAGTTCTTGAAGGTGCTACTTGCTGAATTCCTTTTATTTACGTTTACATCCTTAAATATTTAGAATGTATAAGTGTGTATGTATGTACTTTTTTATTATACAGTACTCAAAACGTATTTAATATAAAAGTACAATCTTTGAGTTAAGTTTTAAAATAATCAATAAAACTGTTTAAATTATTAGGATACAAAGAAATATTGGCCAGGCACTTTACGAATCTAACAATTTAATAAACGCATCTAAATTTAATGATTCTGAGCATGGTGAATTAGTTCTCAAAATATATTATTTTTTGTCACTTAAATTTTCTAATAAAATAACTAAAGCTTATAGTAATTTGCAAGTTATTTCATCTTATATTTCTTTTGATCATGTTGCAGACAACAATTTCGTTAGTTAAATATTTATTTTATTTCAGTAGGTCTTGTTTCTGCTTTTCAAGGATTTTATAAGTTTAACTCTGTAATCGTTTTCCACATGTTTTCATCCAAAGCTTTTCTTCTTATGCGTCGGAAATGTTTAATCAGAATTTAATGACTATTCTCTATATATTATAAAATGCCCACAATCATTTATACAGCTCACTTCGGGCGTCAAAAGTTTGCAATTCAACACATAGTCTTTCGGGTTTCCACCTCATTTTCAGTTAGTTAAGTCCAAACTATTTTATATTTAAACTAGCTTGGCCGCCTTTCTCAAATAGCCAAAAGTTTCTATATATATTAACAAAACACAATTATAAATAATAGAATTTTGTTTGTTTCTTTTGTAAAAATTTCACTATTCAAAATAAAAGTGAACGAAAAAACACTTCCAGGTCCTTCTATGATTAATAGTTCGAATTCTGAAAAAAAATTACAAATACCCAAAACAAACTACAAATATTTAGATTTTTACCTTTAGATTAAATTTTTTCAAAATAACATTTAACCTAGACATTGTAATTTTAAATGAAAAATTTTTTCTATCGGTTCAATAATTCTTGAGATAACCTTCTACGTAACACTAATTGTTTATCTGGAGCTCTAGTTTCACTTCGTTATTTAAAAAAAATCACTAAATCAAGTCATCAGCGTAAAATAAAAGCTCCACAGATAATCGATACCTCCTGATAAGTGATTTTTAATTACAAAACGAACATCTAAGAGCTCAATATTCAACCTAAAGACACTCCTTTTTTGGATAAAAATAATTTTTAATTGTAACTGCATATTGCAGACTACTGCAGTATCATATTCAACAAATATTTTTAGAATCCATAATGAATATTCATATTAATGCTAGCTTTTATATTTATAAGCGATCTTATCGTCGTTCGATTCAGCGCTTAGAATTAATTTTATATAATGTGACATTATACCTCAATTGAACCAACATATAATTTTATTTTAACCAAACAAACTTTTTTCTACCCTTCATGTTCACGCTAGATATTTGTGAGACAATTTTGTTTCTTTATTTTGATAACGAATGGAACATTTTCCCCAAATTGTATCCATCTGCTAAAAACACAATCATCTTCACCTGAACCGGAAATAACTTTTCTAGGGCGGTCTTGATTTTATTCTTTTCTGCATTAAAAGAAATACCTTAAAATCCTGTGCCATATGCTTATATTGTACCAAAAAAATTTCATATTTTCAGAAAACACACACTTCTACCTTAGATTTTCCAATACTCCTTTGATTTTCATTACCAATGAAACATTTTGCTTAGTGGACGAACTTATGACAACAACTTTATACAGTGAACTTTTAACTGGCGTAGTTTATCGTGTGAAATTCAGGTCGATGGGGAACTTTCGCACGATATTTCGTTCACAAAATCAAAGATCTTTTAAAGTTCCCTTAGCCTCATGTTCCTATATTTTCATGTTATAAAATCTGCAAATCCAAACATGGTCGGTGAAAACTTCCTTACATTCCAGACATTAATATCACAAAACTTTCATTACCCAACTTATGGTGTTTTTTTGTAACTATAAATTTTTCATTACAACCTGTGGATTAGATTTTAAAATAGATTTCAATATTAAACTTATGAAAAGGCCAGTGGAATCAAGTGATTTCATTTGTATTCTTAAATAATAGCCTACCTTCACTATGCAATTTAATTCTATTTTTATCATGCCTTATGTAGATGCTATAAAAGTAAGTACAATACGAATACGTTTTCAAGTTCAAATAGCTTTTATTTGCTTTCAATATTCCTTCTTGTGAATTAAAATACCAGTTATGATTTTAATCAATAGATAAGCTGACTTTTATTATTACTTTATTGCATATATGACTTATTCATGTAACATCAAGCAAACAATGGGATATGCACCTTTAACTAATTTACTGTCTACTATTGAATAATGTAATAAAGTTAAATTTGTATATTTATTGGAATCGACTACTTTTGATTGTTAAGCCAGAGCTTCCAGTGTGTTTCCTTGAAATTGAGAAAGTTAAAAACAAGCTTACAAAGAGACTCTGCCGATTGCAATCCAGACCAGTAATTATTATGGCTTTTTAAGGCTTCATAAGTCTTCTCATAACTGAATTCAAGGCCAATGTATTGTTTCTTGGCGAAGATTTCCACGACTTAAATGAGAATTCTAAAGACGACTTCGGAGACTGTCAATAAATTAGGAAAAAATCACCAAGCACTTTTTTGACCTCTGCGATCCTGCAAATTACACACTTGCAGGTAGTTGATGAAACACATTTTCGTCTTAACAGCACTTGGTTTATGAAGGAAACAAAGTTAAGTCCTTCCTTTTCACTGCTCTTGACAAGCTAGAAATATAAATCTAATAATATACATTTCAGCGAAAATCCGAAGAGATGACCAAAGAAATTAAATTAAAATAAAATACAGTCAAACTAAGTTTTGACATCTCACAAACTTCGATTTTAAACTAAATTAAACTTGAAATTTCTTAAAAAATCGCACTACTTACATAAAGTTTAGCCACCTCCTCTAAGTCAAACCTGAAACCTTCCCTGATTCAACCTATTTCTAAATGCGTCTTAAAATCTAGGCCTAGACAGTTGTTTTAAGTTGATTTTAAAATCTCGACCTATTCAGATGGTTTCACTAAGTAGTTGTTTACTCACTGTAGATCTAGGTGAAGTTATTAATATTAAATCGAACAACATTTTTATAACAGTGTTTGTGCATTAAAAACCTATATTTTGTTCATATCATACAGACACCTTTTGTCTACCAAACACAATAATTAACTGCCAGTAGCTAGATTTGTTCTAAAAATGCTTTATTTTCTCGTTAAATTGAAAATCGCTTTTTAAAAAATTTGCTTGCCTATTTTTTTTTTAATCATAAATACAAAGTTCATCAAAAACCAAAAAAAAAAAACATGCAAATCTACACTACGCACTCATGTTACTTTTCCCCGGGCAAGAGTGATTTTGTTAAACGAAATTAAAAATAAATTTAAATTCGAAAATTGTAACGGTTCACCGATTTTAAATTTAAATTATGCACTCAAAAACATTGCCCGGATTTATTTAAACTGATTCGCCTTAAAGTATGCTTTTTCCTCATATTCTCTCCACTTATATGGAGCAAGAATCCGAACCTTTTGTTGTTTAGAATTTATAAATTCCTTCCTACACAAACCATTTTATAAAGTGGAATATGTTTAATTTTTTCCACAAATCAGCACCATCTCTTGAGAGCTTTATGTATGTAAATAACAATGCTTATGTTCCACATTTTGTCTTTTTTTAATTTCGTTGTTAAAATAATATTTAAAAAAACCGTTAAATATTCTTTTCTGTACACTTCCCATCCCTTCTTATCACTTTTGTTCTGCTATATATTCTGAAATGTAAATTAATTTGAAATAAACCTTTAGTATGTAGTGGTGCCAACAAGAAGATCAACTGCAGAAGCTTTCCAAATTCTTATTTCACATGCATTCGGAGATGCTGGAAGTCCGTATCTAGTCGGAGTGGTAAGTTATTGATTTTTGTTCCCAAACATGCAAAAAATGAAACAAAATTCTTTATAAATAATCTTTATTATAGATATCTGAAGCTATTAAAAGGCACATGAGGAGTTCTGTTACCACAAGCAGTGAATTTGTAAGCAATAGATTGGAGAGTATGTCACTTTTGCTAGAAAATTCTACAACAACTGAGTTAGCAGCGATAGCGAATCCTCTTCATCAGGAGGTAACGTACATATATACTAAATTATATATGTGTTTGGATTGTAACTAATTTAATTTTTTTTATTTAAAGGATACAAATCTAATTAAATTTGAAGCACTACAGTATTCCTTGTTTTCAACTTGTTTTGTAGAAGTTATTGGGGGTATTTTCTTCCTATTAACGGCTGCTTTTATTATTAAGGACAAAACGAAAGCTAGTCAGGCTGTTAGAGGTAAGTCGTTATTAGATTTTTTTAACTGCGTTATATGCATACGATTTAGGCACTTATTTTTTTAAATTAATTTAATCTTGATTGGCAGTTTTTTGTATTTATTTATTGAATTGAATAAGCTGGTGAACGTTTCACCATGTAACCCAATAAAATTGAAAGGCGGGCAACTTAAAGTTGCCAGATAGGCTTGGCATACGACCGTAACTTAAATCTAATTTAAATCATAAACATAAATTAACAATTAAAAAGAAAAACTTTTTGTATCAATTATTACTTAAAAATGGAAGCTCTAAGCTTAACTTAACTAACGTATCGCTTATAACTAAAAAGGTTTTTATTCTCCATCATTGGCTAACAATTTTTTACCTTTTTTATTCACTTTTGTAGTGAAATTTTTGTTTTGTGTATTTTTGTGGAAGTAAATAAAACGTGAGCTTAAAAAAGAAACTGAAAGAGGAAGAGCCACTTACATAAAGTTTTGGGACTAAAAATACATTTTTAAATGGCTTCGAATTCGATAATAGCAAATCGATGTAGCTTCGACTTTCGAATTGAAAACGATTAGCCTAGTATAGGACAGTAAAATCAGAATGTACTTTTTGGAAAATCTCCTGAAAGTGAATCCAAGCTTCTTTTTGTATTTTGTGGAATTGAAACTACTTTCCGCTCGGTAGGTTGTTAGGGTCAATAGATCCGACTCAATATGCTACGAAAAACGACACGCATCATTTGACAGTGGCCTCCCCACTTCCATGAGTTTACACTAGAGAAAAAAGGGGTATTTTACTTCTCTAGTGCCTTGGTTCCCAAACTGTGTTCCGCGCAACCGTAGGGTTTCGCGAAATAATCTCCGAAGTTCCGTGATTTTTTTTGAAGTTTTAATAAAAAAAAATCAGATTTTGTGTGGAAACTCTTAATTTCTTTTTTGTATTATTAAAACACATTACGAAAGTTACAGCTGCTTTGGCACTTTACATTGATATGAACTTCTTGTTCTGTAAAGATTGTAAATTTCGAGGAAAGGTGTCCTCTTCAGTAAATTTATTGAGGAAAGTGTACAAGATTTCGATTTTTTGAATAGCTTTTAATGAAGCTTTGGACGCCTATACTGGTATAATTCACATCCATTCATTCTTCGGACTTACTTTGATGGAATACCTTAGATAAGAGATTAACAGATTTCGAAATTCCTGGTCTTTTATTTTCGGCTATCGTTAAGTGTTGGTGTTACAAAATATGTTTGGTACTTGTTTAGTGTTCCACTGCTCAAAAAGTTTGGGAACCGCTATTCTAGTATGTTATATTATTATAGATACACGACTCTATTTATGCAATGGTTCAGTACTGTAATTTCTTGTTTGGAATTTTGTGACCATAAAATAAGTAAATTTGCTGGCGCCTAGTGACTTATTTACTTAATCATTCCTGTGATCACGATTAAGAAGAAAAAAAAAGGTGATATATCATGACTAGATATACTCTTGGAGGATGTAAAACGCTGCTATTCTTTCCCTCTGGAGTGACAGTCCAATCATTTCGCCAAAGGGTACTACGAAAAACCCTACTCATAGCGAAGTTAAGTCAAACTCACAGCATTCTTCTAAAATTCTATGGCGTGTTAGAGGAGAACGGTTTCCCTGCCATGATATGTGTTCATAAATATGAGAAAGTCCTGATGTTTGAATTGTAATTTCATTATTTGCAGATTGGATGTGAATTGTCGAACGTTCATTTGAACAAATTATCACTACTATTATGGCCTAGTGGTCAAAAATTCGACCTGACTTTATGTCTAAACGGCAACATATAAATACAAAAAAAGTTTAATTCTGCCAGAGCAATTGGTTTTACCTTTCAAATAAAAAAATATGAAAATACGTTGCCATTAAGTCAGTTAAAAAGGGAAGTATAGAAAAGAGTTAACGTATATTAATATAAAGATTAACTGCATTTGAGTCTAACTCCAAATTTGAACTTTTTTTACGTTAAGTAAACATATGAATAAAAGACCCCTTAACAATTTATATAAGTTATTCTAATTCTTATTTATTCAGATATTTTAACCATTATTTTTTTATAATTTTCTATTTTCAGATAGCCAAATTACAGCACAAAGCCAAACGCCCACGAATATTGAACAGATATCATAAGTTACTCCAATCCATCCTAAATAACTTTAAGATGCATGCAAAAAACGTGCCTATGCATATACAGTACTCTCTTATATGCATCCAAGAACTAAATAGTAGGTTAGATAGAAGTTATCAAAAATACACTCTCTTACTAAATCTAAAACTCATTCTGAATTATTTGCAAGAGATTTTCCTTAGTTACGGTATTAAGTTACCATAATTGATTTAATTAACAACTATTATATTTTACGGGCTGCGTTCTAATAGTAATATTATAATTAAGTCTTAACAAACAAAACACACATACACATTTTGTAAATATGGTTCATTATAAAATCATTTAAATGTAATTTAAGGTAAGACCACAATCAAGAACAAGACCATCATGTTGATGTTGTAAAGAGTTGTTTGGAGCAAATAGAAAATCAGCAAATATGAAACAAGCATATAATAGATGTGTAACATGATCTAATGACTATCTTGTCTGTGGTAAGATTAAAAATTAAGATAACAAAAAAAAAAATCATTGCTCAATAAAAATATTATTCCAATCTGTATATAATCACGTATACATTATGTACGTTGGCATATGCAATTAATAAAAGAAACTTTGTTTTGATTTTTTAGTTAGGATTTAAATGAGTAAATTATGTTAAGAAATTTTCTAGAATTATATAAAAAGACAAAATATATTAATAAAAGCTGCCACTGCAAGCATGAATTATATCAAAAACTTGAAAATTAATTTAAATTAAATTAAAAACTAAAATATTTGTTGCATTGATAAAAATTGAAAATCCTTTCTAGAAAACCCACGGGTAATAAAATAGGCATTGGAAAAGACTGCTGGTAATAATAATAATTATCATTATAATTAAAAATAACAACTGTATTTATTATTTCGTAATTAATGGATTTAAGGATAAAATAATAAAAAAAAAATTATAATATTAATCGAAGGTGGTTGAGTTATTTTGTTTTATTAAATTTCTTTTAATTTAATTTGATTCGTTGATGAGTTTATATCTATGTTGTTATTATTCTTTTGACAACCACCTAATTTTTCTTGAAATTGTTAAATTTTGTGTATCAAAATTACGAAGCAAAACAATAATGAGCTCTGTAAATACCTCTTTAAAGTTTATTTCTTAATAATTTTAAACTATGTTAAATAAGTTATTATATTATACCTAAATACAAAGTTGCAACAGTAAAAATTTAACTTGTTTTTATTTATATCGCACAAAAAAAATGGAATTTACTTGTGTTTCTTTTCGTGCAGTGTTTTTGTACGCCTTTCGATTTGTGTAAACTCAACAACAGAGTGCCTAATAATGTCGATTTCTATTGGATTTTGGAACTGTTCCATTCCTATCGAATATGGAAAATTTGGAGTATAAGGTTTTCCATGTTCAATAATTCCAATATCCAATCGAAAACGACATAAGTTGCTGTGACTTTGCTGTTTTTTCATGATCGGGTTTTCCGAAGTTGGGCCAAATTCAATTTTTGTACATTTGTGCAAATGTATTAGTTTTTGAATCGAAACAGTTATTGCAAGATCGTTATATGGATTTTGTTAAGTTAAAATTGCAAAATCTTAAAACAGCTTGTTTCGATTGGTAAAAAGGAATTTATTAAAAATGATACAATCACTGTACACAATCATTAAGTTTGACAGGATTGATGAAAAAGCCTTCAAATTTTTAGGTACGTAAATTGGTTTCTTATCAACTATTTTTGAATTGAAGTGTATGCAAAAAATGTAATTTCCATTAAAAAAATAATTATAAATTGTTCCGGGTGGATTGTTGTTCGAGTGAACAAACATATGGCTGATTGTACCTTTTTTGGAAAATTTCTTGCAAGAGAGAAACATAAGGACGATTTGTTTTGGTCAATGCTTTGCATCCAGCCTCTCCCATTCCAAAACTTTGTTTTAATTGCACTATAATAATTGATTTAACCACATGAGAAAATTTAAATTTACATAGAAACTATTAAAAACTTCGAGGTTTGGTAGTGGAAATGGAACACCGAACCAAAAGGCCAACGCAATATCGGCTCCAAATGGAGAAATGCTGCAATTGATTAGAATTTTTGAGATATTCGAATTCGGACAAAAAAACTAGTTTTCTCTATTTTTGAACGAATAAAAACATAAGGAGATTTAACTCCCCCTTTCAAATAATATTTCTTTCTTAAAACTCGATAAATCTTTATATTTTTGTTAGTCTTTGCCTTTGGCATTACTTCATTCCCGAAAAACCCACTCTAATAATTATTAAATTTCAAGTATGAATTTTTTTCAAGAATAATGAAAATATATATGTATGTACTTACATACATATTTCTCGAACCTGGTCCAAATGGGTATATTGTGAGTTTAACCCTGAGTACCCTCGCTATCGAATTGGGTACATATATCAATTGTCAAATCACGCGCTTCTCAACTGGCTTCAAAAATGGCAAGCCTGCTCAAATGCTATTACTACTTAAAAAAGACTACAACTTTTTAAAGGGTTGGTAGTCGCATCATTTTGACTCTAAAAAGTACCATTAAATGAGGTGTAATGTGAACCATAGCACATTTTTCAGTTTTTATGAACATCCATCTTCCCCCTCTTAAATGTGTCGATGCAAAAAGCCAATGCGAGGATTTCAGAGAACTTTGGATATTATGTTTGGTAGCGTGAAATTTTCACCAAGTTTCCCAAACTTGGGTTTTTTTCTGAGGTTTCTGCCAACAAAATGTGAATTTGTGAAAACTTGCAAGAAATTTCACGTTAACAAACACACCTATTTTGCGATGATAAGCGTACCAATATAAAACATTTATGAATAAATATGTTGTTTGACGTACATACATACTTCTACGAATTTAGTCCAAAGTTCATATAAAAAATAAAATTTTACTTATATTTGTAGTTTTTGGAGGTACCTACACCACACGAATATATGGACATAGATAATTTGGGTATTCATGCAAATTCGTAAACGCCTAGATAAGTTTGTTAATTGGTAAAGTTTATATTTTGGTTAATGAACTGTCAAATTTTTGTATGGAAAATGATTCACAAAATTTGGTTAAACTTATCCAAGTATTTTGCTGCGGAAAATAAACTTATCCAAACGTCATTTTGACTCTTACTCTGATTGAATTACATAACATTTCATCAAATGTATAAAAAAGGTGTTCATGCAAACTTTGCGTAAACTTATCATTTTACACAATTTGTAAACTTACGACGTTGCATGAATTAAAAATAGAAAACAGGCTCCGGTAAAGTGTGTTGCTCGAAGTGCAAAAAAGAATTAAAAAAAAAACACTGCTCATTGACTTTCGCAAAGAAATGCGCTTTCAATTCCATCGAAATAATTTGTAATGAAACATCTAATCGTAACGTTTCGTTTTGTCGATTAAAGAATTAGTGTATTCAAACCCAGAGTGGACAGGTGGGTATTACTCCTATGCGAAAAAAAAAGAAATTATACCCACCTGTCCCCTCTGATTCCGAAAACACTTATTCACCAAAAGTTGCGATTAGATGTTTCACTACGAATTATTTCGATAGAATTGAAATCGCATTTTTTGCGAGTGTCATTGGTCAGTGGTTTCTATTGGATTTTTGTATTATTATTTTAAAGTATTTTGCACTTCGAACAACACACTTTACAGGAGCCTATTTTCAATTACCACCATCTTGTTCATTGTTTTTGAAGCAAAATAGTGAGAGATTGGTGCAGTTCTAATGTTAATTCATCTACCCGCTTTCGTAGTCACCGTGTTATAATTTTCCTTTATTATTTTCCCACAGCCAGACTCATTTTTCAGATTTTATCTTACTTTTTTTTTGGCTTTTACCATATTTTTCCTGCGATATTCTGATGTTTTAGCAATATATCACTGTACGCTTTGAATTTTCCTTTTTCTTGTTCAATCGAGGGCTTTTCGCAATCCGTTTTAAAAACGAACTGTTAAAATCATTTCCAAACTCTCGATTGGCCACTCTGTCTGACGTAAACTAAAATTTTTGCCGTTAATATTTTTTATTTTTTTTAGTTAATATGAAAGTAGCATACCAAAATAACGGTCCATTTTTCCAAGTTGGTTTTATATCTCAAACTGAGTGTTACAAATGGCCCTCCAATATATGCAACACAAAGGGGGGTACGTCCAATAAATATTAAGGGAGAAGAAAATTTAAGAATTCCTGTTCCAATATGGTGAAGCTTTCAACACCTAGAATCGTTTTCATTAAAGCCAAAATAAGGTAATTTCGGAGATCACTGAAAAAGTGTTTTTATTTTTCGTTTGACAGCTCATTTCATATTTGATTTTCAACTGACTGACTGACTTTCTACTTCCAAAGAGCTTTGACATTTTCATACAAAACTTTTACAGCGCTTTTCAAATTGTGGCCAATTGGGTGTGTTCATTAGGTTTTGTTGACCTAAATTCCAACCTAATCTCATTTTGAAATGTGAATTTCTTTTGGAAATCAGATGATTTCATATCGAATTTGGAAATTTTCAACGAAATACATTTGGCCCAATGAAAATGCAGAAAATGTTTCAAATTCGATATTAAATCATCTCATTTCCCACACAAATGCATACTTCGAAATGAGATAATTTAAACAAAATTTTGCACGAAATTAGTTTGGAAATTAAGTGAAAACCTATTGAGCACATCCAATTGGCTACAGTTTGAAGATTTCTGAAAAGATTTTGTATGGAAATGTCAAAGCTCAATGGAAGTAGAAAGAAAAAAAAAACTAACAAAAAGCGTTTAACAGCCAGTTGAAATTCAAAAATGAAATGAAAGGCTTTAACAATTTATTACTAATTTTCTCTAGGTAACCAATTTGTAAAACTGCTTGTCGACCAATTAACTTTTTTAACGAATATCCCACATATGAAGTGCCAAGATCTAAAATCCCCATCAGAGACTAAAGTTTACTATACGCATCTTTCATTTAATAATAAAATAAATTGCTTTGCATTTCGGTTTGATTCTTGTCCATGATTTATTCTTTTCGTATAGGATATAATATTTTCTCAATCATACTTTAGTTAAATTTACTCATCCAGAAATATCGTAATTTAATCCTTTTAAATACTTCAAGTTCTTAACCGATCTCACAGGCTAGGAATTTATTAAGTTTTCAGGTAGCGTTTTTGGCTTCCGCAATTGGGAGTCCCACGATAGAATAAGAGAGCAACTTTAATGGCCGGTTACAATATAGTAAATAATCTAAGAAAAAAGGCCTAGGAAGTATGTCTACATGGAACGGCCAGTCGGGAAGGTTTCCTCAACTTGCAAAAGCGCCACACCGTTATTGAATTAAAGTATAAAAATTACTACGCTATTCAGTAATCAGTGCCAGTTAAAGAGGCTTCCGCTATGTCCAAAAGTATAACAATGCGAATAGTTGGATATAAATTAAACCATGTCCGAGTTGGCCTTAAAAGCACATCTACTTAAACAAGATTTTACAATGTACAGACAAGACTTATAGGAAGTCCACCGACGAATCATAACTGGGATTCCCGCTATGCCCATACATCTATGTAATACCGTTTAGGAACTATGTCATGAAGTGCGTTAAATTAAGTTTCCGCATTTTTCAAAAGCACCAAAGCTACGGTACTATTAAAACCAACAAGTCCAAAAGACCATTAATGAACTGAAATATCAAGACTGGATTTTGTTTATTTCCATTCGGAAATATATACAAGTAACAAGCTTCAAGAGAGTGCAGCGGTTAGTTTAATTAGGTTGGTAATTTATTGAATATAAAATCAAGAGTATGTGTGATTGGTATGACATCGTTACACGTTGTAAGCAGTTGGCAGATCGGCATTCAAAAATGTATCAAAGTTGAATCGTGGGACAAGAGAAGCTAGTTTATCAATGAATGCATTAAAGAAACTTGATTTAATTATAATTGTATGGATGATGGTAACCCAATGGCATCGATTTGTAAGAAGTTTCTGTTGTGAAAGAAATGTTTCACTCCCTCGAAAAATGGGAACATGAAAAGTTTCCTTCGGAATTTATTGCTAACATATCGGGAATAAAGTTTCCAAATGAATTTAGCTACCTTTCAAGTTTTTTTATTAGAGGGACTGGGAGTTTTATTTAAGCAAATTTTCACGATAGCTGAACAAAATTCGGGGGAATAAAAAATTCCCCTCGACATTGCCGATAGGGATTATTACCTTTTTTCATTTCTTTTCTTGTGAGTTTCACATGGAAAATTTTTCGCCAGACAAATTTTTGTTGCACCCGAATTTTAAAAACTATTATGAGTTTTCTCCTGAACCTATTTTGGGCTAAAATAAACCAAAAAATTGCGCAAAGGGGCCTAGTACCCTCCGATTGTTATTCGTTCACCGTCAAAAAAAGTAATAACTCAGTAAAAACTCACTAAAAGGGGCATTTTCGTTTTCTGGGTGAAATTTACAACAGATGAAAAGTTAAATAGCAATTTTTCCGCGTGGAATGTTGTTCACGTAAAACTCACAATAAGGCTAAATAAATAACTTACAAAAATTGATAAATTTAGCATTTCCATCATTTTTCAAAAAAAAAAATTAAAAACTCAATTGTTTCGTTTTCAAAATGAATAAAGTTACATCCTTTTATTCAATTTGTATTGGACTTTATTTTATAGCCACAGCCGTATACCTTTTTTTTTATTTTTCGTTATCAATAGTCTAGTCCTTCCAATTAATTTTTTTTTTAATTTTTGTTAATTTTGCCATACGTTTATTTTATTTACCATGGCAACAAGGAGCTGGTTGGCAGCAAGAGGGTTGAGGATTTGGATATGGGGGTGGTGCTGGTGCTGGATGTGGTCTCGGAGCAGGTGCTGGAACATACACTGGATGTGGCACAAAAACAACTGGCCGTGGAGGAGGCGGTGGTGGTCGTGGAGGTGGTGCTGGAGCTGGAACGAAAACAGGTTTTGGAATTGGAATGTAAATTGGTCGTGGAGGCGGATGAGCTGGTGCTTGAACATAAACAGGTGCTGGAGCTGGATGAGCAGGTGCTGATACAAACACCACACCACCACCACCACCTCCACCACCACCTCCTTTTTTTCCACCTCCGCCTTTCTTCTTAAATGTTGGATCACTAGTTGCAGGAGAAAGAGTCAGCACTGCTAAGGTTACGAGTAATACAATATTGTACAGCATGTTTTCGAGTCGAAATATAAGTCTTTACTAGCTATTGATAGCTGATGCTGAGGCTTTTATAAGATATGCATAGCTTAAAACAAGATGAAAATAACTACCAATTATATCAGAATGAAATAAATTAGTAAGGATAATAAGCTTCTTCGGACACATTGACCCCATCAATTCATTATAAGAAGATTCAAACTTACTTAAGATGAATAGTAAGTAATTGTAGTTTTCCACAAATCGATGATTAAATAAAAATATGTACAAATATTGAATTTTATTTGCAAAATACAAGGAAATATGTGTTTAAAAATAAATAGGCATATAATTGATGAATTGAAACTATGAAAATAATATGGTAATTGCAATCTTGTGGTGAAGTTTAAGTCTTAAAATTTATTGAAAAACCACACAATAAGCTAAATTAAAAACGAAAGTGAAGATGAGTATAGTTTTTGTTATTGTTTTTGTGATGCAAGATATTGATTATAGGTAAATCTTTTAAATTGATTTAAGAGAACGACCAAATTAATTATTCCTTTCAATTTTGTATTTACTTGCATACGTAGGAACTGATGAGGTTTTGTGCCAATAGCCATGTTATTATTACATCTCGTTAAAATATGGTTGGAAAGAAAACACCTATAAGAGAACCGTTTGGCAATGCATCAAAATCAACTGGGTAGTGTCAATAATTTTTTTTCAGAAACTTTAACTTCTTAGTCACCATGCTTCCTCCTCGATAATTAAAAATGTTTACTCCACATACATGTATATGATTATTGAGCATTATACTTAATGAGATAGTATTTCCCCAATAGGGAAACTCCACCTATTCTAGCTCTACAGCTACATATCTTTACAAACTTATGCTGAAGCATGAAGCATAATACTGCAGAGAGAACATACCTAAGGTGGGAACAAAAATTAAATATCTCCTATCCTGCAGTGCTATAAGACTAAAAAGAATCAAATTGTTGGTTTGCCAAACCCTACGGTCATAGCAATACTTCAAATCTTATTTCAACTGGTATTCTTTCAATTCCCACTGACTACTGCACTCCCGCCATGAGTCTTAGCACAGACTTTAAGGTTGTTTTTCCTTTCAGGAAAGACTGGGAAGATGACGTTGTGATGACAGACTTCGAAATTGCTATTTTAACGGATGGCTTAAAGATGGAGTGTCGGGTTGGTTCAGGAATATTTTCTAAGTCTTTAAATATCTCCAGGTCCTTTCGACTACCCATTTATGATGGTCTATTTCAAGCTGAATTATTGGCAGCTAGGGAAGCTTGCAAACTGATTAAGCTAGACCCAAATCAAAATTGAAATTTTTTGGGGTTTTTTGATTGTTCAGCTGTCATAAAAATTCTGAAAACTCAGCTGACTTGTTACGTTTGCTTACGTTTTTCGGATATGTTAAAAATTTCATCTGATAATTCACAAAACAAAACAAAAATCTGCACATGGAAGTTGAACTTAATAGTAGATGCAGCTTTATTTGTGGTCTATTATTGGCTTGGTGCAACGTGTTGGTTTTTCTAATTTTTGTTTTTTTTTTTTGTAAGTGTATATAATACAAAAATATTTTTCCATGGCATTTTGACTCTAGTTTTTTTTAACTAAATTAAAAAAAAATTAGAGGTTTGCCCGTTTTTAAAAAAGTAAATATAAAAATTATATTTGGGGGGAAAATCCGATGATGATGTGCATTTGGGAGTGATAACTGTCAAGATTTTTTTGTTTCGCACTCCTCGCCAAAATCTTTAAATCGCAATCGGTATACAGGTTTTTGTAGGGTTTCTTTAAGCAGAGGCTTAGTTTTCTGAGTAACTGCATCCAATAACATCACCTTTTTCACAATGATTCATATGGGGTCTGGACTTTTGGCACCTCGTTTATGGGAAATTTGAAAAAAGGAAAATGTGATCTATAAAATGGTCCCCATACATTTTTATGAATTTTTAATAAATTTAAAAGAAATAAAAAGCCCAACTGTTTCGCACAACTTGCTTTTAGGCTCAAGACGCTGAGGGCAAGAACATTATGTAGGTTCACACATTGGAATTATGACAAAAAAAAATGTTTAAAAGCATGAAACACGATATTGAAATTAGCTAATATAACTGTTTTGAGAGTTTCAAATGGAAAAAAAAATAGTTCCTGATTGAATATAATTGTGTGGAAAATAAATATTTAAAATAGTTGGAGCGGTTTTCTTAAAAACAATTTTTACATAATTCTTTGATATACAAATGGAAAGTATCTATTTATTTGAATATAAAAAAAAAATAAAAAATTGTCAACCCGTTTTTGAGAGTTGGAATTTTCAAAAAAACAATTTTGAAACTTATTAAAAATTCAAAAAAAAAAATGTAATGAAAGTTTTAATATGCAATATTTTTTTATTTTATTTGAAATTTGTATATACAACAAAATCAATCTAAATCAATAAGAAAACTAAAAATTAAAAATAATACCTTCTATGCGAAGTACTATTAATAATTGCTACTTTTAATTTTTATAGTTGTTGGTAGTATATCGTACTATTTTTAGCATACAGAAAAAGTTTTATAAAAATCGTAGGAGCAGTAAAATTTTTTTAAAACACCTACAGAGTGTAAAAAATCCTCAAATACCGAGTTTTGTAAAAAGTTTTCAAAATACATATTTGATTTACAAGAAAAAAATTAAAACATTTCTTAAGAAATCCAAAATTGTTTGTTTGAAAGTTTTGCTAATAAAAACTATTTACATTGAAGCTTCTGTATAAACAAAATTAATGAAATCAGAAAAATCGTTTTGAAGAAAATCGAAAATACCAAAATGGTTCTTTGGGGAGGTACAATTAACAACCATTTTTTGAAAAATGGTTTCCCATCAAAGGTAGCTTTTACGAAAGAAATTTATTTAATTTTTTTTTAAGAAAAGTTGTGGAGCTATTTTTGAGAAAAATAAGATTTTATTAAATTACTTTAAAAAAAAATTGTATGGCAGTTACCGTTATTTTAATTCTTAGACAATTTTTTAATTTGTTTTTTTAATCGATCCAGCAGCTTAGGCTCTAGCTGAACAGACAGACAGACAGAATTTTGTCACCCATCACTTTTTTGGTGTTCTCTGTTATCGTAATGTCATGTTGGATTGTTATCTTGAAATTTTTTGTTTGCAAAAATCCAAAACTTACCTTAAAGCACCTACATATGTATATCGCAAGTAAAAATATTGGAAAGAGGTTTTTTTCTAAATCATTGGATATTTTTAGATACGTAAACGGTCCTTTCAGCAGGACAAACCCCCCAATCTAAATGATATGTATAGTCAAAGATTTCAAAGAGGAGCAATGTCTCGAATTGTTTCAATGAAGACTGTACTTACCAATTGCCAAAACCTAATGAAACTTTTTGGGGGTGGTTATCACAAATAGTTAATGAGCCTGGCTATAGTTTAAAAAATCTTCAATTACAGCCATGAAATTAGCCTGGATCGAAATTTTATTTTACTCACTCACTGCTACAAATATTCAAAATAAATCTTTTTCAAAAAAAAATTTTAAAAATTACCTAACTTTCTTCCATTGGCTTTTACTAACAATTTCAATATGTGTGTCTATTCAGTTGCTGGCATCTGTAGTGACCCCTACTTTCCATATAGCACAATTAACTATGGAACTGCAGAAACTGATTCACACTGTTGATAGGTGGGTTCCTGACCTCATAAGAAGTTTCAGTCGATTGACGTTATTAAAACTTAAGACCATAGTTGGGGAAAAATGCGCTTTTTATGGACTAACCTAAACTCTAGCTGTGTAGGGTTGCATCTTTTGCATGCGTAAAATTTACTATATGGATGCTCCGTCTGTTTATCAACAACTTGCCCGAGTATACATATGTATTTTGGAAGGTTTTTTGAAAGATGCAATTGATAACCGATGAAATTGCATCTAGTCTTGTTGTATTCAATCAAAACCTTTCGTATTTACATGATGGTGCAAAAGTTGTGATCGATATAATTGTTTCACTTCCTTTTCTAACTTTATAAATAAACCAACTCATGAAAATAGTTTCAAATGCAATAACATTACATATTTATTAGGTGACTCGTTAGAAAACAAAAATATCAGTAAGGTAATTTATTACAAAGTTGATTTTTTTTTTGTCAAAACGATTTTTTTTTTAACTTAAATGAATGTGGACATAAAATTCTATAATGATATTTGACTTGTTAATTAAAAACAATTTTAAAACAAAATTCAAATTAACACTTTCTGTTTCTCAGGCTACCCATGCTTCTTCCCGCTCTTCTTCTTGACAACTCGACTAACAAGAGCAGCTTTGCCATGTCCTCGCCCTGATCTACTGCTGCTTCCACGTTGTACAGACTTTTTCTTAGTCGCCTCAGCTAAGCCAATTTCCCCAAGGATACAAGAGAGTATAGCGATGATCAATAGGACCAGAGACAACTTCATTTTGTTTGTTGAATGCGTTTGACACTTTGAAACTTAATATGTTGATGTCTGTCGATTGAAAGGTCTTTTATATGCCAAATGCTGCAGTTGGATCAATTTCCCCAATCGCGATTTGGAAAACATCTGTTTAATTTTTTGTTTTCTTTTACTCATGTTCCCACTCATGCCTGCCCCTCGGATTGCATGCACAAATTTTAAGTTGTAAACTTTTAATAAGAGCCTAGCTTAGGGGATTTCTTGTGACGAAAACAATGGCAGTTAAGTGATAGCATTGGGAAAGTGCGCATCGAATACCTACCGCAGATAAAATTATCTCGACACAATTATAAAATGTGTCGGTATTTTCCGCAATCCAAAAAAAAAATGTCAATAAGAATTTTAATACCAAAAGCGGATAAGCTGCTTTGGACAGATTTGTATCTTGCAGCTATGACAAATTTATGCAATTAGTAAAGGTGATATAATTATAGGCTTTGCGGGGCTAGTTATACCTATCAATAAAAACAATCAGTTAACATTTTTCTTTTTTTTTATTTTACCACAATTATTTAGAATGACTGTTGGCAATCTTTGATATGAGTTTAAACTTTGCAATTTTATATAATATTTTATAGAAGATGCTCCTGTACTTGCATTTGATTTCAATAAATGTATGTATAGTTGTAATGATCTCGTGAATTAAAGTAAATTTTTGGAAATAATTTTTATTCCACTGTTGAAAAGAAAAATGAAGTCAAATTTCAGCAAATGGTTTTATTGTTTTTATAGGACAAGTATTAAGATTTTTAATCAAATCTAACACTGACTACGCGTCGTTCTGTTTTTCTGTGCGTCTAAGTGTACATTGAGTTAGAACCTTAAGGCCACTTTACATGATAATAGAAGTCATATGACCTGTCATTATATTTATTTTCAGTGTAATTTCTCATATGAGCTGTCATTTCAAGTCAAGTCAAAATAAAAGAAAGAAACTCACAAACAAATAAATTTTTGTAAAGCAAAACTACATTTTTGGAATTATCCATTGTTGTTTTCATTCAAAATCCAAATTTCTTGTAGAAATATTTTTATTTTCAATAGTCTGAATTCTCTTTTTTCCATGAAAACAAAAATTCCTGTTTGACTTCTCAAATGGAATTAGCTGCAGTTCTAATGTCAAAAAAGTCATATGCTTTTTGCTTTTGAGAAGTCATATGAGATCTATGAGTGTGTTCAGAGGATATGGTATGATTTTTTTGACAGCTTATATGAGAAGCCATATGACTTCTATAATCGTGTAAAGTGGCCTTTAGCAGATGAAATGATTTGCTTTAAATTTGCTGTGGAGTGGTTCCCTAGAAAGAAAAATTCAAATTGTTGTTTTAACTTATCTAGAACGGAATTAAAAATGCAAATTATTTATGAACACCACAAAAAATATGTCCATATTAAATCAACTTAAGTGTACCAAAATTAACTAGACCTATTGTTAATCTGGCAACACTGCTTGGTGTTATTTACTTGAATCCTAGTTAGGTCAGCGCAAGAACAAGGCAAAATTAACATGGCTGTAGTTTTAAAAATTCTCGACTGTTGAGTTAAATTAGCTCTTTGCCATAAAATCAGTTGCCATGTTAGTCTCCCTAATCTTGGAAGACTGTTTTATTTTACTTTTTTTTTACCAATTTGTAGTACCTACAATATAATTAGTCAAAAAAAGGTATGAAATTGTATTTTTCGATGGAATTTTTTTTTGATTTTTCAACTAAAGCAAATAATAAAAAAAAGAAAAGGTTAGTTTGACAGTACGATGATAGTGAGACCTATGACGAAAGGAAATGGAGGGTAACGGTGAATTTGCGTAAAACCGTTTGGGGAAGTATGTATAGCGATTTTTGTGGACTCATCATTTAATTTAGAATCATGTACATTAATCAGCTACAGAAATTGGCTTTTCGTCATGAATAATTACTCTCACTATGTCAGGAGGAGCTAGTTCTTTTGGTGGTCATCATAGAAAGCAACATTTTCTTATTCTTCTTCCAATGTCAATTTATTCCGAATCTTATTTGCCAAGCAGGAAATAAGTCCTCTTTAAACTTTTATCCCTCCTTCCAGTGTGGATACTATTCTGTTCTGTATATGTAATTGAATGGATTTTCTCTCATAAATCGCACAAGTAAAAAACCTCCCACAATTTAGCTCAAGAATTAATGTACCAAATAATTATTTCACGCGCTAAATTTTGACAGATGGCGCCATACAGTAAGAAACGAAAATTTGATTTTTTAGTTGGAGCTGCGTACCTCTCGGGTAAAATGCTTTGCTTTCTTTAAGCTTGGCTAAATTTTGTAGAGATTTTTGTATGTTAGCGGAATTTTAGCTCGACTTAGGAACTCGGCTAAAAACTACATTTCGGATGTATAGCCTAGTACGAAGATCAAGCTAAGATTCCGCTCCCACTTTTCTTTGTAAACAACTCCAGTAAATTCTGCCTGGAAAAAAAACGCAGCAAAACAAAGCAATTTACATGTCAAATACAACAACAACTATGTTCATATAGAGTTAGCTATGTCCAGATAATTAAGTGGATTTAACTCTCGTTCCTATAAAAACGGTATTGCCAGACTACTATTGTCGTTGTGCTATCGATAATTTATATAGAAATGTTTTTTGGTTCACACGAAAGATTTTAGATCGTCACGGGATCATGCGGCTCCTTGGCACGACTGGCCAGCTTAATATCTGATCCTCTTTTTTTTATGTATATACACTTTTACCGAATCTGGAACTTGAATTCACACAAATGCCAGAAATTCAAAGTATATGAGATCAGACCTACGTACATATTTTGTTTCTTGGGGACTTAATTTATTTAAGATAGGAAATGAATTCTTCGAAATTTGTTTCCCTAATTTTGAACCCCTTCTCGATTTTATTTACTTCTTCTGGATTTCTCCAATTTCAATTGGATAGCTTTTTTTGAATAAATTGACTGATTGTTCCATAAAACATCTTGAAAATATAAAATGATAAATTAATTGCGGAAAAATAGAATCGGTTGGAATTTTGAAAAGCTAGAGAAAGATAAAGAAACGGGCACCAAAATCATAAAAACAGTTATAACTTCAAAAATACTTTAAAATACCTCAAGAATCCACATTTTTTCTCTATGTACATTAGATTAGATTAGATTAATTTTTCATCAAAAATTTAAATTAAATTATAATTACCAAATTGACATAAATCATTAGTATATAGCCTGTGTGCCATCTGCCTGTAGTTTTCCTCTGTGTATATAATCATATATATAATAGAAAATAATAAATAATGAAAAATATTAATAGCCCTGATCAAAGCGATAAACAATTTCTTAACCAGAAGACTTGCAAAAACAATTGTGCACTCGGGCGTATGCGTATTTTTCTCATTTTATTAAATTTTAACGTTATATTTCCCTTTAAAAACAATTTTCGAACTGATTTTGGCAATCAATACTGATTCACTAAAGATTTCCCAAATATTTTTGCCCAATCACTTTGAATGCTTCGAATTTTTTTAGTTTATTTCATTCTGAATTAAGTTAAGTTTATTCTGTTTTTAATTTTCAAACATTGAGCATTAACGCGACTTTTAAACTTTTCCCAATTGGGTGTGTTTGTTAGGTTTTCACGCATCTTCATAAAATTATAGGTTTCTAACTTTTAACATAAGGTGATGTGTTTTATTAGAAAATTTTATAGCTACCACAGTGAAATTTCCCTCTGTAAACAACAACACATCCCAGAAAGTGTCGATAAATAAGCCAGTAATAAAGTGGATTGTTGTTCTTTACAGAGTGAAAGCTATAGCTATAGATTTCCCAATAAAACAGACCTATAGTATCAACATTTTGTGTAGATTTTTAAATTTTTGAAATTACCGGAGAAATTTTTAAATCTTTATTTGAGAGCTCGTCTCATTTTCAAATATTGAAATTGTCAACGTACGGATTTTTTTGATACCTTAGAACTTATCACAGAATTAAAGTCACTCTTCGCCAAGGACGTACGCAGGATGTTGGTTAGGGAGGGGCAAACTCATTCAGGATTTCAGTTAGGGGGGCAATCTCATTCTAAAAATAGTTTTGGTTCAGAAATCTTGCTTTAAAATGCTTTCAAAAGAATATTAATTGCCTAGCCTGAAATATATTGTGATTAGGAGGAGACAAACGCTCCTACTCATCCCCTTTTTGCGTACGTAATTCCTTACCATTATAGAGAAAGCATACATTTCAAGTAAATAGGATAAAAAAAAACAACTAGAATATCCCTTTCATCGAACAATAAAGTCCTTTATTTTTAATCAAAAAGAATGTTTTACTACAATTTTAAAATTTAAAAAATTCATATAGATTTCCCATTTATCTAGCGCCGTTCAGCGCCATTATCATCCGAAGTTTGTGGACGTTTAGTGGTGGCAGGACGTCCTCTTGGACTTGGCATCGGTTCTGCCATAGTCACACTGCCCAGAGTGGAGATCAATGCCAGAAAACTAACAATGAAGAACAAACTAAACCACTTCATGATATTAAGTAAGAATAAGGCGTAGTTATTAGGTAGGTACTTCAATATCTGAACTGTTTAGAGCTTAAACGATAACTGCGTTTTGACTAAAATTCAATCAAACGCAGCTGTTTTATACTTTACAAATACGTCGGTCATTTCCTGTCGACATAAATTCTTCTAGAATCCAAAAAAAAAAAATATTATGAAAATTGCTTTAAATTTGGAAAATATGTCAACAGCAATCGATCAGTTAAGATTTGACTCAAGACATAAAAGTTCTAAGCTAAGCTGAAAACAATACAAAACATCAACCGCACCCGACAAGCCAAAGTATGGAATAATTTTACTATTACAATGCTGTTGATTTGAGGTTGATGAGATATCATGAAATGTTTACCACTGAGTTATTACATCAATTACACGATCATTTAGAGATCTACATGATAAGGTAGTGAATATTTTTTAATTCGATTTTGTTGGCATGCTTGTTGTTTAGATTTGATTTGTTTATGGGAAATGGGAATCCCGGCTCAATAAACTGTTGTAATCTTTTCGAAATCCTAAGACGTAACGCAAATATATATCCGCATTTGAAAGAGATACACAATATGTATGTACGTCACTGAGTAAATTGAGATGTATTTTTAGTAGGAATTTAAACCTTATTTTCGTTTCATTTTTCTTGATCTTAAGGTACAGGTAAACAAGTATTAATCCATTGACGAAATGATGTGGGCGTTGGGGTATCTTCTCTGAAGCGTTGGTTGGAATCCAATTTAAGCCAGTTCCACTTAAAATATTTTTTTTTTTTGGGCTTGGTATTGCTCAAAAGTAAATAAATTTTTATTTTGAAAAAGTTTTTTTTCGAAAACTATAAAGTGTTAGAAAAGCTTGATTTGAAAATAAATAAAATGCATGACTGGGATCATACGTACTAACTCTTATGTTCAAGACCCTGAGGATATAAGAAAATTATGTGTAAATATGTGTAAATCATGAAATAACCGACTTCTTTGAGAGTTTGAGATAAAAAAAGATCGCCATCTTAATTCTTGACTGAATATGATTTTATGGAAAAAAATTTTGAACCGTTGGAGCTGTTTTTTTTTTAAATTATTTTTATATATCAAATTCTTAAACCATTTTTAAGAAAAATTTTAATATGCAAATTTTAAATACTTATTTATGTGCATATAAGAATAGAATTTAAAAAAAAATTGTTAACCCGTTTTTGAGATATCGTTTTAAAAAAAATTTAACTTTTTTTAAATTTTGATTAGCGATACTTGAATTTTTTGATCTTATTCAAAATTTGTATATAAAAAATTAATGAGAGAAAATTAAAAAAAAAACCTTAGAAAGGTACTCTTTAGGCACCAGTAAGTATAGCTATTATTGAAAATTTTAGTGATTGAGGTTAAGACGTTATTATCATTATTATTATTATTTTGATGGACACATAAGAGATAAAGCCAAAGACATAATTTTAATATTTCTAGCAAAAAACAAATTTCAAATAGACCCAACTTTCCACACAAAAAAACTTTTCTTATTTCAATGATTGAACTACATATCATACCAATGATAATTGAAATCTTAGAAGTCATTTTATGTGGAGAGTTGGGCCTATTTGAATGTTTTTTACTAGAAATATTAATTAAGTCTTGAGCTCTATTTGTTCATCAAATGTCTCAAAATCAATAATTAAAATTTTTAATGATATATTTCAATGATAGCTATAATTAGCGCCTAATAGTTGCTATTTGTAATTTTTTATAATTATTTAGCAAAAGTTTTTTAAGGAAAATAATATTTTTCTTAACGTTTTTTTAACATTTGTATGGAAGGTACCGTTATTTTTTCATACAAATTAATTTTTTTCTTTAAATTAAAAAAAAAACTCATAAAGTCATAAAAACTATTTTTTTTTTCCTTAACATACTCTTAAATACCGAGTTTTATAAAAATCGACTGAGTAGTTTTCAAAATATTTGATTTTAAAAAATAATTTTGAACATTTTTGTTTCCAAAATTCTTTTGAAAATACTGTTCAGAAGCACCAGTTTGAAGAAAATCAAAATTAAAAAATGGTTCTTTGGGGAGGTACCATTTATAACCATTTTTTGAAAAAAAATTTTCCCGTCCAAATGTAATAGATTTTACCAAAAGAAATTCATTGAACTTTTTTTAAGAAAAGTTGTAGAGCAACCTTACAAAATTAGGTTATGTAAAATTGCTAAAAAAAAAAATTGTATGGAAAGTATCGTTATTTTTAGTTCTAAAAAAAATTAAAAAACGATGGGGCAGAATCACTAAAAACCACTATGTACCAAGTTTCAATTAAATCGATGAAGCCACTTAGGCGGTAGCCGAACAGACAGACCGAATTGTGAGACACACTTTTTTAGTCAGTTGCGTGCATATATTTTCGCCACAAAATGTCTTTGAAATCTGATCCTTACTGTTGTCCACAGAATCTAAAAGAAGTAATTTATACATAAGTGCAATAACTTGTTATTTGGTTCAGATAGAAATTTTTTGTAAAAATATTTACCACGTCCATTGAAGCCACCAACACTTTAATTCTTGGGCCTGAGGCTTCTTCAGTAGGTAACGATAATGAAGTTTTTTCTTTTGCTTTTCGTTTGGCCCCTTTAGCGGCCAAATGGCCCTTATTTTGCGTTCGGTACCCATTGGCCCCACTTTTCTAAAAATTTTCTCCTTTTTAAGAATTTAATGTGATTGTCATCAAAAATTAATTTTTTTTTATAAAAATAGTAAAACTTCACCAAGTTTCTTACTAAATTCTGCAAACTGACAGAAGGAAGGTATAAATAAATTTTCGAATTTTTAAGGAAGTAAAAACAGTTGCCTACATTTTTGTTGCAATTTTGGTTAATAAATCTAAATTAGTTGTTAAAATATATTCAGTTTTAGTTTTTGAATAAATGTTTATCAAATGATTTGCTCCCGATGTTATTACGGCTTCTTTTTATTTTCTTCTTTATGAAATTTTCTAATTTTGTATTTTTTTTCAGCGTCAACACTGCCTGCAAGCAATCATCTATCATTCCCCTATCTACAATATCATCATCAAAGACTACGACATCATCATCTAATTTATATGAATTCATCAGACCCGTAGTTTCTTCATCATTTAACACAGAAAGATTGATTTTTTGAGGTTTAATACTTAGCACAGTCCTCATTTCTCTGACTCCGATGCATATTATGAATTGCTCCTTCGACGCAACGCATACGTTGACTTTCAATTTTTTATTTTGCTTTTTGTTATTTCACTTTTTTATTCGGCATTTTATTGTACCTTTTTTATTTGACATTCAACAGGTTTGCGAGTTTTTGACATCCATTAGATTGCATGCCTTAAAATTTCACACGAAACTCGAAATAGTTATACAACTGAAAACATCCTTCTTTTCAGCGCATAAATGGAGGAGGCCTTATGACCCAGATTTTAAGGCCTATTAAAAAAAAACACAAAAGTAAAACACATGGATGGACATTTTTTTACAGCTTAGTTACTATAAGTAGACGTCTAGTGATGTTCAAAAACACACGATTTTCACAAAACTTTTTTTCACTCATGAAACAAAAAAACAAAATATAAAAATATAACATCTTATTATACTTACCAAAAAAAAACGTCAAGAAACGGCTTTGGCGGTGGGACAGTGGACAAATTATTTTAAAGAGAATGGAATTTATGGGAAGACCGTCTAAAGACGGCCTTTAGAGTTTTTGGGTTTTTGACTCCGTGAAATAACTTCCCAATAAAATAACTCCCCAAACTGAAAATGAAATAACTCCCTAAAATTTGTATGGACAGGGAAGTTTTATCAAATGAAAAAGAACTTCCCAAAATTGGGGATATATTTCATCGCTTCTTTGGGACTTTTTCATTTTTAAATTGGAAGATAACATGATGAAGAAATAACTCCCTAAAATATGCAATGAAAGAAGTCCCCAAAAATCTTGTTATAGAAAAAAATGTCTGACGTTTGACCTTGAATAACTTTTAACACAAGCCAGATTTATCTGTAAACTTGTGCATGAGTATTTTTAGTTTGGGTATATTTCTGTCAGTTTTAAATAAGTTGCCTGTTATAGCTTTCATTGAAACTCATCATTAAATCTTAATGATTGATTTTAGGAAGTTTAGAAAGTAAAATCAGTCCACTTAAAATGGAAGTAATTTTTTAAGGATTGAACTACGTACCTACCAATATACCATACAAAAAATCATTGAAATATTCAAAGTCTTTTTATGTAGCAAGTTGGATTTATTTGATTTTTTTTTTTTTTTGCTAGAAATTTTAATTAAGTCTTGAGCTTTATTTCATTATCAAAATACATAATAAATGATTTTGCTCTCTAAAGGCTTCAAAATTGAAGAACAAAATTTTGAACGAAGAGTTTCAATGACAGCTTTGAACATTTTGAACAAAAAGTTTTAAGTTTGGAACTGTCGAACTTGGTTAAGTTTCCAAGTTACGATAAATATTGAAAAGTAAGTAGTCAGTGTGACAATTTCTTTAATTTCTGGTCCTACCAAAACAGGACGAGAAACCAAAACACCTGGACGCCGGGATAAAATACCAGCTGGCACAGGTGAATTTAAAAGCAACAAAAGACACAAATGAGTCCGTGAGAACCATAATGATCTAACTGCAATTGAAGGTTTCTGCAGTTACAGGCCAACCACAGAAAAATTAAAAGCTTGAGTGCAAGAGTGGTCTATCTAGTCAGTTATAACGTTTTTTGAAAGATCATTAATACAATATCAAAAAACCTTTAATGTTTTGTTATATTGAAAATAAGAATCAAAATTATGTTTATTTATTTAAAAGCTACAAATTTTTAAAATATTTTAAAACTTCAAGTGTTTAAAAATAATAAGTTTCCTATTTTCGCTGTACTGTTCGCTCTATGGTTCACACGGCCTTAAATAAAAGTACTAAATAAAAATAACGAATAAAAGTAACCAATTAAAGTAACCAGTAATAGTAACCAAAAAAAGTAACAACACTCGAGGGTATATAACTCTGGGATATAACAGTCATTATGATCATTTCTAAACAAAAAAAAAATAAGAATAGGATAATTTAATAAACATTACGTTTTATGTGAATATAATTTCCTTAAATTTATGTGAGAAAACAAAGTTGGATTTAAAATGTGTTGGCTAAATAAAAGGGACGAACATTTTTGCATGGCAAACAAAGAGGAATTATAAAAATATCGAAAAAGACAGCTACATTAAATTCTAAAGTAAATAAAACAGCAGTTTTTATTGTTTGAAATGGGACAATAACAAGAAACAAATTATTTATAATATTAAATCGAATAAAATAGTTAAATTCTTAAAGCAAATATATATTTAAAATGAACACAACGTGATTCTAATAAAAGTTAATTTACGATATTAGTCCAGAGGATTATCAGAGTGAGTAGCCGTTTTAGGGTTGGTTTCCATCTTTAAAGAAGCAATCCTGGTCTCTTGACCAAAAGTGGAGCACGTCCTACCAAAACAGGACGAGAAACCAAAACACCTGGACGCCGAGATAAAATACCAGCTGGTTCAGCAATGGCTAAATTAAATGCACTGCACATCATCATTGCGAAAATGAATACAATTTTGATGAAGTTCATTTTGGTTGTGAAGAAGAGTATTCCTTTTGAAGAAATAGGTTGTAGGAAGATATAGAGATGGTTATTCAAAGATAAGTTGCGTTTGGATTGAAACCTGCTACTGAAGATTAAGAACTTGGATAGCTGATTTTATAGTGATTTGCATCATGCACGATAGACGACTTCAACCATGAACCTAAAAGCAGCTGTGTCTGTGGCTTGTAATAGTAGGTAGTATCTTTGGATGAAATTTAATCCACTGATGGGCCCTAGATCTATTAAGGCAAGAGCCAAAGCGAAGAGACACTTTTGTGAATTATTATTATTTTGCTACACACGATGTTGTGATGTGTATACTGGTTTGAATGGAAATTTGAGATAAAACTGGCGTAAATCAAGGTGGTCTATGATATGTGAGTTGTGTACACTGAATATTTGCTCATTTAACTGTAAATCATTATAAATAAATTATTTCAATAAATATTATATTTGTATGTTCTAGAAATTTCCTTGTACTTACTGAATAAACGATTTATTTTTATTTTTATAAAAAACAATTTGCAACACTGGATTTAAGGATTACTTCTACAGAAAATAATTGCTCCAAAATTTTTTACAAAACACTTTTAAGACTTTTTATCAAAACGGCAACTAGCTAGTATCGTGAAAATTCAATTTCTAAATGTTGTACAAATGATATCATGAGAAATTGTATGCAATATCTAGCTATTTACTACAGAATCGTGAAACTCTGCAAAAAAAAGTTGGTAACGGGTGATTTTTTAGCTGGTTTGGTTTTGGCAACACTGGTTTTGACAGCTGACGTGTGTTTAGTACCTTGTGTCACTGTCAAACAGCTTCAGTTTGGTTTGCAATTTAACCATGGATCGTCTTACAAATGAACAACGCTTGCAAATTATTGAATTTTACTATCAAAATTCGTGCTCGGTTCGAAATGTTTATCGCGCGCTGCTTCCATTTTATGGTCGGCATTCTCGACCTTCTGAGCAGTCTATTCGGAAGATTGTGACCAAATTTCGCACCAAATTTACTTTGTTGGACATTAAACAACCAACACGTTTACGTACTGTGCGTAGTGAAGAAAATATTGCGGCCGTATCAGCTAGTGTGACAGAAGACCGCGAAATGTCGATTCGGCGCCGTTCCCAGCAGTAAGGCCTTTGTTACAGCACTACGTGGAAAATTTTGCGGAAGGATTTGGGCGTAAAGCCTTTTAAGATACAGCTGGTGCAAGAACTAAAGCCAGCCGACCTACCACAACGCCGAATTTTTGGTGAATGGGCTCTTGGAAAGCTGGCCGAGGATCCGCTTTTTTATCGAAAAATTGTGTTGAGCGATGAGGCTCATTTTTGGTTGAATGGGTACGTAAATAAGCATAATTGCCGCATTTGGAGTGAAGATCAGCCAGAAGCATTGCAACAGCTACCAATGCATCCCGAAAAAGCCACTGTTTGGTGCGGTTTATGGGCCGGCGGCATTATTGGGCCATATTTCTTCAAAGATGATGCGAATCGCAGCGTTACTGTCAATGGTGAACGCTACCGAGCGATGATAACAAACTTTTTTTTGCCCGAAATGGAAGTTCTTGACTTGCATGATATGTGGTTTCAACAAGACGGTGCCACATGCCACACAGCACGCGAAACAATGGCGCAATTGCGAGGCGAGTTTGGTGAACAGTTAATTTCACGTTTCGGGCCGGTCAATTGGCCGCCTAGATCGTGCGATTTGACACCATTAGATTATTTTTTGTGGGGGTATGTCAAGGCTAATGTCTATAGGGACAAGCCCGCTTCGATTGACGCACTGGAAGCCAACATCCATGCATTCATTTGTGAGATACCGGCCGATATGTGTGAAAGAGTATGCCAAAATTGGACTCAGCGGATGGGCTACCTGAGACGCAGCCGCGGTCAACATTTGCATGAAATTATCTTTAAACATTAAATTGCAAGGTTCAAACTATCGATTCAAATAAATATTTCATTAATTTTTTCGAATTTTTTGTGTTTTTTTTTTTAAAGTTCTAAACCTCTTAAAAAATCACCCGTTACAAGATTACCAATGTATTTTTACTTTTGACAAATAGCTACTTCTCTTTTTCCGTAGGAATTCATGATTTGCCTTTCTCCTGAAGAAATCCTAAATTCGCCTGTACTCGGTAACATCATTATTCTCAAAGTCTGGCCACAAAAATTCATTGCCCTCTAGCGTTCACCTTTTAGCGTTACGACTCTTCCCTCCCAATCTTGAAATCAATAAAATTCTGTTATTTCACCGCCTGCCATGTTGCCATTGATCCACTCTTCACAGCGGGCTTTTCTTTCTGACCTAACGGTAATTCATTAAACATGTTCAGCTGCGAGTTTTTCATCATTCAACATATTTCTTTGTCTTCTTGGTGGCTTATTGCCATTTTCAAGATATGTCGTGGCGTAAAATAGCCTTTATAAGAACGTTCTTTTTTACTATGAGAATAAACAAAAACTCCAATCTTTTAATATTTGTATCGCTTCGGAGGAGCGGTACGATAAATATCTCATACAAAATTCGTGTTTTTCGTAATCTCGCAGTTAGAAAATCTCTCAAATGTTAAAACAATCTCACTTTTATATCTCGCACCGAAAAATCTCCTAAATTTCTAAAAATCCTGCAAATGGAAAACAACAAACTCAATTTTTTTAAAAATCTTTATTCTTTACAATTATTTTTAATATTCAAAAATTGTAACATGAAACTAAAAAATGTAGAACCTCGTGGCATGATGGTTAGTGCGTAGGACTAGTAGTCTGTACGTAGCTTATAAGTAGGTTGTAACTAGTTTATAATTAGTTGTAATTAGTTTTAATTAGCTTTAATTTAGTTTTATGTAGTTTGTAAGTTTCATATAAAACCAAAAAAAATTTTTAAAAAAAGACAATGATACCGAGTTTTTTTGTAAATTCTTCTCAGTAAAAAATAAAACCGACCTGGATTTAGTATTCAGATAGTTCTTAGGCCGAAAGGTATTAGCAATAAGTTATTATAGTTTAACTTAGTTTAGTTTTAAGATATTGATAAGTAGGCTAGTTTTTATGAATTTTTGTCTAGCTTAAAGATAGTTTTAAGAAAATTGAAAAATAAAAATGAATTAAAAAAAAAAATTAAAAAAAAAAAAGTGCGTAGGACTGTCATGCCAAAGGTCTGGGTTCAATTCCCGGCCACTGCCACCTAAAAACAGAAATGTTTTTTCGGCAAAAAATTGTAGGTCCCCTCCATTCCTGCTAACAACACGCACACAGGAATGGTTGAGAGTTGTTAGTCACTAGGCCCTGGTTCTCTATGAATTTAAATAAATTTTAATTTTTTCAACATGAAACTAATAGACTAAGAGGTGGCAGCATATGTTTGGGTTGAAAACATAACCAAAAAATGAGTATGAAAGTCCGTAGGTGCATGCGTCTTGCAGGATTTTTTTTTGGCGCCCGTGGCAAGGACGAGTGGTTAAAAATAGCGGTTTCAGACTTTTGTGTTAGGGCCAAGTGCGCTTCACTTAGTTTTTTTTTAAATGGTAAATAGTACTCTGACATTTTTTTCATGTTATTTTTGCTGAGATATTTTCAAGAAAACTGTTATTTGACCAATTACAGTACAAAATCAAAAGTGAGTTCATTAATAGCTTAATTTTTTTATAATTTTATTGTCTTAATCTTTTATAATTTTGCTCTAAAAGGAAATTTCATTGAGTTGTTGACTAAAAACCAAATCACTTTCCGGGCAACCTAAAAAATTAGTTATATAAAGAGCGGATGTAGCCAAACTCAAAACGTACAAAAATGTTTGTATATCGATTAATGAAATTTTGATAAATTTTTTGACAAAATTTGCTCCTCCGCGAAATTCTTGCATAATTTTCTCAGAATCTATTGCACTGAGAAAAAAATTGAACTCATTTATATTTAATTCATATTTAATGAAAATTTTTGTCCACACTTAGCGAGTTTTACTTTTGGACCAACGGTATTACGGTGGGACTAATTTTTGAACTATTTGAATATCTTTTCAGACCGATGGAAGAGACGGACTTATTTGCAAATATCTCAGACACTAAACGCCTTTATTACTTTTAGTTCAATTCAAATTGATTCAACTTTAAATTTAACATTTCTGTTCAATCTCTTTCTTTTCCTAATATTTTAAGTGCATTCATATTTGAAACAAATTCGTGCAAGTGGATTTTATGTTAAAAATGTGTAACTGAGTAAAATAATTTAACAGGTCCTTCAAAAATCAAACTCAAATGGGTTTGAATTCACGTGAAAAAATTGCGTGTAGCTTCCAATGTAATAATTAAACATAAATATATTTGATTTAAACAGATTTAACCCAAAATAGTAGTATTTTTGAATCCCTGAATAGATAAGAGTTATACTACATTTTCATTAAGCCAAATGAGGTAATTTCGTTGAAAATTTCCAAATTTGATACGAAATCATCTCATTTCCCATACAAATTCACATTTCGAAGCGAGATGATTTCAACCAAATTTGCAGGAAATTAAGTCGAAACCTATTGAACACATCCAATTAGCCACAGTTTGAAGAGCTCTGAAAACGTTTTGTATGAAAATGTCAAAGTTAAATGGTAGTAGAAAGAAAAAAACAACAACAAAAAGCACTTAACTGCCAGTTGAAATTAAAATATGAAATGAGCTGTCCAACGAATTTACCAAATTTCAAATGAAAATACTTTTTCTGTGTTTGCAAAATTACCTCATGTCGGCTCTAATGAATACATAGAATTAGACTTAAAGCGAATTCTATTTGATATAATTTAAGCATACAGTTAGTCATACTTCTGTTTAAATAACTCATAGTTCAATTTTCTCAGTGTGCTTGTATGAAAATAGTATGTTAATCTTTTTTGTGTAGAATAACTTAAGCTAGAATTTTTACCTTCAATTTTTTTTTTTTTCAAAAAAGCTTATAGTTTTCGAGAGTAAAGAAAAAAAAAATTATTGTACTCGTATCCACACAACATTTCAACAATTTTTCAAAAAGTTTCTTGCAGTTTTTTTCGGTTTAAACAAAAATGTTTGTTGAATATGTTACAAATTGTATTTATTATTATTTATTTTAAACTAGTGTATAAAATAAAATTACTCCGAAGACAATATCATTTGTTGTTCTTAAGACATTGGAGCCGAAAAACTTTTTTCAACAATTTTCAGTAGTCTTTTTTTTTATTTAGCGAGTTCAATTCAGTACTCACCAGTGGTCACCGGGAAACCACGCTAACTAAAAAAAAAACAGCTGAAAAGTTTTTCGGCTCCAATGTCTTAAGAAGAACAAATGATATTCACTTCGGAGCAATTTTATTTACTCGATGCAATTTGTACTAAATTGAACATCTAAATATTAAATATTTATAACGCGGCTAATCCGAAAAGTTTAAAAATGACTATTATAAAAATCCGCGAAAACCTTAAAAGTTATAATTTTTTTTATTTAAAAAAAAAAATGTTACTTGCTATGTTTTCATAATTTTTCCAATTCTTTACTAAAGAAATTTAACAATGTTTTTTTTTAATTGCTCTAATAAAAAAACCACTCCTTGAATTTTTTTAAAGTCCTTTCTGCACGTATTGAAACTACTGTCTATAAATTAAAATTCGTTTGAAGTCGATATCTTCATTAATTCTAGAGATATGAATAAAAAAAAGCGAAGAATCGTACGAACGTATGAACGTACGAACGTATAAACGGAGCGAAATGGTCGTTCAATTAAATTTACTGACACAAAATATCCAAAAACGAACCACCCTAGTTGCATTTGATAGTTGAAAAGCACAATGTTATCTGGCAGAAGAGAAGATGAGCTTCTGGTTGGTGAAGCTTGAAAAGCTTAAGGTGAAAATATTTAATTATTAGACTAATCAACAGCACTAACCAACTCATCTACGTGATAATTTCCTTCGTTAAGTGGTTAAACCTTTAGTTTAAATTTGAATTTAAAACAATTTCTAGCTTCATTTCTGCTGTATAATACCACTGTAGTTATTCAATGGAAAATCTTTAATATTGTTGACCGATATAAGATGAGATTCTTTCAACTCGATAGAAAAAGAAATATTTAATCATATTTTAAATTGTGTAGCTGCAGCATTTAAGCAAAAACCTTTATGAGGTAAAAAGATAAGTAATCAACTTTAGAGATGGCTTAAATTTTTAAAAGTTTTGATTGCCCTGAAATGTTTTTCCCCATTCTCAATTAAAAAAAATATTTAACTACATATTTCAATTGATTATTTATGCTAAAAACACCTACAGATATTACACCAATTCAATGAACAACCATTTTTTTAAATAATGACAAACCACAGGAAAGAATGAACCTTCTCATTCTGTCAGTAAAATGACATATTACCAACGATTCATATAAAGTTGTTTCATTGGCCCTTAAGAGAAAACTAGCTCTGATTATTTCAAATTTGCTGTGGAATTTTCTATTTTTATACTTACATGGGTAGGTATTTAACGGGTGATTTTTTAAAAGGTTTAGAACTTAAAAAAAAAAAAAACACAAAAAATTCGAAAAAATGAATGAAATATTTATTTGAATCGATAGTTTAAACCTTGCAATTTAATGTTTAAAGATAATTTCATGCAAATGTTGACCGCGGCTGCGTCTCAGGTAGCCCATCCGCTGAGTCCAATTTTGGCATACTCTTTCACACATATCGGCCGGTATCTCACGAATGAATGCATGGATGTTGGCTTCCAGTGCGTCAATAGAAGCGGGCTTGTCCCTATAGACATTAGCCTTGACATACCCCCACAAAAAATAATCTAATGGTGTCAAATCGCACCATCTAGGCGGCCAATTGACCGGCCCGAAACGTGAAATTAACTGTTCACCAAACTCGCCTCGCAATTGCGCCATTGTTTCGCGTGCTGTGTGGCATGTGGCACCGTCTTGTTGAAACCACATATCATGCAAGTCAACAACTTCCATTTCGGGCAAAAAAAAGTTTGTTATCATCGCTCGGTAGCGTTCACCATTGACAGTAACGCTGCGATTCGCATCATCTTTGAAGAAATATGGCCCAATAATGCCGCCGGCCCATAAACCGCACCAAACAGTGGCTTTTTCGGGATGCATTGGTAGCTGTTGCAATGCTTCTGGCTGATCTTCACTCCAAATGCGGCAATTATGCTTATTTACGTACCCATTCAACCAAAAATGAGCCTCATCGCTGAACACAATTTTTCGATAAAAAAATGCGATGAACATTTCGAACCGAGCACGAATTTTGATAGTAAAATTCAATAATTTGCAAGCGTTGTTCATTTGTAAGACGATCCATGGTTAAATTGCAAACCAAACTGAAGCTGTTTGACAGTGACACAAGGTACTAAACACACGTCAGCTGTCAAAACCAGTGTTGCCAAAACCAAACCAGCTAAAAAATCACCCTTTATAATAATATCCTCACAGCATAATGATGGTATTATAAATTATAAGCTTGTTCCGAACCTTTTTTACTATTTGCCCTAAAGCACTTGCACTTGTGTTTCAGAATCGCTTTTCTCTAGTCTTAAAGTATTAAATAATGTCATAAAACGACATGCTCACTTGTTTCATTAAATCTTTCAACTTATGACAGAAGATATAATAACAAGTGACGTTCTACTGAGATTCTCAGGCGCATGACCAATGACCGCTTCTCCTTTATGATGTCACAATTCACCGCGTGTTTTGCAAAGCCGTGCCCCCAAATTGCATACCAACACAATACAAGAAATAAAGCTTTCTTATATGAAATATCACTCTGTTTCTATGGTTATGGGTTAAGTAGTTCAAAATCAGCTGTGAAGCTGTCTGATAATACGTCATTGTTCCATGTGCTTTGCTTAAGTTACGAAATGCTTTATAAGAAGTATTACCAGACCCTTGGAAAATCAAAAGTTAAGCTAAGCTAGAATTATAATTCCAGGAGGAGATGGTTGGCAAAAAACCAGCGTACTTACGGTAATGATATTACTTAGCTTTAATTGCGGAGTGGGACGTTTCATTTAGTTTCGTTCACTTTTTTTGTCAGAAATAAAACTGACATTTGGTAGAATAGGAAAAGGCAGGTACAGTATGGGTGTGTTCCCCTTTTGAAGATACATAGAAAGCTACTTTTGGCTGGTTTTTGACGTTAGTTTCAGTGCCCTTCCGATCATTATATTTCCACCTTTAAGGCTCTCTCAAATCAAAGCGAATCAATCGTCAACTAATGTTTCGTTTCGATGGGAAAGCGGTCTTCCGTATTGGTGATAAAGCCATAGTAGACAAAAAAAGTCCATAATACTGAGCTAAAAGGTTTCGTTTTCATAAAGGATTGGGTTCTATGTTTAAAGTGCAAAGCCCCAATCTTTAGAATATGTACTTACGCTTAAATGAAGTTCAGGATTTTTTACTTTTTCCAAATTAGTTCCTCATTTTTAACTTTTACTGTGAACTTCATCCTACCTGGCAATAATTTTATTCCTTATTTCGATTTGCATGTCCAACCACCCCCAAAGGAGAATAAAAAAGTAAAAAGCCTTTGTTAGTGTGCGCGTGGCCACGAAAATCCAAGGTTTTTGGTCTCAGTTTTACTTCTGAAACATCCATTTAGTTAGTTGTCTGGATTGACGGAAGCTGTTTGTTTCAAAAAATTAAGATTATATCATAGAATAGGTACAAATAAACATTCGATTTTTTTTTCTCATGGTGTCACATAAATCAATCAGAAAAAATATTTAAGATACGCGATTACGAAATTGAATTGAAATTCTGTCAAATTCACACCTACTCGTTAATAAAGTTACATAATATTCCCCTGGAGATATTTTGTATACTTTGTCGTTCCTGTCGAAATCAATTATAAAAAATACTTTAGAATGAACAACAAGCCTTTTATGAATTTGTGGTTGCTAAGAAACTTCCATTCCTGCTTTGCTTTGCATAATGGATCGAAAAAGTACACTTTTGATAAGAGATGGCTCAGCTGTAATGCAACTACAAAAACTGTCAAGGAAACGGATAGTTTGCTTAAAAAGTCAACAGTAAAATCACCAGCAACAGGAATTCGAGATAGGAAATTGTACAGCAATACCGGAAAGGACTTGACAGAACTTTTCTCACATGAGGTAAGCTAAAAATGGGAATGGTTTTTTTTCTATAAAATGGAAAGGGTAGAGACTGTTAATGTAGTTGTGGGTGGATGACAAAATGGCATTTGATTGAATACCTACTTTAAAAGACAGTAATGTAAATTATATCGATTTCATTCAAAATATCAGCCTATGAGAAGCTGAAATCAGCAGTTTTTGTTTGTCAATGGATCAACCGAAGGCCATTAGGGCTTTATTTGAGCAACTCTTTTTTTTCTACTTGTTTATTTTGGATTATTTTACGAAAAGGCATATCATTAAACAACACATTGAATATTATATCCAAATCTAAAAAATGTTCATAGCCAGTAACTTTAAGAACGGTTTATGGTGACACCATTTTTATTTCAGAAACCAGACTTAATAATTTTATCTGAATATCTATACAAATTTTCCCTTAAGCTTTCTCATGTAGGGCTTACGAAATATTTCAATCTTATACTGCCTGAACAGAATGGGAGACGGAGCTGCAACAGATGTCAAAAATGCTACAATGAAAGTTGAAATTTGTTCAGTTCTTGCAGCTGCGGTTGCAGCATTTTCGACATCTAATCTAGCTCCGTCTTCCATCTGTTCAGGCAGTTAAAGTGCAAACCACTGTTTTTTGCTATGTTTCAGCTACGAAGTTTTTTATGTAACCGTATCAGATCGTGGCGTGGCCTTATAGAAACTTTCCAGTATTTTACTCGACTCGAAAAAATTATGTCATGAGTTTTGCATAGTTGTAATATTTTTTGAGCAATAATCAGAATAGAAATAGCTAACCGCCAACTATTTTTCAAAACGGAAAAGAAATATTCAAAATGAATCGGATGTTCTAGAATTTTGGAAGATGAAGTATTTTTTGATGCAATATAAATAGTACATAAGTAGCTTCAAAAAAACACCTGGAAAAAATATATCTGGATATCTTTCGTGGAGTCAGACACATACTCCGATGTTTCCACATTTACATGGTGATTTCCAGCATTTTCCTTTTTTTCTGCAAGAACTGGATTCGAGTCGAGAAATTCTTTTGCTTGTATTCAAATCTTACATCATGATGTGTTAGTAAAGTCCAAAAAGTAAGTTTCGTCATAACGTCCGTTAGTCCAGTTGTACAGCAATCTAGAGTCGAGATAGGTTTCCTTAAAATTTACCTGTTTATTCAATTCCTTAAATGAGAAATTAGAATTTCTGTTTTAGCCTATAAATACTATGCCCCGCTTGAATAGAAACAAGCACTATTGTTACTAACACAGCGACTTTTTAAACAAAACAAAACAATGGAGGAATTGATTTATAAATTTAAAAATAGGCTGGGTGCAGCCCATACTAGTAACTTCCCATTGGTGCCCTTGGAAGCTAGAGGCCCGATGTTATTTAATTATTAAAAATTTGACAGTTCAATATCTTCGAAAACGTTTTCTGGTTTTTAGTGAAGACCAAATAAAGATATTTGTGAAGAAAAATTTGTTTTAACAATTTTTGGTAAAGTTACTTGTAGTTTTTTTTTTCAATTTAAAAAAAACTTCATGTTGAATTTCCAAACCCATTAATTTATCAACTATAAACTAGTAACATGTTATTGTTTGTTCTCAAGATATTTGAGACGAAAAAAACAATTTCGACAACTTTCAGTATAATTTCTTATAGTTTTTGTTGCTTTAAAAAAGCTGTTCATACAAATTATATTAATTTTTTATTTTAAATTAGTGTATAGAACAAAATTACCCTGAAGCCAATATTATTGTTTATTCTTAAGATATTGGAACAGAAACACTTTTTTCAACAACTTTCAGCCGTTTTTTTTTATTTAAAGAAAACCATAAGCACGTGAACGACAAAAATCGAAAGAACGTACAAACGTACAAACGTACGAACGTACGAACGTACGAATACATACAAACACAGACATCTCTCTAAAAAAGATGGATTCCAATTCTAGGGACCTCGAAACGTGAAGATATGTATTTCGATTCGACAAATCGGACCAATTACAATAACTTCCAATGGCAAGTTAAAAAATGTGCGATGTTCGCACGGTAACTGGTAGGTAGGAGTAAACGGAAAATGAGGGTTCTTGTGTACTTTTTAGGGGGTTAACGTCTTTTCAGGGGAGCCATAAATTCTGCCAAAAAATATGTCTGTTTTTCTTGTTTTGTTGAGCTGTTTTTTAAAGAAAGTGTCATAAAAGCATTCATACACCCCTGTTCAGATTTTGGTTTGGAATCAAACCCGTATACGAAATTGATTTCCGTACGAATTCAAAAATTATGTTCTGAATTTAGTATAAATTGACTTCCGCAATAGTCGATACTCAAACCTGTTTTTCTTTCGAAATCCACACCCCTTTTTTGTGGCCCAATTCCGCAAGAGTGAGTTTTTTCTGTTTACACAGAAAATCGTGTACGCGTAAATTTTTACGATTCAACAAGAGTTAGTTTTAAGATTTTGACAAATGTTGTATGTACAATCAGTCAAATTTATTCACACTTGTTTTAAGCGTCAACGGAAAATCATTCACACTTGCGGAATTGGGTTTCTGAATTCCGATTCATTAAAAATCCTTTCGTTTTCAAACTCTCGGTGTTTTGAAATACTTTTCGTTTTCAATACTTGCGGAATTAGTGTGTCTTGATTTTCGGGTGCATTGAAAATCGGCTTGACATTTTGAAATAATTTGATGTTTAATTTGACATAATTAAAAAAAAAACTTATTTTTTGTTGCAAATACGGGCAGACGCACAATTTTTGTTTTACTGACTCCGAAAGATTCGATTCGATATAGACTGTTGTGGAAGTCAATTTATACTAAACTCAGAACATGATTGATTCCGAACCAAAATCCGGAGATAATATGGAGATCCATAACAAAATATTGTCATTTGACACATATTTTGATTTTTTAGCTTAAGGAAATTTAAATTACGAAGAAAGTTCAGTAGCTGTTGTCATCAAATAGGGTATATGTTAATCTCTCTACAAATAAAATTTTATCATAAATTCTAAGACTGATTATATTTTTTAAAAACCGTTCATAGAAAATTGTTATTTATATAATAATTTCTTATTCCAGAAAGTTCAAAACAAATCCGTGCCGTTGTTAAATTGGGCCTTTTCTGATAGAAAGCTTAGAAAACAGTTTTTTTATGATACTCATAACTGCTTGGAAAATAGCTATGAACATACGAGGTAAGTTTGCTTTATTTACTTAACGAATATCTCAAAAATGGAACATCGTACACAAAATATTTTAAGGACATTTTTAAGGGAAATTTAAATATATTTAGGTTTTGACAGTTAGCTAAGAGCAATACGAAATTTAAGTGAAAAAATTGAAAAAAAAGGAAAATTTCTAAGCTCTCTGGGTTTGATTCGTAGCCGCTTCCTTCTCCTTAGAACAAAGAATGTTTTTTTTAAAGACGACCTCTTGTGAGAAACAGACAAATTTATCTTTTGTCACTAATAAATGCTTCTCACCTCCACGAGGTGTCCATTGAATTTATTTATTTTATTTAAAGTTGAGACATTTTCAAAGTTTATGTACTAGTAGACATATGTATAGACATTAACCTTGACATACTCCCACAAAAAATAATCTAATGGTGTCAAATCGCACGATCTAGGCGGCCAATTGACCGGCCCGAAACGTGAAATTAACTATTCACCAAACTCGCCTCGCAATTGCGCCATTGTTTCGCGTGCTGTGTGGCATGTGGCACCGTCTTGTTGAAACCACATATCATGCAAGTCAAGAACTTCCATTTCGGGCAAAAAAAAAGTTTGTTATCATCGCTCGGTAGCGTTCACCATTGACAGTAACGCTGCGATTCGCATCATCTTTGAAGAAATATGGCCCAATAATGCCGCCGGCCCATAAACCGCACCAAACAGTGGCTTTTTTCGGGATGCATTGGTAGCTGTTGCAATGCTTCTGGCTGATCTTCACTCCAAATGCGGCAATTATGCTTATTTACGTACCCATTCAACCAAAAATGAGCCTCATCGCTGAACACAATTTTTCGATTTTTCGATTTCGAACCGAGCACGAATTTTGATAGTAAAATTCAATAATTTGCAAGCGTTGTTCATTTGTAAGACGATCCATGGTTAAATTGCAAACCAAACTGAAGCTGTTTGACAGTGACACAAGGTACTAAACACACGTCAGCTGTCAAAACCAGTGTTGCCAAAACCAAACCAGCTAAAAAATCACCCGTTAGTAATAATTCAATAAATATTGATAGTAAATATTGATCATGTGTTTCTTCGGATAAGCAGTGGACCAAAAAACAAAACTAATTATTGTATGATTAAAGTATTTGAGAAGACAAGAAAATCTGAAATGAAACATAAGATTTAATTTCGTTAGAACCAAAAATTGTTTCAATAAGTTTCACGAAGATATTTTGACTCTATACATCAAAGTTATTTTTTGCATCGGAAATACGCTGTTAAGAGTTTTTCTAAGTCCAAAAGATATCAATAGAAGAGCTTGAGGAAAAAGGCGACATTTACTCTTTCGGTCAAATTCAATAGGGTGGTTCACCCTGATCTGGTTTTTTATTGAAATATTATAATGCTTAAATAGTCCTAACATGGATTTCTTCTTCCGATTCCGTTATGGCTGGAATTAATAGATCGCAAGTAACTCCAATTAAATTATTAGATTTCATCCTTGTGTTTTCCTTTAGAACTTGGAAAAGCCACATCTTATATTTAGATGCCTTAACCTTGTATTTTTTGTACAATAACGGTAGTAATTTCGGTAATTTCTCAATACATATACAAATTTGAGTATACTGACATTTAGACTAGAGCCGGTAGCAAAGTTAGGACTCTGTGAAGAAATTGGCTGTAAAAGCTCTAAAAGCTGTAGGCATTTATTTTTAGGTCAAGATATTTAAATAGCGTACATTTTTGGCGACTTTTTTTATTAAAACGTGTTTTTTTTTAATGGCAGCTGAAGCATATCAATTAGAGCTAATCCATATCCAACAAATATTTTCAGTACACTTACCTATTTGGCCAGTACACCTACCTATTTGGCCTCCCCTAAATTTTGAGAAATGAAAATTAAAACTGATACAGCTTTATTTATAAACTTGCCTAACCGACGGAGTACAGTTTCTTTGACCTTACAACAGCTCTAACCCAAAAAAAAATTTATTTATAAGAAAAGTAGGAAAGGGATATAAGCGGAGGAGGCTGAAACTGGGGTATAAAGCAGGAGTTTAAATTTCTAAATGTCATTTCGACCATATTTTTCCCGTGGGTAGGTGCAAAACCTACATTACGGTCTATAAAGACCAAAAAACGCGTGCTCAGGGGTGTGTGAGCTTCTTAATTCACTAAAACCACCTTCATTTGCCGATTGCAACTAAGTTTAAAGAAAGTTAAGTAACGTGTTGCAGGTTACTTTTCGGTGCAAGTTCCTGCTTATTCCGCGATCTTAAAGCGGTTTTCTGTTCACCACAGGTCAACCCCTTAGTTGTATATCCTAAGTCTAAACAGATTGAAGAACCAGCCTATATAAAATCAACTTCTTTTCAATACGAAGCTTTGGACCCATCGAGTAGCCATAGGTAGTTCATATCTCTTAATTTACTTTTTAGTTCTTCGCATTTCTTTTTTACGTGCGGCTTTCATTCTAACTTTGCGTCTAGAGTGATTCCCAGATACTTTGCCTTATTTGCAAATGGAACACGAGTAGTATAAAGAACGGGTGAACTATTTATTTGTTTATACTTAAAGCCCACGTGGACTGATCAATGAGCACAATTTGCCATATTTTGGTCCACACATTAACATTATTAAGAGCATTTTGTAATTAAATTGTAGCTTCGTTAATTGTTTTGCCTGCTGCTTGTATAACAGTTTCATCAGCACAAATGTGGCTCCGATAGTGTCTTCTATTTGAAGTATATCGCGTGTAAGTAATAGGTATAGAACTAGACCTAATACACTTCCTTGTGGTACCCCAGCCACTATTTCTTTGAGATTTGGATATTCACTTCCGTGTCTTACACGAAAAAGTCTGTTTTCTAAATATTCGTTTAGAATTTTATAAAGTCCTTGAGGCAGAACTTGTCTTAATTTGAATTTGAGGCCTTCGTGCTACACTTTCATCTTGGCAAACACTAGCGACGTATTCAAAAAGAAAAGACTGTCGAACAGATTTTCTTTTCTTCAAGAGTTCTATCAATTACGTCAGAAATTCTATGCATTTCTTGATCGATTGTCGAACGATTGCTTCTAAATCCGAACTGATGATCAGGTATTAATATTGTTTCCCTTCTATTATAGGCTGCAGGTGCTGGAGTAGTTTTCTTTCAAAAACTTTTTATATTATAGGAAGAAGCGAAATCTGACTGTAAAACTTTTTTTTGTGAGATGGCTTGCCAGGATTTTAAAACCATTATGACTTTCCATAGAACATATTCTAACCTAAGAGCGGCATTTATTATGTAAAGGAGGTTAATAAATCCTTAACGAGGGAGCCTTTTAGAATTTCTGCCATAATTAAGCCATATCCTGGGACTTTATTGGACTTAATCTTCCTTATTCCTCTTTTTAATTCGGCAAGTGTAACATTTCTTGTTATGTAGCTTTCATTTGAAGAAAAATTCATACAAATATTTTTGTTGAGTTCTTGCCCAACGAACAACGGCGTATACAAGGGGGGGGTCACGGGGTCATGACCCCCCCCCGAGAACTCAAAAGATATACGCAAAAAATAATAAGAAAAGCAAAAATATTTGCAATCTTAAAATATAATTTCAAACAAATTATTTTTTTATACCTTTGGAACAGGCTACCTACTCATTATTGGTAAAGTTTATTTACCTTCTCCTATCAACATTTACAAGCCATTGCCCAAATAATACTATTGGGGTTTTATTGTCGAAATTATACAATTTTTTTTTGGTTAAGATTTATCAAATAGACGGTTTTAACCACTTTCATTCAGAAAATTTTAGCATTGATGTATTTTTTGATTCAAAATCAATTTGGTAGATCTACGTTTTTGGCAGATATACACTCTTTAATTCTCAAAGTATTTTCAATATTGTTTTTGATCAGTTTAACTTACTTATTTTGTGAAAATTTTGTTCAAAACATCAAGGAAATCATCTTCGATAAAAAAAAATAAATAAATGAATGGATAAATAAAACTAACAGACGATATTATACAAATATTGCAATGAAAAACAAAAATTTTACTTTAAACCGTATTCCATACACCAGGGCCGTTCCGAATCAAACCCAGTACCAACATGTTTCAGTATAGGTTACGTACGAATTACCAGCAAAAAAGGCGATTTAACTAGTTAAAATGTCGGTTTATATCGACTTTATGGCATGTAAGAATACCTATTTTGGTTATTATTTCATCAAATTTTTAGCTTCGAACTTAGACAAAAAGTCAGCAGCCTAAAAAGAAAGTCGTGAAAAGGATCGACTTTTATCGAATTTTCGATATTTCTTCCCAATATTTAGTACATAGAAAAAAAGTTGATATAAATTGATTTTGTAACCTGTCGACATTTTTATTCGATATTTTTTCTTTCGTTAATTTCATTTCAACGCAACGTAACTTAAAATACATCGCTCTGCTTGGAATGTTGGAATGAAATCAACAAAAACTCTAATCATACATTCTTGTCTGACTTTTAAACACGAATTTAACAGTTACTATTAATTTTGGGTTATGTTTAAAATACATTTTCTTTTGATCGTTTCGATCTTATATTCGATTGATGACAATCCAACGCGAGGTTAAGCGTGCTTTTAAGCATTATTCCCTAAACTATGAATTGATCATAGAATCAGTCAGTCAAAGTCAATTTGTTCGTGAAATGATCGTCGTTTTTTTGACGCAGAAAGCGTCATGACAAATAATATGTAACCGTCCTGTTTGTTGAAAATTTGTTTTCATCAACGCCAGTCAATTTACTTGCTAAAGCTTTTGACGTTTACAAACATTCTCTTTGCCTTTTCAACAATCATCAACTCGATTTTTGTACTGCTCAGTTGCACCGTAGATGATGTATTCAAATTCGTGACTTTAGCGAACTTGACTATTGAACACAATACTAACGCAGTGAAATTTATATTTGCATTTTTTAAGAGAAGACTTTTGCAGTTTGCGTTAACGAATATTCCGCAAACACATTTCATGGAACCATTCATGGAACGTGGCGAGCCATTCGCATGGCCTCCTTCATAGGAAGGCACCTGGGGCATTTGCTCCAGTGCCCCACCCTTAGACACAGCCCTGTCATAAACCCTAAAAACATTTTTTAATTGAGATCTGAATTTATTAAAGGATTTTTGGCTTATCTACTAATTAATTTTTAGGGATTCTAAAAGATCAATTTTTTGATCTGCGGCCAATACTTCAAATGTTCATTTTCAGGCTTCAAAAAAAAACAAATTGTGGAAGCTAAGAATTTTTGTCTTCAATAAAAGAGTGGTTCTAACTACCACAATTTTTGATTGATAAACAAAAAATAACTAACTTTGCTAGACTTCGACTTGGACACATCACTGCTTCCCACCAACATTTCCTCAAACAACGCTCAAACAACGCCCCAACCTGCTCCACCTGCAACACCCGCCTTGATCTAAAACATATTTTGGAACTTTGTCCGGTGTCACAGCCCATTATTATCAATATCTTCAAAAACAATTCCAAATATGAAATACTCAAGAATACCAGTCTAACAAATATAAATAACATTACTGAATTTCTCAAAAATGCAAAAATTTTAACTTAAATTCATAAGCAAGAAAGCAAATAGTCTCTGCAACTAGGCTTGTTAAATTTGTATATTAGCTTGTAATTTAAATTGCTTGTTAATAAATAATAAAAATAATAATAAATGAGAAAATTATCCCCTCATTATTATCCCCTTATCAGATTAAAAAAAAAGGCAAATTGTCGCTTAAAACTGTCTTCAAACGTAAGATATTAAGAAAAATATTAAAAAATATTAATATTAAGTAAAATATTAAGATTAACATCTCCAAAACCTATGTTGGTTTTTTTAGCGTGCACAAAAAATCCATACGAAATATTTTTGGTACACAAACTCAAGATCATATTAAAATTCGGGAGTGGATCAAAATTTTGTTTCCAAAACTCAGCTCTACAAAATTTGTGTTTTACACAGAAAATAATAAGGGTATTCATGCAACGTCGTAAGTTTACAAATCGTGTAAAAAGTTTGCATGAACGACCTTTGTTATACATTTGATTAAATGCTAGGTAATTCAATCAGAGTAAGAGTCACAATGACGTTTGGATAAGTTTAACCAGTTTGGTTAATTTTACGAACAAAATCCCGTGATAACTTTAACAAAATTGTGTGAATCATTTCCCATTCAAAATTTGACAGTTCATTTACCAAAAGATAAATTTAACAAATTTGTGTACTTATCTACGGTTTTACGAAGTTGCATGAATACCCTTAATATAAAAATGTTTAAGCTTTGTCAGCAAATTAAAAAAAAATACAGTAGGCGCTCGATTTAGTAAATCTAAAAAAATTAACTATATTGAACACACAAAATTGTATATAGAAATATATTTTTTGTTTTACAAAAATTTCCCGAAAGAATTTAACATTGCTTAAGGACACTAAACAAGTGTTTCTTTTTTTAAAACCTCATTGAAAGCTTGCGAAAAAGTAAACAATCTCGAAAGAGTAAACAGGCTGGTTTTATTACCTCACTATATCGAGCGTCTTTATAATTAAAAACAAAATGGTAACATTTGTGGGACCAGCAGAAATTAATTCCAAAAAAAAGTACAAAAATCGAAAAAAATGGAAACCGTGGATCAGTCTTTTAATTAATAAATTTATAAGAACTGAATTGAATTTTTGTTTTGGTATGACCCCCCCCAAGAAATAGAGCTGTATACGCCGCTGCCAACGAACGACTTAAATTTTGACATGAAGTCATGTGAAATTTAGAAAAGTGAATGTTAAACGAAATTGTTTTTTACTTTTATTTACTCCGTCGCTAAAACGGGTTATTAGTTTACCAAATGTCATCAACTCGAATCTAACATCAAAACTGTTCTATTACGTCACATTTAATTCTGAAGTTGGATTCAAGCTCAGAGCATCTAAAACCTTCTGGAAAATATAGTTTCATGTGAAAGATAGACAAAAAGTTCCATTTTACTATTTCTTAGAATTCCTTTCACAATAGTTCAGCAGTTTAGTAAATATGTATTTTCTAGAATTCAAACAAATATTTGAATTTACATAAATACGGTGCACCCATGCACCAAGTACCATTTGTAAAGTTTATTATAGTCAATGTCATCTTTGTAAAAATATAAACAACAGAAAAACAGAATATCTAATTTTAGATAATCCTGAAATAGATCATTTAGTAGCAATTAATGATGAATTAATAAGTGATTAAGTAAATACTGCATGAAAAATGAACTATTTTTAAAATACATACATATGTACATGTACTTTGCATGGATAATTATTGGATTCACTTGGTCAACGTTAAACGGAGCAATATTTTTGAGATCTCATTTTTCTGAAATGACCAAATCTTGATGACAATTATTTGGAGTGAGAGCAAAAAAATTATAAAAACTACAATTTTGTCAGTAATTAATTCAGAAAATGTACATTCAATTAATTTATTTAGGTGACATACATACATGCGAGTTTAGACAGTTAAGACAAGAAACAAATAAAGTCAGGTTTAACTGTTTCAATAACACCTTATTACCAAAAGTGTGAGCTTTCTGTATTTAATTACACATACTAAGTGTAAAATACTAATCTTATCATCGGCTTGTGAAGGTTGTATCTCGTTGTGCAGGTGGCCCTTATGAGTGAAAAACATCATTCGACATTTTAAAATTGTCAACAGAATGTCTCAAGAATAATATTGACTTTGAGAAATAGAAAAGAAATAGATTCAAAAATATTATTGCTTATTTGAGAAATGAACAACAAGAAAACACGTACCTATACATTATTATTTTAGATATTTAGCACTTCGTCTACATTATTTTCATTGATAAATAAACATCAACGAACGAATTAACAAATAGATTTGTTTACTATTGCTTGTGTGTGTTATAGTTGTAATATTTTATGTTTCAAATGTTTTTTCCTTCTAAATACAGGAAGCTTTTAGCTTATGACATTGTTGTTGTTTTAGTAAGTTTCCTCAAAATTATTACATTTTCAAGCAAATACATAAAATTTGTATTATTTAAACTTTCAAACAATTTGCTAAATAATTTCCATTATTAAGTTTTTACACAAGTATAGGCACAAGGGCATGTTATTGAAAATATTTTTCAATTGCCAAAATTTTTGTTTTTGAAAATATATTCTTACGTCCAATGTACGTACATATATGTGCATATGTACAATGTATGTATGTATTAATGTATTTTCGAATAGTACAAACTTTTACTTTTTTGTGTCTTTATTTTTAAAAATTATTAAACCAAAAATATTATGTACTCTACTTGCGTGTGAATATTCAGTATTGAAAATTCGGAAAACATTATTGATTCTGTAAAATGTCGAATATAATTATTCAAGAAAAAAGTTTGAACTCTTTGATAAATGAAGAGTGTAAGAGCATTGTTACAAAAAGTGGAGAAGAAGAACAAAATGAAATTTGCCTAAAAGAAATTCTTCATGGAATTTCACTTAAACGTAGAGATAAGTTTGTGAAAATAATTACAACGTTCATCAGGTACAATATACATTAAAAAGTGAACATTAATATTTCTATATATAGATGTTATTTGCTAAAAAAAAAAACTAAATATTTTAAAAAACGAGTGTTTCAAGTAACCTTCGGTGATAATCTTTATGTTTTCTTTTTGTTTATTTAATTTTTCTAAAGAATAGTTAAAATTTATGGCAACGACAATAATAATAGTACAGGAGAAAAAAAGGATGCCGATCGGTAGCCCTAGCGTCCTATTCAAAACATTCAACATTTGTTGGGCAAGATTTTCATGGTTGCCTGGGTTATAACAAGCATTTTTTATGCAGAAGAACTACAAAAAAAAATATGTTTTGGGTTTTATAAAAAAATATCCCAAACTATTTTTTTCTTTTCAACTTAATACATATTTCGAAAAGTTCATATGTATATACACCCCTGTTCTGATTTTCATAAATATAATAATATAAATTGACCTCCACAATACTCGATATTCAAATTTTTCTTTCGAAATCAGTAAAAACAAAATTCGAATCGTCAAATATATGTACTAAAAAAAATCAGTATAAATAAATTAAATTTAAAAACAACAGCAAAACTGGAAGTGGTACCGTGGTCCTTGGCTTTTTAGTGAAGATCTAGTCGTGTGTCTGTCCGAATTTAAAAAAAAAAAGGATTTTTGTTTTAAATTATGTCAAATTAAATTCCAAACTATTTCAAAATGTCAAGCCAATTTTCAATCCACTCGATCAAAACACACTGAATCCGCAAGTATTAAAAACGAAAAGTATTTCAAAACACCGAGAGTTTGAAAAGGATTTTTAGTGAATCGGAATTCAGAACAGTGGTGATATTGTTGATTTTCTTGAAGCTTGGTACCTTTGGGTATTTGAAAACTTTCTATAATATTAAAAAAATAATATTTCACCTTTATGAACAAATCATGGATCCTTCCCTACAAACTTAAAAAAAAAAACGGCTAAGGAAAGGATAGGCATACGAATGGTAGACAACAACAAAATGTCGAGTGAATAAATATAAATTTCTTTGACTGTTAAAATTTCTACTGAAGTTTAATCGACAAAAAAAAGTTGACAGTTTAAAGTCCAGACTATTTAAATCTCGATTTGTAAGGTTGTCGATAAAATTTTGACTTGACATTTTAACAGTTGATGAAATTTATATTTGCTTGTCTGTATCTGGATCTACAGTCGAAACCAAAAATCGGCAATTGATGGACCGCGGGCCAGATCCGGACCACGAAGGATATATATCTGGACCGATGGCAATTTTATTCTTAGTTCTAAGAATTTCAAAAAGCTCAAAAGGTTCCTGTTCAATTTCTTTTCTTCAAAAAATTAGCAGCGAGCCTTTAGTTGACCATGCCTTATTTAACTTTCAATTTAACTACATAACTTCTCAACCAATGCGAAACTAATTAATGTCTCTGACATTAGAGGTAAAATATTTCTTGAAGTGTTGCTAGCACTACTGACTTTTAAAAGTAAGCCCCATGGAAAAGACAATTTTCCACGTTTTTGATGGTCTCATGACGAAATTGAATCACATAATAAAACGGTAAACACGAATTTTGTGGTATAACTTACGTGGTCTACGAAAGACGAAAGCATATAAATTATATATCGTTTGAAATATTTTATTGCACAAAAGTGCAGAATACAAAAATCTATTAAATAATTGTACCACAAAAACTAAAAAAAAAACAATAAAAGAATATGGTTAAATAAGTGTGAGTGAGAGCGGGAGCGAGACCGGGTATTTACTTTTTTGTTTTTATTTGTCGTAACCTAAATGTGACGTTTCGATTTTGTTCAGCCACCAACCAACCAATGTTCCAGTACTGACTGGAAAAATTATTGGAATGTCCGGAAGCAGCGTTCAGGATTGAAGGAAATAATAATAAGTAGCTCATATAATAATATGTAGCTCAGTTTTTCTCCACGCTAAAGACGGCCTTTAAGCAATGGATTTATTCTTGCAATTTTGACCTTAATGTTGGAGTACAAGGGGGTGTGGCTAGCACCAGCAATCAGTATTAATTTCTTAAATTTTGTGATGAGTGGACACGCAATCATGGGCGTATGCAAAAAACTGTGTAACTGTATAACATGGTTATTCCAATGTTTACCGAAAAATAAAGTTTTCTAGAGTTTTCTGTTGATTACAATATAATTTTTCTAAGTTTGTCAATCGGACAATAATGTTATCAGCACTCGAGTTTTGAGTGCTGGACGTACTAGTATTCTTAAATGCATATTTAAATGCTCTTTGTTCAGAGTCCAAGAGAATTTTTCTTCTGGTGAGTTAAAATGAGACTTCATACACATTTTAACTGCATTTCGCCAAAAGGAAAGTATTGAATATAATTTTCTTTGATTTTAAATAAATAAAAAAAATTTTTTAAATAAGAACTGTTTACAACTCACATTTCAAATTTTTGTTCACAAATTTCTTAATAATCTATTCTGGATCCTCGTATGAAAAATGTTCACCATCTGGACCGCACTTGAAACTAATTGCCGACCCCTGGTCTAAACCAATGAAGTGATGTTTCAAAAATTTGAACTTAAGAACAAGAGGGAAAATTGAAATTTTTTTTTTCAAAAATAACGGTACTTGTCATACAACCGTTAGGGAAAAGTTTATTTATCTCAAAAACGGCTCCAACGAATTTTATAAAATAAAAACAATGCATTGTTGTAGGTACAATAATGCACATATAACGATTTTTTGATTTTTCACTTTCTCACTATCGGCTCAACTGATTTGAATCAAATTTATTATGATTAAGCTCCTTCAAAATGTCAATAATATTGTTTCTCAAAATTAAAAAAAAAATAGGTTCTGGAATTTTAAACAAATATTTTTTTTACCAAAGTCTATATTTCAAAATCAGGTTGATGATTTTTTTTCAAATTTTATATAAGACTAAAAATTGGCATATATATATATAAAAATAAGTTTTTAAGAAAGCCGCTCAAGCGATTTAAATATTTTGTTTTGCATCTACAGTAGATGCTCGTTAAAGTGAAGTAATAAAAACCAGGCCTGTTAACTTTTTCAAAATTGTTCACTTTTTTCAAGGGGGAGTTTTAAAAGGCTTTCTAAAGATGAATTTTATCCAAAATGCACATTTTGTCTCAAAATTTTATGTTTTATATAAAATATCAAAAACCTAACCCTCTTGAACATAAATATAAGTATTTGCATCACAGTCGTGCATTTTATTTTATTGTTAGCTAGTAAGTAACTGAATTTTTAAAATTTGTCAAGTGAACATTTTCCATGGCGTGAATGGAAAATTTGAAACAACTCATCTATGTATGCGTTACGCATCACTATTTACTACAAATCGAAAATAATTGTACTAATATTACTTCAAGATTCTTTGCATTATCCAAAAAAGTATTAAAAGAAATCAAATAATAATATAGAATTTTTAGTTAAAAAATTTTAAATTTCTTTAAGATTTTTCTAATTCATATTAAAAAATATCATAAATTAAATTTTGTTTATGTTTTAATACAGTTAATTAATAATCTAATCGAAAAATCTGTAACACTTTCTCCATGTCAATGTGTCTATCGAAAATTTTGTCTACTAAAATTTTCCAATGATGCAACTATTTAAAATTTTAAATAATTGTGTTTCCAACCCAAAAGAAAATTTAAATGACAAAAACAAACATTATACACAAATGTATTTATGAAATTATAGATATTGCTGAAAAGTAACTTTTATAATTAATGAGCTACCAAGTCAATTAATATTAAAAGCAAAACCATTATCTAGCTTCAAAAATAAAATGCATCTCTATTTAAAGCATGACCACAAAATTAACACGTTGCAAGTGATAATTTTAAAAAACACATACTACAGTGCAGTTGCCGGTATTAATTTGTTTTCTAATTTCAAATTATTTACTAGGAGGTAACAAATATGAGCTAATAAAATCGTTAAATTTGATAAATCTTTTTATAAGGACTGGTGTTTGAAAGTGAATTGCCTCATTTAATAAATGACTTAAGCTGTGTTAACATTAAAGTCGCTTCTATATATCAAGAAAAAAAAATAAAATAAAATTAAAGTAAAGTAAAAATATTACGTATACGTCATGGGTGCCGATGATAATACGAGATCAAACTCAATTTCTTTTGAAGGCAGTGATGCTGCTTTGATTATTGAACAACTCCTTCAAGGAATAACATTAAAAAGGAGAGGAACTATTGTCAAGACGATTTCAACAATTATAACGTAATTAAAAAAAAATAATTTTGATAATAAAAGTGGTGAATAATAGTGAGATCTTTGTTATAAAACATATACTTGTTCCAACAAAACTGTTTTTAATAGCTTAATAGGCCATGTATTAGTTCCGCTTCAACTAAATCTCGTGGTTTTCGTCATACCATCCATCGTGGGTCGGTCTTTCTGTCTGTATGTTTGTGCGTCTGTGCATAATTCACATATTTGTAAAAAATATCTATGTCAAATGAATTGAACTGAGCAAAACTTACGTATTGCAAAGCCCTCACTAGTCACTGATGAGTCCCAGTCAGATTATCAGATGGTTTTCAAATAAAAGCCGCTTGAATTTGTTTTTCTGGCAACACCTAGAAACTGAGACTACTCTTTGTTTGATTGTGGAATTAAAGAGAAACTGCAAGAATGATTCTTCCCCTACTCCTCTTGATGTTTTACAAGATGAAATGCCTCTCACTAAATAAATCAAAACAAGGCATGATAACAAAATTAACACGTTACCTACTCATAGTAAGTGATAATCTTAAAAAACAAAGGTAATTTTTATTTTTATCTTTTTACAAATTGTTTACTCGATGACAAAATCTAATTATTATTACTGATGAGTAGGTAAATTAAGCTTAAGAAAACTAGTGCTTTTGATTCCGAAATTTTATTTCGTAAATGTTTTCAATCGTGGTAACATTAAATTGAATAAAAAAAACGAAAAAAAAAATATCACTCATACGCCATGGAGACCGAAATAGAGAATGTTAGTAATAGATCAAATTCTTTCGAGGGAAGTGATGCTGCTTTAATTATTGAACAACTTTTACAAGGACTCACTTTGAAAAGAAGAGGAACCATTGTTAAAACGATTACATCAATAATTACGTAATTTTCTTTCATTTTAATGAATTTTATATAAAAAAAAATAATTTTTCAAAAAGACGCTTTTTTCATTAGACTTACGTGATCAAGAGTTCAGATGTCATTCGTTTTTCACATAAAGCTTTAAAAAAAGTGTTTGAAGTGTTTTTTAATTTTTTTTCCTTAAAATTTCGTGTTTGAAAATACATTTTTCAAAAACTATTCACTATCACAACTTAATTTAAAATTAAAATTAAAGAACAAATTTCAGACTTTTCAAAAAGCTAAAGCATAGCGATGTTAGTTCTACCGTTATTTTTAATTAATTTTTTTTTCTGTTTTAAGTCAATTAAGGGGATAATAGACCCCTCTCCTATACGATTTTTTTTCTTGTTCGAACCCATCCTACTTGCTTTTTGGTGCATCTCATACGAATCACCCTGTATAATATATAATTTTTGAAACTCTAAGCCTGTTGAACTTAAGAACAAATATGTGCGTCCCAGCATTTATTTAAGGGCTTATATTGGTGACGTTGAGTCATGAGTAAGTCATCATCATAATATATTGAAGTGACTGAATATATTTCAACTTATTAAAAATGATTGAAATAAAAAGTTGATAAAATGTTCCTAAAATACATTTCACCAAACGTAAATTTGCAAAGTGAAAATTTCTCTTTTGCAAAGTGATAAGTTTTGTTAATTTTTTAAAATGAGCGTTTGTTGTTAAAGTTGTTGAATCAAATAAAAATGAACGAAATGAACCGTTTTCAAGAATTTTTTGAAAGCGAAGAATCAAATGACAAAATAGTATAGAAATTAAGAATTAATTTTAATATCGGTATCGGTACAACCATCGAATAAAGCATAATATCAAAGTATTGCAAGCACGGAATAAGCAAATCAGCCGGCTGTAGAGTAATTCGAGTGTGCTGGCCACAAAATTCAAAAATATCAGAAATAGCATCGAAATTTTTTTCACAAGAAGTATTTTTTGTAGTGGGATATGTTGAAGGTACAATGATTATAATCCGGGAGGCAACCGTAAGATTCTATCTCATCAGGTCCATGCAAAAAGTGGATGTCTACTCATGGCTTTAGATCCCCAACATTAACAAAACTACTGGTCGGACATGCTTCATTAAAAAAATGCACTTTTCAGGATTATTTTTTGGCAAAGTTTCAAATGTTTCTGTCTGATCGAATCATTTTGTATTGTTTTTTCAAAACATCTTGAATTTGCAACTTCAATTACTGTCAAAGTGTCAATGATTGTTTTAATTTTAAATTGACAGGTACAGCCTATAAATTTCACTTTGCAGCTTTGCAAAATTCGAATTCAAATGCTAATTTTTTTTTTAAATTGGTGAAACACTTTTCCTTTGCACTTTTCGAAAAAATATTCTGAAAAATTGAAAAGTGAAAAGTCTTCTCAGTATGCAAATTTTGTGAAAAACTTTACACTTTTACTTTGCTGCGAATTATGAACAGGCCCATGTTCTCCAAATGAGAATTTTAAATATTTTAAATTTAAAGATTTGCTTTTAAGCTCAATTTTTAATTGCCATAAAAAGCTATTTTGAATCAATTGAAATTCTAATCTTTTTGGATATAGTTTAAAGTGGATTTTTGTCAAAGAATTCATATAAGTTAAACTGAAGTTAATACAAATTGTGTATGACAAGGCCCTCACTATGTCACTGATGAGTCCAAGTGAGTCCGCCGGATGAAACGCTAATTTGTAGGACTAAAGGCCATACAAAACTATTTTGAATCACTGATAAGATCTTAATTTTTCGTTTTTGTTTAGTAACGGGTGATTTTTTAGCTGGTTTGGTTTTGGCAACACTGGTTTTGATAGCTGACGTGTGTTTAGTACCTTGTGTCACTGTCAAACAGCTTCAGTTTGGTTTGCAATTTAACCATGGATCGTCTTACAAATGAACAACGTTTGCAAATTATTGAATGAATTATTGAAAAATGTTCATCGCACGCTGCTTGTTGTTCAGCGATGAGGCTCATTTTTGGTTGAATGGGTACGTAAATAAGCATAATTGCTGCATTTGGAGTGAAGATCAGCCAGAAGCATTGCAACAGCTACCAATGCATCCCGAAAAAGCCACTGTTTGGTGCGGTTTATGGGCCGGCGGCATTATTGGGCCATATTTCTTCAAAGATGATGCGAATCGCAGCGTTACTGTCAATGGTGAACGCTACCGAGCGATGATAACAAACTTTTTTTTCCCCGAAATGGAAGTTCTTGACTTGCATGATATGTGGTTTCAACAATACGGTGCCACATGCCACACAGCACGCGAAACAATGGCGCAATTGCGAGGCGAGTTTGGTCAACAGTTAATTTCACGTTTCGGGCCGGTCAATTGGCCGCCTAGATCGTGCGATTTGACACCATTAGATTATTTTTTGTGGGGGTATGTCAAGGCTAATGTCTATAGGGACAAGCCCGCTTCGATTGACGCACTGGAAGCCAACATCCATGCATTCATTCGTGAGATACCGGCCGATATGTGTGAAAGAGTATGCCAAAATTGGACTCAGCGGATGGGCTACCTGAGACGCAGCCGCGGTCAACATTTGCATGAAATTATCTTTAAACATTAAATTGCAAGGTTCAAACTATCGATTCAAATAAATATTTCATTCATTTTTTCGAATTTTTTGTGTTTTTTTTTTTTAAAGTTCTAAACCTCTTAAAAAATCACCCGTTATTTATTTTAATTGGAATTATATTAAGGATATTTATGCAACGTCGTCGTAAGCTTAGAAATTGTGTAAAATGATAAGTTAACGTAAAGTTTGCATGAAAGAATTTTTATATATTTGATTAAATGTTAGGTAATTCAAGAGTAAGAGTCACAATGACGTTTGAATAAGTTTAATTTTACGTAGCAAAATCCTTACAGAAGTCTTACCAAATTGTGTAAATCATTTAATCACTTAACCAATTTGTAGACTTATCTAGGGTTATATGAAATTACATGAATATTTATTATGTAACGTACGCATTTAAAGGATTTGTTTATAGATAAAGAAATTATAATTTGAGAGAGAAAATAATGTTTTTTTAAAGATTACAAAAGAGTTCAAGTGTCACTTTATTTAGCATCATTGAACATTACAATTTTGTTTAACTAAGGCTATTTTTTTTTAATTCGCAAATTGAACAACACTTTTCTTTTTCCAATATGGCTCATAATTCAATTTTCAAAACATCTAAGGTAATATAACCAAAAATTTTCCAAAGCATTCATACATATGTACCTAATGTATTCTTATTTTACATAACTTTTCACTTTTTGACATATGTACAAGTACATAACATATATACTGCTTTAATAAACTTTTAAATCAATTTCCAATTAATTAATTTTCAATTATATTTGAATACCCCCAAAACAGACTGAAAAGATCTCCTTGATAGAAATAACTTTAAAATCATAAATATGTATTATTTTCTATCCCAGCTTACAGCGGAGATTTATGTCAATGTTACCGTGAGTGAAAAAAAGATTAAATTTGTTCTAATAATTTATCTTCAGTAGATATTTAGAATTATACCCATCTTCCCAAAAAAACACTTAAGAAGGTTATCATTGTTCAAATAACAATTTAAAATATTTTATACAAAATTAATAATAAAACAAAAATAAACTTACATATTTCATAACTATTTTCGAAATGTTTCCGAAATATTTTTTTAATTTATTCAATTTGACTTAATTTAATATAGAATTTAAATAAAATAAAATTGTTTATAAATTTTATGTTATTTTATAAATAAAGCATGTTTAGACAACTATTCTAGACAGTTTTTGGAATTTTGGTTTTGTTTCCCTCAAGACACAAAACAATTACCATCTCAAATGTTTAGCATTTGACAAAAATTATTTCATTAATTGTTAATTCCCTTCCAAAGAATATTTTTAACTTTTTAACACACTAGTGTAAATATTTTTTAGGGTTTAATTTGTACATTTTATACACGATTATTTATTATTTTAAAATATTTATGATAGAAAACAAAATGTTTTTCATTTTTTTACACTCCAAGTTTATATTCAACGAATTGAAAGTAGTTTTTGAATGCTTAAACTTGTTTTATAAAATATATTATGTATATTTAATTAATTAATTTAAAACATTTAAAATTTGTAACTTTAATTTTTGTATAACTTAGCCAAAGAGAACAAGAGCAAAAAAATGCTGAAGATGTCCTTTTTGACATGTTCTACAATGAAGAAACCGGTCTATTATCAATGGGCAAGTTTTTGGCGGTAAGAATACAAATTTTGTTTAAAAATTATTTTTATTGGGCAATGTGTACAATTTTGTTTTTCTAATTTTAATTCAAGGCCCTTAAAACAACTGGTATTCGAAAGACTGATCCACGCATAAAGGAACTTATGGAAAACTTAAAAAAAGTACATAAGCTCTCCAACTATGAGTCTGGTTCATCAGCAGAAACACAAAACCTTAATCGAGAAACTTTTAAAGGGTAAGTTAAAGTAATTTTCACTCAAAATCTCCATAATGTGTGTTGCTTTATTTAAATGTACATATGTACACACATATATACATCATTTTTGACACCAGTAGATAGTTCAATTTATAATAGCAATTTTGTGCGTTGAATTCAAATTCATCATCCGTTTTCGTCATTAGCTCAGTTTTTCAAGATAAAAGTGTTACAAAATGTAAAAAATTGTTAAAAAATTTAAATTTATGAGAAAACGTAGGTAAATGTCATAAAAATAAAGTCATAAGGATTCCTAAAAGCACTAACGTTTTTGAGTTCAGCACCCAATAATATGCTCAAAGGAGCTGTTGTCTTCTCGTGTCAAAAAGATAACCGAAATTTGTTCACCCGTGTGTTTATAAACTAATTTTATAGAAACCACTTAGCTTTTATTTTTTTTTAAAAACATTTTCTTTTTCTCTACCATTATTTCAAAAAATTTAGTGTCATCGCACAAAATATTGTCCTCATTGCTAAAGCTTTTCGCCAACAATTCATCATACCAGATTTTACGGGCTTTGTTAAGGATATCGAAGAGATTTATTGGAAGTGCAAAATTAACACCGATGGCAAAGTAGCAGACTACATACCTCAGTTGGCTCGTTACAGTGCCGATTCATGGGGTGTTAGTATTTGCACTATTGACGGGCAGCGATATTCAATTGGAGATGTTGATGTGCCATTTACACTTCAGAGTTGCAGGTAAAATGCAAATGCAAAATTTGATAACAATAAAATTATCAAAGAACTTTTATCAAAATTTGTTTTTCCATTTTATTTTTCTTATTTAGTAAACCACTTACATATGCTATTGCGTTGGAAAAATTGGGTCCAAAAATTGTGCACAGTTATGTGGGACAAGAACCAAGTGGGCGAAATTTTAATGAAATTATTTTAGATCATAACAGTAAGTAAAAAAATGTACAATAATACTAACTTATTTCACTTCAAATAATGTTATGTAAAACACAAAAATATTGTTTTTTAATTAATAATTTGGAGCGCAAAAAAACAGAACTCAATTTTTAAAGATAATATGTAGTATTTCAAAACACTCAAAAAAAGTTGTTTGACTATACCTCCATTCCTGCCAACAACACGCACATATAGGAATGATTGAGAGTTGTAAGTCACTAGGCCCTAGTTCTCCACGAGCTGTTACGCTACCAAATTTATCTATTTATTTTTACCCATTTGATTTTATGTTATGTTACATCTCAAAAAATGTGTGTTGAAAAAAAAATGTTTAAAGAATCTAAAAAGGTTAATTTTCCCTCTAAAAATTCAGAACTATTTCTAGAAGAGAAGGCAATAATTTGAATGATGAATCTGTGAATTTAAAATTCTCTGCTACCCTACAAATATAAATTTACTATTTGTTTGGTTAGAAAATCAAACCTTTAACAAAAACAGATAATTGGGCTCAACTGCCACGTAAAAAAAAAAAACGGACTATTTTAAAGTTTTAAGAGTGCAAAGTTGTTAGTTTTACGAACAAATAAGTTTCTTTTTTTAAGATATAAAATATTTCTTTATTACATAGCCTTTATACATTTTTGCCTTTCTTATTCAATTAAAAACTAATAATTTTCCATACAGATAAGCCCCACAATCCAATGATTAATGCTGGAGCTATAATTACATGTTCCTTGATGCAAACACTTGTTAGACCAGAAATGACCATGGCTGAAAAATTTGACTATACTTTGCAATGGTTCAAGGTAAGCACTTTCTATTAAAACAACAAATTTTTTTAAATCGCAATTTTTCGAAAACAATTTTTTTAGTTTCTGATTTGTTTTTCTTTAACGGATGGGTTTAATCTGAAATTATTAGAAATATATGAATATGATTCCTCAAAAATTACATTGAGCGTAGAAAAGTCGCACATTAAGGGCAATTTTTTTTTAGTCAAAGTTGAATATAGCTTGAGGATTTTTATTTTCAACTTGTGAATTTGTTTTTATTCACTCAAAGTTGACGTTTTGAACTTACGATTTTCAACTTTAGAGTTGATCAATTTGAGATTTTCTCAACTCCCGGAAAAAGTAGAAGTTGGCTGAGTAAACTTGGGAGTTGACATTGAAATATTGTTTTTTTTTCAAAATGCATACCTACAAACATTTTGCTTCAAAAGTGTTTGCTTTTCGGTTATTTAAAATAGAAAATTAAAGAAAAGGCTATAATGTGTCGAAGCAATTACTCGTATTATTATTTTTGGTCATCAGCTCCTTCAGCTTAATAATGTATGCTGGGCAGAAGATTATCATTTCGTTTTCACCACTTCAAAAGCCCTGGCCAAATTTATTAATTACTTTAGAAGGAGTTAGCTCTTCAAGTGCCGTATGGACTTTGCGTGGAAGTACGCTTCTGATTTTTTGGGTTTGAGTTCCTACCATGTTTGGTAGGAACCCTGAAAACTCCATAGAATAATTTTCGTATTTAAGTCCACCTTTCTTGGCAGTTGAGCCTAAACGGGGTAAACAGATAAACATATCCTTCAAATTTGAAATATGGTCTTCGAAAATTTATATTCAAAATTTGAAAAAAATCGGTTCACCCACTTAGACTCTAGCTACATAAATTTAAAATGGACGTAATGTTGCAAATTCTCTTATTCAATAACTACCATTTTCTTACTAAACCCCACAGATATGTAGGTAAGACATAAGATATGTAGTAACTAGTAACAAAATTAATAAAATGTGCCAACAATATAAACAAGACTTTCTTTTATTTGGCATCTTTTATGTTTTTTCTGGCATTGTTTTCAAATTTAACGTGTCTAAAAGAAACCAATTTACTCAAAATAACACAAAAAACTTCCAAATTGCTTCAAATTAAAATATTAAAATAACAGTTCTTAAATTATTTTCACAACTATCCCAGGGAAATTTTTCAAATCAGAAGTTGGCCAACTTTAGATTTTTAACTCGGAAGTTGAGATAAAAAATTAGTGAAAAAAATTAAATTTCAACTTGCGTTTCAACTCTGGGATTGAAGTCAACTCTCAAGTTGGTCAGCTTGAGATTTTGCCTCAAGTTGAGAAATAGTGAAAAAAATGGCTCTAAATTGTTTTCAAAAAGTAGTACAGTAAGTAGAGAGGTTTTACCCTACAAAAGTAGCCCAGGAAAATTAGACTTTCACTTCGAAAAAATTCCGACACAGCTGAATTTTGGTGGAGAGCTTTGTTTTGACGTCTTAAGCATTTTCTGAAAAATTCCGTAATATTGGACAGGGACTGACATCTTTAGAGGGATTAAAAGGGCTAAATTCAATTTTTTTTAATTTTTCTCGAAAACTATAAGTTTTTTTGAATAAAAATGAAGGTCCAAATTGTAGATTATGTTATTTTACACAAAAAAGATTAACATACTTCTTTCATACAAGCAATAGATTCTGAGAAAATCATGGGAGAACTTCACGGTGGAGTAAATTTTGTCAAAAAATTTATTAAAGTTTTATTAATCGATGGGCAAAAGGTTTTGTACGATTTGAGGTTGGCTACATCTCTTCTTTATAAAACCAAGTTTTTGGGGTGTCACTTCTTCACCAAAATTCAGCTGAACTTAAAAGTTGGGTAGTTCGAAATTTTTGATTTTTGATATGTGATTCCAAACTTCCACAACCACGGTAGATTCCCGTTCTAGGCAAGCAAAAACAAAAATTAAAATTCATCCCTTTTTTTGCATCCAAGACCCGTGGCCACTACTTTTTAAAAAATCATCTAATTGGCCTGTTTTTAAAAATTCAATGTGATTGTCATTCAAAATTGAGTTTTTAATAAAAGTAGTTTAATAATAATAATAAATAATTTGGTAATAATTACATTTATATTTCGAATTTATTTAGAAAGTAAAAAGAGTTATCTACATTTGTGTTGTAATTTTAGTAAATAAGCTTTTTTTTATTATCAGAATAAATTTTGCTGTAGTTTTAAAATCAATGGTTTACCCAAAATGAAAATTGTTTCTATTTATTCTCTCTCTTGTGTGATTTTTTTTAATTGGTCCCTTGTTTTGTCCTTGGACCTTTTGAGACTCTCTTTGGGACCACTTTTGAAGGTTTGTTTAACTATTTTGCTTACAAATAAATAACAAATTAATAACTCCAAAGAATAAAAAAATTAAATGCATTCCGAACGAAAAATAATGCGTATAAAAGTGAGAATACGATATGACCGAATATTTGTATTCAGGTAAAATAGGATAAATATTAATAAAAAAAAAATAGTACCACCATAAACCTGGCAAAAACGTAAGAATATTAATACAACTATTCCAACTTATATAATTATTTCCCAACGAAAAAGAACCAGTAAAAATAGTCAGTCATTTTAAAACAATAATTGGCAAAAAATATACCTAAATATTAAAATATTTTCTGTTAGAAAGGCTCTATATAACAGTACAAATCTACACTTGGCTTATACATATTAAACAAATTTTCACTCGTACTAAATTTTTAAAGGATGATTCAATAAGATGTACATAGAAAGATAACAAATTTTTCGAGTGTTGATAACAATAAAAAAACGACTATTTTCCGGTTTTTGAATGCAAATACCTACCTATGTGCGATGTATGACGAAAATTAATTTGTTGGACATTGGATTCCTCCATCATATCACATTGTGTTCACTTTTTTTTTGCTTTATTATTCCTTGTTGTATAATATTTTGAGCAAAAACTAAAGTCTTATACCAAAACCAGTTTTTGTACAACATATGTAGCTATGAATTTATTGTTTTCTGTCACTTCTATGCTTACATGTATTTTTACGAACTTTTATAACAATTAATGTTAGGTGTGTTTAATGAATTTGTTCCGAACAGAAAATTACAGAAAAGAACAGAAAAGTAGAGGATTGTGTGTTCCATGAGTAAAAACCATGCCCTAAACTGTTCTACATTCTGTCACTTTGTGTTCCATGAAGTTTTTCAGAACAGTTTACAACAATATTTCCTGTGCCTACTTTTGAGGTGGAGCAAGTGATTGAGAAATGTCAAAGTAGCAGCTGATTTCTTTAATAATAATCTAAAATTTATTATAGAAATACTTTTTTTTTTTCATTTTTGGACTTTACATGAAGAAAAGACATTAAAGAATATAAAAAATGTGAATTTATAATAAATTTGATTTGAAAATGAATGCAAGCAAAAATAACAACAGAAACATTTTAAAATTTCACAGCTGATAGGTAACGGTCATTTCGGTCAACACAAAGCTGCACTTTTCTGTTCTTTCTAGTTCCGACAGATTTTACACACTTGTGCTGTTCTGCACTGTTTTGATCTAGTTTTTCTTCATTAAACACAGCTATTTATTTCAGAAAATGTCTGGTGATGAAAATATCTCTTTCAATAATGCTGTCTTTCTGTCTGAACGAGAAGCCGCTGATAGAAACTATGCACTTGGATTTTATATGAGAGAAAATGGTTGTTTTCCGAAAAAGGCGAATTTGAAGGAAGTTATGGATTATTATTTTCAGGTAAAATAAGTGTTAACTAATCTGAAAGGCAATAAACAAAATTGCTAGGAAATAAGTACCATCGAATAGCAAGAATTTTAATTTTGGAGTGAAGATCTGGGAATTATCTCGAGATTATCTCGAATCACTTCCCAAAAAAAACCTTGATGATATCAATTGAAAATAATCTTTCCCTTCTATTTTTTTTACTGTAAAGTGCTGTTCCATGGAAGCAACATGTGAAATAATGTCGGTAATTGCAGCTACCTTGGCAAATGGTGGAATTTGCCCCACGACCGAAGAGAAAGTCCTACAGCCTGAAGTTGTTCGTGATGTTTTGTCAATTATGCATTCCTGTGGTACCTATGATTATTCTGGTCAATTTGCCTTCAAAGTAGGCCTTCCCGCCAAATCCGGAGTGTGCGGTGGTATGATGCTAGTCATTCCTAATGTCATGGGTATATTCACATGGTCTCCACCATTGGATATGCTCGGAAATAGTTGCCGAAGTGTGCAGTTTTGTGAGGTAAGACCAAATTTTTAAAATACAAAAAATTCATTTGATTTTTAATATTGTCATATTATGTATAGGAATTGGTCAACACATTTAACTTCCATCGTTACGATAACTTAAAGCATGCTTCCAACAAAAAAGATCCACGCAAACATCGTTATGAAACTAAGGGTCTTTCCATTGTTAATCTTCTCTTCTCGGCGGCAAGTGGTGATGTGACGGCTTTGCGTCGTCATCGGCTCTCCGGCATGGACATAACTTTGGCCGACTATGATGGACGTACAGCATTGCATTTAGCTGCTTCGGAGGGGCACTTGGACTGTGTGAAATTCCTCCTCGAGCATTGCCATGTACCACATAATCCAAAAGACCGATGGGGTAACTACCCTATTGATGAGGCAGAAAATTTTGGTCATACAGCAATTGTTGATTTTCTGAAAGAGTATGCAGAAAAAGTTGGCAACGAAGAGGTTCCAACGACAGTCTGTAAAAAGAACACCGATGCAGATGAGGTCTTTTTAGTTTTAAATATTTGCTGTTTGTTTTTGTAACAATTCTATGCTTTTGGGTTTCAGGAAATAAAGCCCCCTGGTGAATATGATCGAAGTTCCACAGCCAGTCCCGTACCCACCGATGGAAGTGACAACACCAGACCCGGTCTCTAAGGATCTACCGTCCCTAAATAGATATATGTACTCTGTCAACCTTCACTCCCAAAAATCACCACCTGTATAGTTGGCCTTTAAGACCACGTTACCTAAATATTTATTGCTAAACAAAAAAAAACATGAAAATGTGTGCTGTGTGTTCTTTGCCTAAGGTTTGTGTCTTGGATAAATATTTAAAGATTTTTCTGAATTGTTGTATGTAAACATAATTGTGTGCACCTCCTATAAATGAATATGACAATAATAAATATATATTAAGGAGGCAGTCAGTCAATTTTACAAAATATATATGTGTAGATTATTTCTGAGCACGACACAAGATGCTAATGCTCATATAATAATAATTCTGGTAGGCATTTAAATTTATAATATTATACAAAAAAAACAACGGTTTGACTTTCTGTGATTTTCTTTTTCTAGGTTATTTAAGTTTTTTTTTGAAAGCTAAATAAATAACAAACATGTCTTAAGTTCATATATTTTTTTGTCTGTGTTTGTCATTATTTAAAAATCTACTTTATTTTATTTTGTTTTAAGATTTTGAAGAAAATTTTAAAATAACTTTATTGTTAATGAAATATAAGCATCGCATTGTGTTTTTAAATGTCTAATAAAACAACTTTGATTTCAGAAACAAAATTTATCGTTGAAATGTTTTATCTTTCAATTTTTTTTTATTGAACTCAAAAAAATGAGGGTTATTACATCACACAAATTTTTACCAAGTTGGACTCCTTAATTTATTTATTTTTAAAATTTTATGCGGACATTATACCCGACAATATTGTAATATTTTCACAGATTTCTTAACAAAAATTTTTTATTTTATTTAAACTTCCACTTCTTTATTTTGCAAATCAAAACGCTTTACTTTCTAACTACAAAAAAATTTCACCACTCAACTGCACTGAATTTAATTCACCAACTTTACTTTTCACTTTTATTGCAACCAACTTCATTCACTATTAAAAACAAACTGTGTCCACTGTCGGTCAAACATGTCCTTTTATACCCATCACACAGGTTCCAGAAATTGCTTGAAGGTTCTAGCATTTGCTTCTAGAGATTTTCATTGGGAAAATTTACCATAAATTTCCCTTTTTTGAGCTTTTATTTTGAAACCAAAGCTCTCCGTAGACTGGCTTATATCATGTATAATCCGGAAGATGGCACTTTTTAAATAAAGAGTCGTTATAGTTCATTCGCGAGTCGTTATAGTACAAATGTGAGAGTCGTTACAATATTATTAGGTCTGTTCGTGTACTTCTCATAACTACGAATTTCTAAGAATTTTATTTTTTTTATATGAGCTTTGATAAAACTTTTTGCTAAATTCGTAGAAATTCGTAGTATTGGGAGGTACGCGAACAGACATAATATTGCTTGAAAATTGATTTCCCTTAAACGACGCAATGTTATTGCCAATATCACAGCCTTTGTGTGGTAGAATTTTGTTTGTTTATTTATAACTAAAAGAAAAATATTGTAAAAGTTTCAATAAATATTTAAAAAAATTAATATTTCCCAACACATTTCGTAGAACGCAATAACTGCGCAATACTGCCCTTACAAAATTACTCTTCAATATTTGATATTTTTAGCAATAATATTGACTGTTGTAAGGTCCGTAAGTAAGCAATTTCAAACTACCCCTCGAAAAATGTACCAAGCGAGAAAAATATCATGAGAAAAAACTATCATGCGATAAAACTTACATGTGATAAATTTATCACACAGCAAAAAAGTATCATTTGAGAAAACTTTCACGTGAGAAAAATATCATGCAAACTATCCTAGGCAAGAAAGCTATCACACAAGAAAAATATCACAGAAGAAAAATATCACGCAAACAAACCATCGTGCAAAAAAATTATCACGAGACAATAATATCCTTTAAGATAGCTATAATGCGAAAAAACTATTACGTGAAAAAAATGTAATGTGAGAAAAGTAAATGAGACCTACATGCGTATACATACCTCGAGTTCGTAAATGTAAACATAATTGGTCAGCTTATATATCTGAGATCTCAGAGAACTCAGAGCTTTCAGATGTATAAACAGGAATCCTCTCAAAAATTCCTCACTTTTCCCCTTAAAAAAAGAGGCTGAATTTTTTTGGATTCGCTTGCTCTATTAATTTTTGTCGCAGCAAATTCCATAAGAAGAAAAGAAAAAAAGAGTTGTTTTGACTTAAATATGTGACAAATACTGTTTATATTTTATCCTCCTGATCCATCAAAAAACGGAAGAAATATACTAAACGTTTAAGAAGTATAAAATGGCTAATTGTATCACTGCTAAAACAAAAACAACACTGTTAAAAAATGGTAATATTAATGTGCCTACTTTTTTTTTTTTTGAAAATTTGCTTACATTGTTGATAGCAAGCAGCCACGCTTCATATAAAGTCAAAAAACTGTAGATCGGAAAGTTTTTGCCAGCAGATATGGAATATGAATTATGATTTGATATTGGAGATTTTCAACGTGTTTTTTATATATTAAATAAGAGATATTAATTTAAATAACTGAAAACACTTATTTTATTTATTTATTTACTTATATGCATTTCGGAAGCAATGCTTCCCTCGTCAGTAAGCTTTATATAAGTGTTTTCAGTTATTTAAATTAATATCTTTTATTTATTATATGAATTTTGTCGTGTTGCCGAACACTTCAAATAACGAACTCGACCATACTACCGGTAATTTCGAAATTTCGTTTCCCCTTAAATAGGTAAGTACAAATGTTGGTTCCTCTGAAATTTTGTTCTGCTTACGTTAATATTCCTCACCAAACAAAAAAAATCCTATAATATGACAGCCATATTCCCCTGGACTGAGAGAAACTTTCAATCATCATCCACACTTTAAGTTGCCACTTTGGTCATTTGTGACGAAATTTGGTCTTTATTTTTTCAGTTGGTTACATTGTCATTTTGTTTTCAATTTGGTTAGTTTGTTTGAAAAAAATGAAAATAAACAAACTCGAATTTACTTTTTATTTTCATTCATTTCTTTTCTTTTGCAAAGTCCTCATACAAGTAATAAAAAGAAAATACAGCATTATTATATAGGTATATCGTACAAATCTGCGACTGAATGATACCTACTCAACGGTAAATAATTCAATACCTACCTAGGTACTAAAAATGTGGATGTTGTTCTTTGTACCTACATATGTACGATATGCCACAAACACAATGAACATTTTGGGACTTTCCTATACAAACCAATTTTAGTACTAGGAGTAGTAGGCACAATTCAAACAGGTACCTAACCCTCCTGGCACCTGGCCTCGTTCTCGCCTTGTCAGTCATTATTTATCTCTTCTCTTTCTTAATCAATCTTTCTCTATCGCTTTCTGTTTCACATTTTACCACAAATCATTTTTTGTTCTTTTTTTTGCCGAAAATGATACAATTATCATCAACTCAACATAATATCGTGCAAATCTCCGACTGATCGATACTAGTACCGATTTCTTTTCATGTGCCACAAACGACAACGCAAAGCAAATCGCAACACATACCGATACAATAATAAATGCTCATGTCCACATTATGTGCTTTGTTTGTTTAATTTTTGTATTATTGTAGTATTGTTAATTTTTCATTGTCGTCGACCATATATACATAATACAATAGCTTAGCAGCAAACGTGAACGACAACGACACTACTTAGTAAAGTAGTTATCTGAGCAACTTCGAAGGTTTCATACCGACAAAAACATTTGTTTCTCCCAGCAACACAAAATAGATTTGTAGTGAATTTTTAATGGATTCATTTCGTGAATATAAATATTCAGTTTTAAAACTTATTGAAGCCGTTAAAGTTCGACCAGCACTTTGGGATAGTACACGTGCTGAATTTAGAAGTCATAAAAATAAGGATAAAGTATGGCAAGATGTATTCGAAGAATTGGACGATAATTATCGTTTTCTAAATAAAAAAGATCAATCTTTAATTGGTAAGTTTGTTTTCTTTTTTCAATCATAAAAATGTAGGTAGATAGAGATACTTATGCCTATCCCTATACCTACTTTATCTATTGCAAGGTGTAGGTATGGTCACGGTTGCCACTTTGGTCGTTTATGGAAAAATGTGTTCATTATTTTTTCAATTGGTCGCGTGGTAATTTTTTGTTCCGTATGGTAATTTTTTTTAAGAAATAAAAAAAGAAAAACCCATCTTCACTCTTTATGTTCTCAAAAATTAATCCACTGTGATCAGAACTGGGGCCAAATTACCGCGTCAGTGACCACGTGAGTAAGTGTCATCAGTGGTGATCGAATGATCGAGTAACCACTTCAAATTTGGTATACTAAATTGCTCGAAACGTGAGTGGTATAATGCCAAACTCATATAATTAATTCAGGTATTGCTCGATTACTGATGCAGTAATTTGGCACCTGTTTTTTGACGAAAGCGAAATTGTCGTTTTCCAAAAGTTTTTAAAGCCCTCAATATTGCCCCATCAATAAAATTTTTGAGATTATTCTAACCCAATTATTAATTATTTTGGTAATTTTAAGCTACGATTGGTCATTTTTATTTTCAATTTTTGACACTAATTTTACTTTCAAGTGGCAACTGTGCACGTAGCCTAAGTCATTTCCCTTGGTAAACAACAACAAAACCGTGAAAGTGTCGATAAGTTATTAGCAAACGCTTTTCTAATTGTTAACCGAGTGAAATTCTATGAAAATAGTGTCGGCTAAATCCACCTTCTTTATAATAGATCATTTAAAAAATTATCAAACAAATAAGATATTAAAATTCAGACTTCATATCGTTACTACAAAAAAATTCAGGGCGTGTAGGTTGAAAGTAGAAAACAAAATAATTATATGGGAACGGGGTTATATTTCTCGCGCTTGGTGGCGCAACAACTCGTGGAGAACCAGGGCTTAGTGACTTACAACTCTCAACCATTCCTGTGTGCGTGTTATTGGCAGGAATGTACCTACTGTACTTGAAAATAAGTCACAAAAATTGACTCCTGGCTTTTCTTACAGGTACCAGACAATACTGTAAGTGTTGCCATTGTTTTGCAATATATTTATTTTATTTTTTATATTTTTTTTATAAATTTGAACCGTTTGTCCAAGTAGGGGGAAATATAACGCCCCTTCCATAGGATTTTTTCACTTTGTACTTTTAACCTACACGCTCTGAATTTTTGGCAGTTTTCACGCTATTCACTTAACGTGTAAACAAAAACTAGGCAGTTAATTAAACCCGTACAGCGACTATAAGGGGACCAAAATAAAAATCTGAAAAAAAATTAAGAAATTTTTAAAGCCCATCCAAGATGACCTGTTTTTAGCGACCACTGTTACAGTAGCACCCCGAAATATTGAAATTCTAGAATTTACGGGGGTGCCAAAAATCCTTGAAACCCGTTGAGTTAGCCAACCATAGTATGCTGTCCAAGAAATCTGTTGTGAAAGAGTTCCAGAATGAATTGGATAAATAAAACATTTAGGCCTTTATAAATGCTGCTGAAAAATTCTAAGTTTAACCGGTAAATTCTACAATTTCAATATTTCATAGTCTTACAGTAGAGATAGGTACGTTACATTAAGATTTCAAATCAACAAAACATATTAGAAAAGCTGCAGTAATTTGAAAGAAAAAATAGAACGTGAAAAGATCGAAAACCACATATAAATTTGTATGGAAAAATTATGTGCTTTTAGAGTCATATGTAAATGGCATCGGACAAATTTTTCACTGGCCAAATATTTTATGTAGGGCATAAACTTTGGATTAAGGGTGTATTTGCTATGTAAAAGCGATTCCGAGAAATAAGAGACACCTTGTGCATGCTCGTTAACTTACAGTTAATAATCGTCAAGTACCAGAAATTTGGTTTTCACTAAGTCCCGTGTTTAGGTCATTTAATCGCTAACTTAGCAAAAATTTGCCATTTTTATGAGCGGGATAGTTTTTTATCATAAGTATTTTAAAGCGTTACAAAAGTGAGATAGTGCTTTTGTTATAAAAGAATAAAATAACAATATCAAAGACGTCAAAACTAGCCCTAAATCCAAACAGCAAAAACTGTAGCGACGTTTTTCACACATTTTATTTTATTTTTGTTTGTATTTAAACAATTTTTATAAATTGTTCTTTCACTAAATGCTTTTCGTAAAAAGAATACACACATTTTAGTATACGTATCACCCACTGAGCCTACCGCTAAATTCTACTTTCTTTGATCTTATTTCACGATTACTATACATATTTAACTGCATTCTTTTTTTAATGTAACTAATAAATTAATTTAACCTTTCAGCGATGAAAATAACAACAAAATGGAGAAATATTCGAGATGTTTTTATAAGATCTATAAAAAAAAGAGCAACTGACACGAAAATGAAAAAATACATGTACTACGATCGGCTTTCATTCATGCTTAAACTTTATAAGTCATACCTTAGACCTGACAGCCCAGTACAACTCGATAAGTCTTGCAAAACTTATTTAAAATCTAACCAAGAGCACAAAGCCCAACGCAGTATTTCCTTTGACAACCTTCCAGAAAATTCATTTGATGAAAACCCAAAGAGTTCTAATTCCGTCGAAGAAGAAATTCTTAGTATTAAGTCAGAACCTGATAACAATTATGAAGAAGAACTCACAAACGATGCAATACAAATATGTTCGAGTTCAAGGAATGTGACAGATTTTGATGACGAATGCGAAAGGACCAGTTGCTCAGAAAACCAAGCCGAAGAAAGCGAGAATGGCATTGCTAAGCTTGAGAATCGTCAAGACAATAAACCACATGGGCTTAATCATTCAAGTTGCGGAAGAAATTTGGAAAATGTTGCTATTCTGCAACCTGACGAAGATGAAGCTTTCTTGACTTCAATATTGCCTGCATTGCGAGACATGAGTCTGGACGAGAAATTAGAATTCCGCATATCAGTATTACAAAAAATAAGCGATATACGATCCAAACGACATAGTTCTTGATACGGCTTAAAGCAACAAGTGCTCATATACATACATATATTATAAAGTTCAATTAATATATTCCGAAGACCAACAAATTTTTGCAGGGAAAGGATTTGGTTGACCTAAAACCATTTTAAAAATCATTAAAAATGCAAAAAAATGCATTTTATAAATAAAGAGAATATTAACATAACGTTTTTTTTTATAGTGCATTAAAGATTAAACTAAAAACAGCTCCTAAAAGTTCTTTAGGTAAATGTTTTCTACGATTGTCATTGAAAAGCGCCTTAAAGAAGCTAAAGGACTTACATGATCGATCTACTTGAGCAGAAAGGAGTGGAACCCATTTAAAACCTGATACATCTAATCACTTCAGCGTTTTTGAGAAGTTTGCTTTTGACGTTGTCAGTTTTAAGTTGAAATTGAAAGTTCTTAAATTTTGTGATATTCCTTGATAAAAATAATATCTTTGTTCAAGAGATTTTTGGGCAAAAATTGGCAGTCTATCAAATTTTAATTAAATACTATCTGAGAGAAGCAAATTGCCAACAGAGTGTAAACCGGTTTGGTGGCTACTTTTGACAAGATTTTGTTTTTATATCTGACATCTGACCAACATCAACCAAGCATTTGACAGACCAAAGAATTTTTACCCGAAAATATTTCTTGGGCGGATTTTATTACTTTGAGCGAACACTCTTTCGGTCCAAACAAACCAATTTTTAAAATATGGAACAAATTTAATTAATATTAGTGCAAAAAGTGACTTTGGCCTTTACATATGCCAGGGTGAGTCAAGTTTAAAAGCAGCTGCCATTATTTTTAAGTGATATTATGACAAGGCGATCCTGAGGTTTGCACCCAAATCTATTCCGAAATACTCAAAACACTTTCTCCTTCTTCCAAATTCCATGCTATATCAATCGACCCACATAATTCTCCTTTCTTAACATTTTCTTCTGTTAGATGAATGGAACGGGAGAACTCCTCATTCATTTGGGGAACGAGACAAGAACTTGCATATAAATAAAAAGTAACATACCTACATATTATATATTTCAGAATTTTCCAATTAACATCGAGGCAGTACCTAAACGATAGCGTAGTAGCATCAGCCTTCTTCGCCAGTGACGAGGTCAATATTCCAAAAATTGGTTCACGGCAGTCAGAGCAAACTTTTATTATTGGTTTTATGTGATGCTTACGCTCATCGAACAACATGGGGTAGTATTAAGATGAGCCCTTCTAGCTTTTTGTTCATACGAAATCAGGAAATATTTTGTTATATACAGAATAGCTCTCCTTTTGTTTCTAGAATAAGAAAAAAGGTGTCAAGGTGTTAGGGAATTCAAATCTTGTGGAAAACTTAGCGTGGATAACATGCCGAAAATATCGCAAATAGAGTCGTTGATTGCAGGCATAAATGTGTTTGAGTTTTATACTGGAAGTTCACTTATTTTTTATTAATGTATGAAGGCAAGGTCGTTACCTCGGCCCTTTGCTATATTTTGTACTTAAGATGACACCCAGGAAGCTTTTTATACTGTATATCTATATAAGTATATTAAAAAAAAAACTAAGCTTTTAATTCTTTCCGAAATAACTTGCATAATGAGGTTGAAATAACATTATTTTACTAAATACAATTTAAATTATTAATTTAAGATGGAAACCAATTTTTAAACTAATCACTTTGACAAATAACAGTAAATAAATTAGACATAAAGTGCAAAAAATCTTCTTCTACCATCTGCACATATGACAATGGACTGTATTTAGGCTCTTCAGCAGGGAAATATTCGATTTCTTCTTCCATTTCATCTTCAAAGCAAACCTTTTTTGCACCTTCATCAACTGATATTTCACTTGATCTCCGAATTGGAGGGCGACTCAGATTGGGTGTTGATGAAATAGCAGCTGGCTGATTTGAGTGCTGAACATCTGAATGTGATATTGGACTGATCATTTGAGACATCTCAAATGTTCTCCGGTCAGGATCTGGGGTTCGCTGATGCTGCTGCTGCTGCAGGTGAAGTCGTCTAACAACATTTACCCGCATTGAGTTTTTATGATCAATTCCCCTTTTTGCTCCATTATCAGATTGTGTTTTTGAAGATCTGCTAGTACTTGCTGTTAATTCGTTATCATCGATTTCAGGTTTCATCATAAGTGCGATTCCATGTTTCCGTCGGTGCCAAATTTCTTTGTGTTCACGAAAATCGATTAGAACTTTTTTGCGGATGAATTCATGATAGGTTATCAATTCTGTACTGATTTCTCGACGAATTAGCTGTTTTTCTCGTGATGGCAAATTAAAGTTCTTAAAAGCTAAAAGGCTTTGCGAAGCTGCAAGCATCAAAACATGCTCTAAGGCCATAAGGCAAAGCTCACAATCAAGATTAGAAAGTAGTTCGTTTGGCGGTGCTGATGCTGAAGAAGCAGACGTAATAGAAACTGACTTTGAAAAGCCACGTTGACTTGGTGATTTAGCAAGATTATTGTTGCTAGTGGCCTTACGCTTCGGTGAATCAATGTTATCAGAGTGTCCTTCGAGCTCAGTATTCTCCGGCAAGATATTCAATGGAACTTCATTAAAGCCATAATTTTGCTGTACTTAAAAAAAAATGATTTCTTAATATTTCTTATATGTACGAGTTTTAAGTAAAGCTTACCAAATTAAGTACTTTTGTGAAAACACCAATAACGCTGAGTACAGTTCCGAAAGTTAGTTGCATACTTGTATCATTGAGCTTTGGTGCACCGAAGTGAATCTCAAACAGGGGCTCCCATTTGCAGGCCAAAAACTCAGGTTCACAAATTAAATCGATCAATGGCGGACTGAAGCGCAGCAAACATTTGACACACAATGTTATGATCTCCGTCAAGCTGCAAACAATAGAAACTCATAAATAGACTAAATGAAAGATTTCCTCGCATAAACTTACTCATTAAACGCTGTAATCACTTCATCAACAAGGCCACCACTTTCGCTTTCTTTGATAATATCTAATTGCGTTCTGCGCCCCATTACAAGACTCTTTAAATTCTTCGGTTGATTGAACATGGATATCGAATGACCCAACAACATTTGAACACACCGCTGTCAATAAAAACGCAAAAAAAAAATAAATATTCATTCAACAGCTACTGCAAATTTAAACACACACCATCAAGCTAAACAAGCTATGCGAATGCTCCAATCGCCATTCCTTTTCATAGTCAACCAAATTTGCCACCAGCAGAACAGAATTCTTGATCAGTACCATCGCACTGGGTTCCAACGATTGTTTGCCCAAGAGCAATGAATCCATTAAGTACTCCTCATGAATTCCGACAAAAGTCAAGACATTCCCCAAAAATTGATAGCTATGTTTTTGAAAAAGTATTGTTACAAGTTCTATGCCTCGAGAGTAGATGGGCCACCATTTTTGCACAGCCCAATCACTTTCTTGTGGTTGTTTCATTGCGTAGTTGGCTTGCAGAAGTTCTTTTGGCGGCAAGAGCTTCAACCACAAATAATCACCAACATCACAATAAAGAAACTCCTGCGAACAGTTTCCCTTTGCAAAAACAATCAGAACATCTAGCAATTCTACAGACAACTTTTGTTTGGAACTAAGTTGTAATATCCAACCAGTGCAACTTAACAAACGATTGAATACTTTGTTGGCAATAAATGGCAGATCCCAGTTACCAGGACCATCATTGTGAAATATAGCAGCTATGGTCTTTAGAAGATTCAAGCTTAGAACTAGTGAGTTTGATGAAGAAGAAAAAATCGACGATTTTGAGGCCAGTTTCATCTCAACCTTTACTTCAGTTTCCAAGTTACTTAGCTCACGACAGATAATACTTACCACCGAGTAGAGGAAGCTAAGAGCAACTGTCGAGTCTCTTAGGAGCTCTACGGCAAGTAGATCAGCGCATTTGATTGTTATCGATAGACAAGCTTCCTTGGCACGAATATGCAGATCCTCATAGCAGCTGGCAACACCACTGAGGAGCTTAATCAGTTGGTTAAGCATTAGCTTATCCTCTTCTGCTGTTTCGGTGTATGAATGCTTAAAGCTCTGAATAATAAACAGGTATAGTTCGGAGAGTATAATGAATGGTCTCAGATCCTCGGTGTATTCGGCACGTTCGACCAAGACCTGTAGACACTTCTCAGCGAGGAGTTTAAATTTGTTGTGAGGAATCTCAATTCCAGTTGAGTTCTTCTTAAGGTAGATTAACATAAACCCTTTAAAGGCCTGCAATCGGTTCAACCACTCGGGTGTCTCATCGACAGCTTGTGAGGCTCGAGGAACATTGGGCAACTCGAAGACATATTCCAGCCATACATCAAAATGTGAACTCTCAAAGAATCGATTGAGAACTTTCTTCAGTTCAGTGTCTGCTCTGTTGCTCGTGCAGAATACTTCTATTCCAAGGATATTGAAAAGCTGGCTATAAGCTTTAACATTCGGAGAAACCTCACCGAATAGTGGGTTGCAAAGAGAAGACCAGAAAGTTGGTTTCTGGACAAGATCCTCGACCAAACTTTGCATATTATTTTTCCATAGTGAATGAAACAGAGTCATGATGCGACTTGGTAGTGGGTTCTCTACAGCATTCGGTACTTTGGCGACAGCGTCAAGGTAGTCTTCCATAAAGGTCACAATGCTATCACCTAAATTCGATTTCTTATCTTTAGTCTTATCTCTTGAAAAGTTGACATTGAAGAAGGCTTCAGTGACACCAGGTTGTTTTTCTATGCACGCTTCAACAAGCTCAAGAATGGCGATTTTCAAATTATCGCTCTCTAAATCGTCTGGTAGTTTATTCAGAAAAGTCAAACGAATTTGATCTGGTTCCATATCCAGACAAGCCAGCAGAGACATGTTAAACTCAAGAGCAATTCGTTTCAGAAGTCTGCACGACAAAAGTGGAAGCCAGCGATCGAAAATGTTATTCATGTAGCTGGTGACAACCGGAATAATTCTTAAAGTGTCCCGCTGTTTAGGTTGAGTATATATGAGTGCTTCCAATGGTGAAAGTTCGGAGCTCGAGAATACCGAAGTCTTCAGTCGAAGAAGTTGCATTAAAATTCGCATTGACAGGCGAACCAGTAGGATGAGTCCGTTCGATGAGAGAACCATCCAATTAGATTCCATTTCCATGGAGAGTTGCAAGTATGGATTGCCAATTGCTATAAAACTACACAAGAAATACGGTGTTCAAATTAAATAAGATGTATTGCAAAAAATTGAATGTTGCCTTACCGCAGAAGAACTAAACCATTTTCAAGGTTTAATAAACTATATACGCAAATGTTTCGTAGAAGTTGCTTCGATGGATTCTTAGATCCCTTTTCGGTGGTAACCATGTCTAGAATATCGCATATGAAACCCATGATTTCTGAATAGATTTTGTTTTTATCATTTTGGGACTCAAACCGCCAAGCATGCATATGCGGAAAGACTTCACGGAGAAGGAATATTAAGCCAGGGATCTCCAGTTGAAACAAACGATTACGTCCCATCTGAAAGTAAAATTAGAAGATCAATTAATTCTGCGCTATAAAATCACCCTAATCGCAAAATATAACGATAATATTATGCCCCGAAGGACCATGTAGGACGACTGGTTTTCTTGGAGTTTAAACAACAATGTTAGTCAAATTAAATCTTAGTCTCAAAATACAAGACTAGTGACTAAAACTATTAACTTTTTCTGTAAGCAAGAATGGAAGGGACCTGCAAATTTTGTCCACACGGCGAAGTAAGGCGCACTTAAGTTAGGTATTTTATTGTAAAAAGTAAATAAATAAATAAAATATTTTAACAATAATTGTTGCACACTTTATCGTGACAAGAGACACTTTTGAAAATTTTTTTACTTCCTTGCAAGAAGAAACAGATTTGAGTCCAGACCTCTGACCAGGGGCCGAAATACCGCATCGGTTTTCGAACAATACGTTAGTAAATTATATAAGTTAGGCATTACCACACACGTTTCGAGCGATTTAGTATAGAAGCGGTAATTTGGCTCCTGATTGTCTTAAGTACTAAGCATTTTCAACAAATTTTAGGTTGATAAAAAAAACAAACTAACCTTTGCATACGTCCTCAAAAACCCGAGATAAGCCAGTAGAAATTCATAGCGTTCCGACTTTTTCTCCACATCAACCAAATACGTCCCAACCAGGTTTGAATCAAAACACACTCCATGTGCATATTTCTTGTAATCCAACATTTCATTGCTCAAAGCCGGAAAAATGCTTAAATTAATGACTCGATTGAAAATTTCCTTATCTACCAGAGGCAACAAAGCAGTACAAACATTCAAACAATTCGCTAAAAGTTCAATCGGAGGATTTTGGGTCAATTTAAATTTATTCAACACATCAATGCACAACTCTGTTGGATGAACCATTTCAGCGGAAATTTCATTCAAAGATTTTACACGAAGAATAGCTGATTGCAGATAATTTAAACCGAAGTTGATGCGTGTTAGCCGATCATTATTGAATTCAGTATAACGGGTAGCGTCATTGAGCAAACAGTTAATCTCAAAGTGGAGAACATTGAAGTAATTTACGTTGGTACGGAAATGAACGCAGCATGCTTTTGATCTATCCATTACCACAGCTGAAGTTCCTGATCGAATGGTATAGTCAATGTGCGGAAATGGTGAGAAGTCGCGAACAAGAATGTATTCATCTTCAACGTCGGAGGATTGAAGCATAAACTTTGATTCATCGTAGATTTCGGTATAAATTGGAAGAGCTTCCAGTTGCGATTTAATCTATTGGAGAAAAAGTGTTTTGATGTAATGTGTCTACTCATGATTTGACTTGTGTGCTTACATAGCCTCCCATTCCGGCTTTGGTCAATGCATCTGCTATCATCGAGATGTGAATAAAATTTAAAGGAAAACTCTCCAAAGCTGTATTATACAGAGAACGTACTCCGCCATCTTAAATTGCGAAATAAATCGTTAAGATTTAAGAATTGATTCTTTTGTTAAGATACAAACCTTCAAGGGAGCAGAAGTCTTTGGCTAATGTCGGCCAAGAAATAAGCTCACAAAGCAACTCGTAGACAAAAGGATGACGACTAACAGATCCATCGGCGTCAAAGAGATCACATAAATAAGTCAACTGGTTGTAGACGGTTTTCCGCACGACTTTCGATACAAAGCTGTCGTCCTGAAATTATTAAAGAAAAAAACCCAAACCAAGTTAAACAAAATTAAAATTGCTTCATAAATGAAAAAAAAATACCTTAAACATCTCATGGCTGACAAGCTCTTTGAGGAAACCAAAACAGTCCAAATGCACGGCTCGAACTCCAAATTGTCCATATTTCGCCATGACACTGTCTTCCTGGCTTGGAGTGCAGCTTCTAAGATTCAAAAGCATCCAAGACAACAGCAACGGACCATTTTCTTCGTTGTGATACATGCTTGCAATGTCTTTATCCAGAAGTTTTATGGTTTCATCTACTTCAGCAGTTTTCCCTGGGTTCGGGAAGTCAATGCTCTTAAGAAACAAAGCAACCTCACTGAATGCAATTTTCCTTATCAATTGCTTGTGCAACTCGTTCAAGGGATCGATGTAACGTTGCTGCCTTCCAAATGAATGTTTCTTGAAGCAATCGAAAAGTTTTTGTAACTGCTTTGGTTCCACGCCTACATGATCAAAAATTAGAAGGAGGATATGTAGAGTTTCGTTGATTTCACGGCAGTTCCGCTCCGCCCATGAATTCATTTTATTGTGATAGTTCAAAAACTCGCCAGCGGTGAGTTTTGTCGGAGGATTTTCATCGATCAAGAATTCCAATTGCTTCAAATATGAGTCTCTCAACTTGGCCATCGAGAGTTTGTCTACAATTAGTCTGTATTCATTGTGATAAGGATGTCCGGGGATTTTGTAGAAAATCAAAAGATTCTTCATCACTTTGAGAACAATCATTCGTTCGAGAGAGTAGTAGCCCCAGATATCATCGAGCAGTTTGGCCATATTTCCCTCAGATGAGATGAAGGCAGTCAAGGAACTTGCTGATCCACGATACTCATTGGACAAATAGTAGCAAAGAATTTGCCAGCATTGACTGGACTCTAGATCCTAACCGAAAAAGCATGTTTTAAAAATGTCATTATAGGTGGTTTTCTTCACTTACCAATAACTCCTGCAACTTTTTGGTAAATGGATATAGCTTTTCTTGTTTTTTTTCCTTGAGAAGTGTTTCCAAGTTTGTGTTTGATGAATTTGAACATTTGAATTGCAGCAGACCATCTTGCAGCTCTTTAGATACATTGAGAAGTTTCTCCTTGACTGTGTCTTCAGGTGTTTCGTAGTGAATTCCTGATACCAATTGCCAGAGACGCTTCCAATCGGTTCTAGTTGTTGGACGGCAAGTTTTAACAGTATTAATTTAAAGGTTGTTATATTGTATTACTTACATTTCACTATTAGAAGACATACTGGGAATTTATTTAATAATATTTGTATCAATTCCTAAAAAAAGCGGGAATATTATTTATAAAATTTGAAGAAAAATACAAAATTGAACCGGTGAACTATTTCTATTAAAAGACAGCTGTCAACGAACATGCGAACGAAGTGTGACTTTTTGTTTAGAACTTTCGTCTGATTTGAAAGACCCCCTTCACACCAGGAGACTTTGGGTCCGTTCGTGTACATTCACCGACGATAGTTTTTTTTTTTGTTTTATAGGGCTTTCACACTAAAAACTCGAAAACCATTCACACCGAACATTATACATTCTTTTCTTTTTGTTGTTTTCTTCCATCTTATGAAAGTAAAATGGTGATTATTTATATAAATTTGATATATTATGAACAATTTTAATTACCACAGGCAAAATATTATCAGTTTTAAATAAATTAATTTATTTTGAAATTGGAATTTTATATTTGATATGACAGAATTTCGTCAGCTGTTTTCAATTTTTTTAAAGCATTCAACCTGTTTCTTTTTTAACATTTTAATAGACATTGAAGTTTTTAAAAGTCACGTTTGTTTCCTTCATCTCGGAATTCCAACATGTTTTCGACTGGTTTTATATAAAACTTGTGTTTTACGAAAACCTAATGTATTAAAAAATTTATAGGAAAACTTGTGTTTTCGATTAGGTTTTTCGCCAAAACAGATAATTTCGCGAAAACCGCGTTTTGGGTTCGGTGTGAAAAAGCTATTAAGATTCTTCCAAACCAACGCGAATGCGGAGAAACGACGATTTTTCGTTGTTGTTTAGCGTTGTGTAGTGGTCATATTTTGTACTATTGTGAATGATTCGCTGCAAATCGCTCCGCATTGGCGTTGGTTTGGGAGAGCCTTATGAAAATGTCAAAGCTCAATGAAATTAAGAAAAAAAAGTAAAAAGCGATTAGCAGCCAGAAAATTCGAAAATGAAATGAGCTGTCACAGGAAACTACTAAATTACAAGTGAAAACACTTTTTCACTAATTTGCGAAATTATCTTATTTCAGCTCTAAAGGCCTAACTACATTCAATTCACTTTTGTACAAAAGTGAAACAAAAAATTTCTCTTTTCAGTACTCAACTCAAACCAATATTTTTTCTCAAGTTTTACAAAAGTAAAAGTTAGAACGTCCCTAACTTTTGCTTTTGTAGAAAAGTGACACACATCTAAATAAACAGTTAAGAAGCTAATTCATAGATGTCACTCATATCGATAATAGTTGCCGAACTAGCCTTTTCCGTCTTTGAATGCACTCAGCTCAGCTCAAATATCATACTCTTTTTGCAGGAAGGTGTCGTTAGCATATATTTGTATTTTTCACTTTTGCACTTTTGTACAAAAGTGAAATGAATGTAGTTAGGCTATGAAAACGTAGTATCCGGGCCTATTCGGCGTGTGATCTTTTACTCTGCTATTCTGTTATTCTGCTATGAATTTCCATACCAAAGTTTAAGATGTCAAAAAATCTTGTATGAATTTGAATTTTGGTATTCTGCATGCGTAGTTCTGTTATTTAATCTGCTAAGAAATCTGTTATGAACTGCCAAACTTTCGAACTCATAGCAAAATCTTTTACGAATCACGTTTTTGGTATTCTGCATACCAAAATCTGTTATTAAATCTGTTATGAATTATAAAAGAATAAAAGACAAACCTCTCCGGCTTTTATCATAAAAGATTTCAATAAAGAAGAAGGTATATGAAGTAAAAATAGCCATTTTTATTTTATTTCGTCAGCAAAATGTTTTAAATTAGACAAGTGTTAAAATTTATTATCACATATTTTTTAAACAAATGGAAAAATTAAAATAGGTATTTTTTTGCAGTCTAAAGCACAAAACACTTTTGATGTGGAACGAAGATAAAAAGGTTATCCTTTTGGTCTCTCCAATGTGCATCTCATATAGCTTTTTCAATTGAATATATTAAATGCAAGAATTCTATTGTACACATTCACTAACTACAAATAAAACAATTCCGTGTCAAATACCGATTAAAAAACGAATGTAAATAAATGTTGGCCACCCATTTTAGTATTTTTCATTTTATTTACAAGAGCTGATTTTGGTAACAAATTCTAGGTCTGTTCGTCAACTGATTTCGTTTTGTATGAAAATCTTTTATGATTCATAACAGAAAATTCATAGCAGAATAACAGATTTGGACAGATAGGCTTAATTAAGCCTAGTACTGCTGCTGATGTAAAACGAAAAACCACATACAAAAATAACACAACGAAATCATAAACGAAAAATTTAGTCTTATACTACGTTTTCATTAGACCAGAAATGAGGTAATTTTGCAAATCACAGAAAGTGTTTTCAATTGTAATTTGGTAATTTAGTTTGACGGCTCATTTCTTTTTGAATTTCAACTGGCTGTTAAACTCTTTTGTTGTTGCTTTTTCCAGTGAGCTTTGACATTTTTATACAAAACCTTATCAGATCTCTTCAAAACATGGCCAATTGGGAGTGTTCGGTAGATTTTGACTTAATTTCCAACCTAATTTCGTGCAAATTTGGTTAAAATTATCTCATTCTGATATGTAAATTTGTATTGGAAATGAAATGATTTCGTATCGAATTTGGAAACTTTCAACGAAATTACCGACTCATTGACGTGAAATCTCAAATCTCATGTCCAACCATTGAACAGCGTTCATGTTGTGTTCAAAAGTTGGTTTTCTTCGACATGTCGTTGGCAAGAGATGGATTTTTCTGCCTCAACTATTTTTTTTTCTCGAAATGCTCATAGTTCGAGCATGGCTCATGTCAAGTGGACCCGATATGTAAACATAGCAACATTTTATACTAAGTTTTCATTAGACCAAATGAGGTAATTTCGTTGAAAGGTACTCTATGGCCTAAATTTTGATTCGGATTGAAACCGATCCGCTCATATAAATATGGTAATAAAAAAATTGAAATTAGCGTCCTACACATTCGAACAGACCTATTCTCTCGAAAAATTTTTTAGTCTGGCAGTGTTGCTTTTTCTAAACAATTTTCTCATTTTCTCTTTTAATTTTTTTGAAGTTTTCTTTTGGACAACAAAAAAAAAAACAAAACAAAAAAACGGGATACTAAAAGTAAACAACAACAAAAATCAAAGCAGCCTGTTTTTTATTGTTTTTTTTTTTTTGTTTCACAAACAAAGCAAGATGCTAGAAAGAACAAGGCTGAAAAAAAGTGAAATGTTAAGGATTAAACAAGTCTGCTAGGACTTGCCTGGCTAACCTAAAAACAAACCGGTTTATTTATTTTTGCTGAAACGAATATAAACAGAACAACGAAACTCAATTTTGTATCTCAAAGAAAACTTTTTGAAGTTGTTTTATTTTTTAACTAACTTCTTTGGTTAGCCTGATGCTAGGTGTCCGTCCAAATAGGTACCTAGTGATTGGAAACGATTTTTTTCGTCGCTCGAAGTTTTTCCCATCGACACTTACGAAGAAGGAGAGCAGGCTGTCAAGGGTTTGTACCTTTTGTTAGATACAAGAATATCGAGGTCTGTAACGCGCAACATCAAAACGTTTCTAGGTAAATCAGCGGCAGCAGGAGCAGAAAAGACAGAGCTACTACTTTTGGCTGCTACAACTTCTTGTCAGGAAGTTTTGCCTGTTAGTATTGTCAAACTATCGATATAAGGCGCAGATCTGAAATAGCTGCTGCTGTATCACAATCTTATTTGAAAAAAAAAGAAAAATAAAACTAGCAGGACCACCCACCCTCGTACGTTGCCGACGAATAACACAGCACACACAGGGGTGGACATCGCCTTTACCCACCCCTAGCTGTATCGTAAGAATTTTGCTACTGCTGCTGCTTAAAGAAGGAAAATCCATCTTTGGAACTATTATATACCTGCGAAGATTAAATTGATTTTTCTCGAGAAATACAGTTCCAACAGCATCAACGAAAGGAGGAGCAGTGCTTGATTATTTAATTAGTTTTCTTCACTTGAACTACTAAATTCAGCTTTATAATGGATGAGAGGAAATATAATATACCTGCTGAAGGATGTGAAAGTAAGTCGTACGCACTAACATTACAGTTTGTTTATTATTATTTTCATTTTGTTTAAATTCTTTTTTCTTCAAAGTTATTTATTTGCTTATTTGTCCCATATACAAAATCATTAGTTTTTGTTCATAGAAACAAAAAATCTGAATTTAAATAAGTGACCAGAAGCGATTCAAAGTAAGTTTTTTTCTGCAAGATAAAAATCTTGTTTGTGTACCTACTGTTAAAAGGGTGGTGGGATAGGTAGCAGGCGGAGGCTGTATGATTGAGGGTGGCTAGAAAGTGCGCTGTATCTATAATAGTTTGAACTTTGCAACTAAGGGCTAGAATATACCTGTTTTCTTATATATATTTTGTGAGTACCTACATAAATTGTACCTATCTACTATCTTTGGACGCAAAACTTAAGGAAATAAGAGAAGTTTTCTTGTACCTAACCAAATGAGGGTGCAATCGATGGTGGATTATCACAAGATGCTATAGAAAAGGATTTCCTAATCAACAATGACAGTAGGCGTTTAAAGCTAATGAAAAAATGTAACAAACGTTTGAATAAAAGAAAAATAAACTCCATAGAGACGATTCAAGGAGGGGTGGGGTGTAAAAAAGCGTTCATATTTACTTAATTTTTACGAAAATATTTTAATTCTGTTTTGAATATAAAATATAAGTAATATTTGTTATACCTACAATTAAATTCCACGGTTATTTTGAAGTTTTTTTGTAAGCATATCCCACGGAAAAAAATAAATAAAAAATTGCCGAAACGCAGTAAAATTAAATAAAAAGAAATTAAATGTGGCAATGGAATTTCAAACTGTATTTCTCAGTTAGCCTTCAGCAGTTTTTCACAATAAAAAAAAAAATCAGAATTCCTACACTCGGAATAATTTTAATTAAGGTTTTTTTTTTAACTGGGCTTTGCTTTCTCTTGAAAAAATTGGAAATATTGACGGAACTTAAGTATTGAAAATGAATATGGGTATCGTCACTATCCGTATCTTTCTATCTTACGGTTTCGGAAATAATCAATTAAAAAATAGATGACAGGGTTCTACTCTACATATTTCATTAGATCTTAAGTCCACAAGGTTCTAAGTAGCCAGATATAATTTGGTATTAAGAAAAAATAAATACTTACTTCGTAGATAGAACCTAGTTGCTCCAAGGGATCCCATTACTAGAATCAAGTGTGATGCGAAGTTATAACAATGTTGTCCCACGTCCTTATCGTTGAGTGAGTAGCTAAGTCGATTGTCCATACAAGAAATTTTAATTGTCATAGGTCAAACTTTCTGTAGTTATAGTCTAAGAGCCAATGACATAAAAAAGTCAAGTCATTTGCATACTTTTGTAATTCACATCAATAATAGCCTTTGCGAGGTTGAACCAATAACCGTTTGTCTGCCTACCATAACACATGTGGTGTAAAATTTGACATAAAATGTTTACATCGATTTATTGACTTGACTTTTTATGTCGTTGGCTCTCAGACTATTAGTCCCTAAGAAGATAGAGAGCAGCAAAAACAATACTTGTTTACCTGAGCGGTTTTTGAAAAGTTTGCCGCTTTGTATCTTCTTAGTTACTAACTACAGAGAGTTGGACCTTAGACAACAATTGTTCAAAATTGCAAGCTGAATATTTTTTGTATAGAATTTTTTTCCCTCCGACCAATAGACATTAAAATAAATTGATATACTTTTTATGTCGTTGGTTCTTAGACTAATAGCAGTATACACTCTTAGTTATAAGGTAGGAAGCACACATTTTTCAGAAGTTAAACAGAAATTTCTCCTGTTATGTTGGAAAGGGAACATGTAAGCCATAAGCGAGATTGATTAACGTGCTATAGAAAAAAACATAATTAACCCTTCATTAAAAAAGTTTACCGGATCTACGATAATAAATGTTGACTGAGTTATTTTTTGAGTAGTTTCATCGGGTCATAAGATTAGAAGCACTAGCAAAAATTGAAGAACTTTTTTCTTTATTAGTTTTTAAGATTTAATTGGTTTCCGTTCCTTTTTCTTATAATGTGTGCAGCCACCACCTTTCAAAATAACTTCAAAAACTCTATCTTTAAGAGAACTATATAAATTTGTTAATCAGCTCTTCATTGTCATCATATTATTTCCCTCCTTCGTAAACTTTCCATGTGATCCATCCCCACACATTTACTATTATCTTAAGGTCCGGTGAATACGGTGGCCAAGGCAGCAAGTGAACGATTTGATTTTGAATAAAAGATTTAACGATTCGAGCTGTTTGAATAGGCGCGTTATCTTGCTGAAAAATCCATGAGGTTGGTCCAAAAAGATAGTTGATTTTCGGAAAAACTGAATTTAGCAAGGATTTGAGCTATTTCCAGTCACCTTTGTACTTTGAACTACCAAGTTTATGGTGCCATAATAGAATAATGCGCCCCAAACCATAACCCCTCCTTCTCTGCTGTGATGATGGTTCAGAAATCTCTTTCCTCAGATCATGAAAAAAGTAATTGTAGCCATCTGGTCCATCCAAGTTAAATTTGTTTTCTTAGAAAAAATTGCTTTTCGCCAATCTTCTGAGCTAACTCCATGCTGAACATTCCAGGTAATGTAATCTTTCGCAAAACACAAGCATTGCTTCTTCCTGGCATTATTTAGTGGTGTTTTTTTTTTAAAGCTTTAGTCGCTTTAGGTGTTTAGCATTTCGAATTACCCGGATAACAGTGGATAAACTTGCCGTAACATTAGCCTGATGCCTGGTTTTAGCCGCTGAGATGGCTGAGTTAGATGCAATTTTTTAAGATTTTGGGTTCTTTAAACAGCATGATTACTTCGGTTGATTTTTCGAGCTATGCGCGGTTCGAAAGACCTTGAGAGTGATAAACATCTACTTTTGTCCTTTCCTCTAAATTCAAACATTTTTTCTTTCGCATTTTCACTAGCACATACAGCAAAGAGTTCAAAATAAATATATTTTACCTTTTATATAGAAAAAAGACTTACCACATCACATAAACCGTTGATATTTTGACTACTTCTAATCATCTTATGACTCAATTTATTAGCAAATATTTAGAATATAATTTGCAAATATGATTAAAAGTCATGTTTAACTTGCACTCTTAAAATTTAAAAATTATGAATTAAGTTGTAAATAAACTAGTCTTTCTTCCAACAAGTTATATTTTGGTGAATCAACCATGTAACGGCAATAAAATCAATTTAACTTTTCAAAAACGTCTGCTTCTATGCTTATGACTTAAAGTACATATCTAAAACGTCCATACCTAAATTAAGATTGTTTTTTCGACTTTAAACGTATGACTCTCTTAAATTAAAGATGAAATCCATCGATTGCAAAATTATTAATTCTTAATAGCCTTTTATTACTCCAAACGTATCCTCTACACGCGGCAATGAATGGATTCCAATAAAACCTTCCACACGCTAATTAGAACAAAACTTTAATTCAAATCGTTACAGAATTAGGTTATTAGCGACTTGTAGTCCCTGCCGTTGATGATTATAAAAGTGCCAGTTTCATTTTGGAAGAAGTACCAACCGATACCACCAGAAGAAAATCCAAATCATACAATGACTTTCGTAGGGTACATTTGGTACTGCTTTATTTCGTGTGGATTGGTATTGTCTTGTGTACTGTTCTTCCACTCACCCATTCAATTAATTCTTGAATCAACTTTGTCATATAATTTTGAATCTGGTTGTCCACTTGATATTACAATTCATTCAATAAAAACAAATATCACAATAATATTGCTGAATAGACAGTACTGTATATGTAGAATGTAAAGTTTAAAAATCCCTCGCTTCAATAATTTTTTTTTTTTATAAATTCTTCCTTGTTTTTTTTTCTATTGCTCATAAAATTTTTTATATTTTTTTTTTAGATTATTATCAAATTAGTGATGATGATATTGAAGATAATGATGAAAATGGTGATGAATCAGTTCTTGAAGATCCATCAACGATTGATGGAAGAAATCCATACGAGCGAGCTTGGTCCACCGAAGCAACTCGTGCATTGATTCATATTCGTGGGCCTATGGAAGATAAATTCACTGAAGGACGTCAAAAACGCACGGCTCTCTGGCTAAGTGTAACAAGGCATTTACAAAAATTGGGCTTTCGCTACAATGCAGCTAAAGTTCAAAAGAAATGGCACAATATCCTTATTACTTATAATAAGAATCTCAACAAAAAGTTCCTGGCTGGCTACGTGCATTGGGAGTTCTTCGAAGAGATGTTCAAATATTTGCAGGGTAAAAAAGCCGAATGCGACACAATAGTAAGTGGTGCACAATTTCAAGATGAAAGCCAGTACCCAACCGAAAATTCCATGCTACAACCACAAATTCAAATGGATGGAAAATCTGCAGATGAATTCGAAGAGAGCAGTGGAAGCCCGGAAAGAAAAAAAACTAAATTCGAATACAACAACGATCATCACGAAGAACTTCCGCTAGAGATAACACACGAAAATGGCAATGATGATTTTGCGCACGGCTCAATGCAAGGTCACTGGTGGAAGGAGTACTTTGACCGTAAATTAACAATGGAAAGAGAAAAAATTGATTTACAACGCGAAATGCACCGAGATGTGATGCATTTCAATAAAATGTCTTTAATTCAACAAGAGAAAATTGAACGAATTAAAATCGACGCAATTAATAGTTTAACTTCTACGCTGCAGAAGTTTGTCGAGGTGAAGAGTCGAAAAAACTAAAGAGTACTTCTTAGTTCACGAAAATGCATGTAGTATTAATTTATGAGTTCTAAAAAATCGTCTTAATGTTCCCTATTTGTGATTTAATTAATTGTTTCAGTTGATTTACTGAATCAGTATTATGCTTTAAAGCGTTTCGGATACATTTTAAGGACAAATACATCAAGTACAAAAATTTCAAGAAAATTTATAATTTGTTTCAATTTAATTTTTATACTTTCAGCCAGTAAGAATATCACGTATTTTGACGTAAAAAATTCTGAAAATTTGTATAACTAAAACCAAAGTCAAACTTGGTTTTGACATACAGAAATGTGTACCAGACTAAAGTTTGTTGTAGCCAAAAAAAAAAAACGTATTACTCCTCCAGCACTTACTACTGTGGTGGTTAAATGTGGTCTGTAATGCTTATACCAAGAACTGAACGCTTTTTGGTTCCCTGGATGAAGAACCATTCATGGATAATGGTAAAGGTGACATATTTTGCTTTAAACGCGAAAAACAGCTTTTAGTTTTTGGGGGTACATATTAAATTTCATTGAAAGATGTTGCCAAAATTAAACGAGCTTTTCATACGCTGCAAAAACAGTTAAGTGAATAACAGCTTTATTATGGTTGTCAATTATCAAATTAATAGTTGATAAACCTTAAAATTTTGGTTTTTAAACTCAATTTATTAAAAAACTGATCGACTTTTCTGTTATAATTTTTAATTTTCTTGTAATTTGCTACAGTCTGCATCATTCTCAATGATAAAAAATCAATTATCAATTATAAATTTGATCATTAACAACCATAATAGGGCTGTAAGTACTTTAAATCAAGAGATCATTTACCTATGTAATAAGAAAAAGAATCGGAGACAACAGTACAGTCAAACTTGGTTTTGATATCACTATAGCTTGTAACAGGTTGCACTTTCCTTGTAACTTTAACTTTGAGGAACAATAATGTATATGCAAAGTCCAACCTGTTAAACCCATTTTTCGTCTGATTTGATTGAACTAAACCAACTTACTTACAACTTGAATCGTCAATGGAGAGGTTGAAACACACTCTTTTGGATACGATACAAAGTAACAAACAAAACAAAATAATTTTTTGACCAAAAATTATTTAATTTATTTTCATTATTAATAAACTAGCTTAAATTATTAATTAAATACTAAAATCTATATAAAAAAATAATATTTTATTATAACATGTATTTTGTATATTCTAAAAGTCTTCAAGTTATTGTGTTATTTCTTTTTTCATGCATTTGATGTAAAACACATTACATTAAAGCTTATGAAGTTTTAAACATTTGCCTTATACTACAAAAAAAGTATGTATAAATTCTATAATTTAAGCTTTTGTTTTATTTTTTAAGTATCAATGAAACCTAAAATGATGTGAAGTATCGAAATTTAAAATATTTCTATAAACTTTGGTATAATTTTACATAGTTTACGAAAAATTATGTTAAAAAAGGCAACATCGGTATTTTTTGTTTAATAACGTTATAAATATAATATTTATAAATTAAATTCTGTTTCAAATTAAAATTTTTTATTAACTAGGGATTTCAGTTTTCCTCCGCAAAAAACACAATGGAAGAATTAGGAATGTTCAGGAAAATGAGATCTCAGAGTCCTCAGCTAATTTTGCTCTATCCAAAAGTGAGCAATATTTTTGTTCCTCAGTAATTTGAGCCAAACTGAAAAATTTCGCTGAGGAATACTATTCACGGGATTGACATTGCTGAGGGCTCTGAGATCTCATTTTCTTGAACATGCCTTTTGTTAATGATATTTTTTTTAACACTTTGACAGTCGTAATGCGGATGTAGTAGTCGTTCTTTGTGTGAAGTGGAAAGGGTATCGTTACTATTAATATACTAAAGATTCTCATTCTCACTTCTAACGAGCAAATAACGAATACGATTGATTTTGAAATTAGAATGAATACAAATTATTAGTCAACTATTAATTTTTATGTCGCACCTCCCACTTTGCGCCAGAAAGTAGCTTGCTGTTATTCCTAAATTTGAAGAAATGAAAGATTAAACGAGAAGAAACAAATCTATTTATTTGGAAACGCGCCTCTCTTTACTAACAGGAGGAAATAGTATTTCGCACTTCAGGCTTTCATCACGAAATTAGTTTCATAAAATGCGACGGTACTGAGGCACATACAGAATTTAAATAAAAATAAAAATTGTACAGTGGAAACACGACCAAAAATATGTTATTCCGTCCAAAAAAAATGATGGCGAACTGGCCAAAAATGGGAGAACACTTACTATTAAAACTAGTCAAACCGAATATTTGAAATGATACCACTCTAGCATGAAAAGAGTAGAATACACCAGAGTTTCCCAGACACAGAATTGGGCGATCTATCGAAAGTCCTGCTAAAGAAAAATTTAAATTCATCCGGAATTGAGGATGTCTCTGAAAGTTTTCCATAGCTAATAATTCTTACATTCCTTTTAATTCTTCCTACATTTGTATCCCGGGAGGCTTAATGGCTTCAATGAGATCCAAAAACACTCTTTCAACAACTCTGAGAATATAATTTTGTTTATTGATTTCAAGTCAAAATCAACTCATATGAACACTATTTACATGAACATAAATATGCTCAAACATCCCAAGAAAACATTAAGTTCAGTAAGTTCGTATTTTTTTCAAAGAGGATACATTTTATTGCTTTAACCCTTCCTAACCCTTGTACTATGCTGCTTTACGACCGTTAAAGTTCCGAGTACTAAAAACTCTTATAGTTTCTCAAACCATTTAAATTAATTACATGCTTAATTTAGTTAAACCAAAAAACAGTTGGACGGATTTCCCAACGCAAAATATTTTTTTAAAAAAATAATCTAGTCCAGGATTCTTAACAAATTTATATTTACATTGTCGTCTCTGAATCTGGAGGCGTGTGATAGTTTAAGTTATATGCAGGCGGGCCGCTGTTCAAAAATGCCATCGAACGTATACTCTCTCTCGATGCTGTTCGCTTCGAAAAAGGTATGTTTTGAGGTGGAGTGCTAGAAAAACTAGGCGAATGTTGTTGTTGCTGCTGCTGCTGTTGGTGATGATGGTGATGTGAATGTTGATGTTGCTGTTGCTGAAATTGATGTTGCTGTTGTTCTACTTGCTGTTGTTGTTGTTGCTGATGCTGTTGTTGCTGTTGCTGGTGGTGCTGTTGTTGTTGCTGCTGTTGTTGTTGCTGTTGCTGTTGCTGCTGTTGTTGCTGCTGGCCAGTAATGCCAACAAAGACATTTTCAGCTACAGTGGGAGTGTACGAGCTCAAGGGTCGAGCACCATGAAAATTTGAATAGCTCGATCTAACCGATGGAGGACGGTTATTGTACAACTCATCAACATGCTCCCCATCGTTCAAATTCGGAGTAGAATGTTGATACGTCGGATTATATAGGCCCGTCGACGTATTACCCGAGGCCCAAGACTGCTGCAATTGCAGTGTACTGCTACTCGTATTATAGTAAATTGGATCCGGAGGTATATTTTTGTTGAAGCTACTATACTTCTTCGGTGGTTTAGTTAAACTGCTCACAATCTCATTGTTCAATGATTGCAAATTGGAAGCTGTCAGTGCTGGGTTGTCGACATGCTGAAAGCTAGCTAATGATTTTCCAGCTGAATTTTGTTGCATTTGCTGTTGTTGCTGGTCCATTAGCTTGGTCACAGGATTTTGTTGATATTTCCGACGTGAAGTTCGCATGCTGTTGCGATTGTTCGAACTTGCATGACTCCGTCTACTGGTGGTACTATGGCGGCTATTCGATCCACGAGTCATTACCGAGCGTCGTTTTACTCGGCGTGGCGTCATTGGTTTGGGGCTTAGCTGTCCGTTGCGATCTTCGACTTGGTCATCGTAATCTAATATCGTATCGGTTCGATTTCGTATCGTATCCATGGATGAGGGGCCAAATTCAATTGAATACAACGATTGACGGTGTTTGGCTTTCTTACTACCATGCTTCACTGATAACGGAGCAAATTGAAAAATATATGAAATAGAAGAAATGTTATTAAATATATAAAATAAGAATACCGGAAAAGGGTTAAGGCAAGCTGGTAGTTATTTGAGTTACCTTGAAATCAGTGTTGGAGGATGGAAAAAGTAGTGAAATCTATATGTATTAGTTAGCTTTATATAGGAAAATATAATCGCTTTGATAGAAACGAAAAATTATGATGTAAAATATTAAAATACGTTAAGTTAAAGCATAAAAAGTGTTAATATTACAGATAAAGTTGTAGATATTTTAATTTCGAAAGCAAAGGTTTATGATTTATTATTTATTCAATGTTTTCTGATTAAATGCAATTTACCACAAATTTTGAGCAAGTTTCCTTTTCATTTTTAAAAGATAAGTGTTTGTCAAAAGTCCATAGCACAAAATAAAAACAGATTTAAAAAGCCCAAATGAGCCCAATATTTGCTTTTTTGTGTGCTTGGTATAAAATATCAGATATCGAACTGTATCTTTAATTGTGTGGGGTTGATCAATCAGACCATGCAACTAATGCATTTCAAAACGGCTCAGCTTTAGCTCTCAAAAATATTATCAAGATTTAAGTATATGTATTAAGTATATTCTTTCTGGTGATTCAAACGAGGTATCAGATTATGGAACTGTTGAGATGAATTTTAAAGCAGCTCAATTTAGTCAGGCCCAAATTTAATAAGATTTTTTGTTTCATTGGGAATAATGTGGACAAATTCCTAAGCACAAGATTTGCAAAGCAAAACATATGCAAAGCAGATTCAACAACACTGTGATTTGCGCGACATAATTTTGAAATTTGCCCAAATTCCTTTGCATTTGCACAAGAAAAAAGAATCTTCTGTAGTTTGGAACACTCTGCTTAGCAGGAATTTTTATGTTTTCTTAGAATTATTTTACGCAAAATACGCGTTTAGGTATCCAGTCTATGTGTATCTTCATTTATTAAAGGAAAGTTACAAAAATAGCAAAGATTTATTGTAAAATACCTTACGGAACTGAAGTGAAATGGAAATGTATACTCGGTAATTCTTGTATTCTTTAGTAATAAGTTTAAAACAAATGTGTGTTCGTTAACTTGCCTAAACCGTTTTTCACTTTGAATTTTTTAAACGGTCTGGAAGGGCAAACTATACACTCAAATGGTCTCGGTTTCCGTGATATGTGATCCGAGGAGCTTTTCTAGGGAGGGGTGAAAACCAATTTTGGCTAACAAGATTACCTTCGAAAATGCCATCATATTTTTTTTTTTTTTGATGCACTGTTTAATCACAAAGGCCCAAGTTTGTGGACTGCAAGACTTCGATGAATAGCTTTTAATGAAGCTTTCGACTCCTATACTTCATTTTTTGCTATCACTCTAATATATATGAGCCGAAGCTGTTTGGCTAGTTTTGTACCTCGTTCAGAATAAATTTCAGGATAAAGAATTTCAAGAACTTCGAATTTATCAAAAATGGAAAGAATAATATTTTAAGGGCCATTCTACACACCTACATTATTCAGAACAATGTCTTCAAATTAAAAGTAACTACACCTTAAGTGCTAAAGAATAATAACATGTTCCTACTTTTTCTTGTGTAATTCATAATCAATATTTTTAAGACTGCAGTAGTTCTCATTTTATAACGTTTTTTATGCTATAAAATCTAATAGACTAAGAGCCCAGAGTAGATTTTCGGTGTGAGTGATAGCCAAAAAAGAAGTATAAGCGTCGAAAGCTTGAGTAAAGGCTATTAAGAAAATCAAGGTCTTGCAGTCCATAAACGGAGCTTTAGTGAATTAACATGCATTGAAAACAATATAAGAATGCAAATTCAAGGGTAATCATGTAAGCCGAAATTGGTTTTCACCTGTCTCTAGATAAGGCTCCGGACATTTAAAATCGTGGTATCTCGGTCTATTATGAAATCAACTATTTGTTTTTACTTTACTAATGGCAAAAGATTTTTTTCATGAAGTGGGCTCTTTTTAGAAGTTGCTAATCTTTGACAGAACTTTGGGCTAAATTTGTAGAAAATCGTAGTTTTGAAATGTACGTCAATAAACATTTTATTGAATAAAATTATACAATAAAACTGTTGACTGAAACCTTTATTCTGCAACTCATTAAAACAGACTTTTTAAATCTGTTCTTGTTCAAACCTTGTGTTATACAATACTCATCATCACCTATTATAAAGCACGAAAGATTAAAAATAATGAAAACCAAACACCGATTTTGAAATCATTAAATAAAAATACATATATACATACTAAAAGCTAAGAATTACTGAAAAAAAAAAAAAATATAAATTACAGCATGAAAAAATAAAAAGTGAGTAATGAAAAAACATAAGTATAATACATACATATAAAAAAACACAACACTATACAAAATATTAAAACAAAGCTTTTGTATACACATACGTTTTTATTGGAAAATAAAAAAAAAAGAAACTTAAATTATTATTAATTCTGTTAAGTGTTAAAATTACAATAAGATTTTTTTTTAAGAATAATTTTAACTTTTAATAATAATAGTTATTTTTATATAATTTAAATTTTATTCATTTATCTTCTTTTTTCAAAGGCAACATTTAAATATATTACTAACGACTAACACACATGTCTTTATACTTTATTATTTTTTTTTTTTTACTTTTCTTTAACATTGTCCAATTATTCAAAATTATGTATTTTCGTTTAAATTCTCTTCTTCTTTTAATAATATTTATTTTTATATATTCTAAAAGGCAATTACAATCTTTTTTGGTGATTCATTCTTCATTTCAATTAAATTTTTTATCACAGTTGACAAACTCGTGCTTTTATTTGTATTAATTTTTTCATTTAAGTTGAATGTTTTATTTTGTATTGTTTAAATTTAAATTTATTTTTAGTTAAAAAAAAAAACTTTGTATCTCATAATTATTTTTCTTTTCTTTTATTTCAACATAAATTATTTATGTTTATTTAATATTTTTGTATAGAATTAACTTACAGTAAAAAGATAACAAACAAAAAGTTTTACTTTAGTGACGGGATGGTCATTAATTTTTTTTTGTTTGTGCTTTGATGATTTTTTTTTTTTAAGAAAGACTTAAGGAAGAGTTTACATTCTTACTAAATAAATGAGGAATGTTTAAAAGGTATTAAGAAATTGACTTTATTTTTATTATGCAAAAATAGTTACCAGGCAGATTAAAAACAAATTAGGAACTTTAATTTGATCGTTCAGCGATTAAAAATTATTTATAGTTGACTGATAATAATCTTAATGTTGACCAGGAGAGTTGCTGCTATTTTTGCTGAGGTGATAGCTCTCTTTTTTTATATTAAACTATAATAATAATCCAAAGGTGTTGGAAAACTGGTGGTTTGGTAAATTTGAATAGATTCGATGAAAATGAAAAAATCAAAATTAAGAAGAAACAACAACAAAAAAATTAAAAAATGGATATGTGTTTTGTGGTGCACATTAGTAAAGTTAACTTTTATACAGTGAATCCAATATTAATTTGTGGAATTTTCTTGAAATATTGTTTTAATGTGGGTATGTACGAGTATCATTAAGCCAAAAAATGATGTGTGTATAGATGTTTTTTTTAAACGATTTTCATACTTTTTCAATAGCTTATTTTAACTTAATAAAGAATTAAAAACTAAAGTAGTGATTGGTGAAAATATTTATTAAATTGAAATAAGAAAACAGTTACAAATAAACTTCGGCTTTCATTTAAAGGATTTTTAATAATATTTTTAGTTTGATTTTGAAATGAAATAGCAGTTAAAAATAAGCACTTGAAAAAAGTTCCAACGAAATCAGATTGAAATCAATAATAGTTAATTTTGTTTTTCGTGTCCATTGGATACATTCCACTTGTGGTAAAAATAATAGCAGTATCAATAGAAATACAAATATGTAGCTCATATCATCCTTTTTTTTTAAACTACAATTTCTCATACATATAAGTTCATCAAACTTGTGAGCGTAGTTCGTACCTGAGAATTATATGACCAAAGAAAAATCCAAAAAGGAGAAATATCTTAATTCTAAAAGAAGAAATGCACTTCTCAAAGGAGCACTCTATTTCGGCTATAATTGCGGAGTCGGACGTATAGTTTAGTTTCGTTCACTTTCCTATCGGATGTGAAACTGATATTTAGTGATACAGGAATCCCAGGGATATATGATAAGTACCGGTATGGGTGTGATCCCATTTTGGCGATACGGAAAGCTACTTTTCATTGTTTTATGACATTAGGTCTAGCTCTAGGGCCCCCCCCCCCCACGATTAAATGAAGTGAAAGAAAAGTACAAATTCCATTGCAGACAAATAAAAATGTTTTTTTTTTTTGAATATATGTATTTTTAAATAAGGAATTTTTTCCTTAGAATATCATATAGGAAAATTAATTATTTTTCAGCGCAGTAAGAAGTTGCATAATTTGTCTGTTTTTCTTTGAGTATAATTTGGCGCTAGTTGTTTTCTTCCGCTTACCGATTCAATTCTAGCTGTCGTATTATTAGACTTCTTGGACGGTTGTTAATTAAAACTCGTTTTCCAATGGTAAAATAAATCAATTTATTTTTGATTTGTATCTGTTAACAAGCAGATTTTGGTAACTGTTACAATCCATTGGCCGACAAAAATTGATTTATTAGTCAAAGTGGCATGAGCTCTGAATTATATTTTTTTTTGTTGTGGATTAATGTGTTACATTAAATTCTTTTGTTTTTGAAATAGAAATTTAAGGAATACGCAAACTTGCTTTGATAATAAAATAAAAAATTTAAAACTGTGGTTTGTTTTTATTCATTTATACGAGTAAAACAAAAGCCGCGTTTTATTATCCCTCATAACCCATATGGTTCACGTCGTCACGTCGTGAAAATAAAACGATGTGGGTAAGTGCGAAAAACAGTGTTATATAGCCATCTCTTATTTCCGTTTTGTTTAGTTATTTTGTCATGCTTAGCCTTTCTCTTTTCTTAAGTGTACTTTACACGATAATAGAAGTCATATGACCTGTCTATTATTTTTTCTGTATGATTTCTCATATGAGCTGTCATTTCAAGTCAAGTCATACGGTTATCATTTTTTTATGTGTACACGTCTTTACTTCGCATTTGATTTTCTCTATGGTTAAAAACCAAAACCAAAATAAAAAAAAAAAAAAACTCGTAAACAAATACATTCTTGTAAAGCAAAATTACTTTCTTGGAACTATCCATTGTTGTTTTCATTCAAAATTCTAATTTTTTTGTAGAAATATTTTTATTTTCAATACTCTGAATTCACTATTTTCCATGAAAACAACAATTCCTGTTTACTTCTCAAATGGAATTAGCTGCAGTTCTAATGTCAAAAAAGTCATATGCTTTTTGCTTTTGAGAAGTCATATGAGATCTGTGAGTGTGTTTAGACGGTTTAGTTTGATTTGCTTGGCAGCTCATTTGAGAAATCATATGACTTCTATAATCGTGTAAAGTGGCCTTTAGCACTGTTGACAAGTCGCTGACATGATTCACAATGGTAAAAAGTGGTCTGCTGATCAGAGTGAAAACTTGTATTTGGGTTATTGAAACAAACCTCGATAGAAATCTGGATCCCATGTTATTTTTATAGCACGTGTTAAAAGATAACCTTGACCCAAACCCGCAACTAAATTTTGTTTCTTGCTTATCTCAACAACATAATTTAGGGCCCTTTATGGTGTATTTTGAAAACCTAGTTTTTTTTGACAGGGGTTGTCAAGAAAACCTAGGTCAACCCTGGGTAAAGTTCACCGAACGACCCTATTTTTTGATTTAAAATTTAGCCAGTTTATATTTCTGAGATCTCAGAGAACTCAGATCGCTCAGAAATATAAACAGGATTCCTCTCAAAAATTCCTCACTTTTCCCCTTAAAAACTGATTCTGAAATATTTTGGATTCGCTTGCTCAATTATTTTTTGTCGCAGTGAATATCATAAGAAGAAAAGAAAAAGAGAGTTGTTTTGAATTTAGGTTGCGAAAATTGTCCTCAAAACATGACGAAAATAGTTTTAAGTACAAAATGAATTCGTTTGAAATGAAACGGTAAATTCATGAAAACAAGTTGAAATAAAAAAAATCAATTTTTAGACTTAAACTGAATTAACCAATGGAAAACTCCATATGAAAGAAGGTTTGTTCGTTGGGCTCATTGAGAATTTTTCTAAATTAATTCTTCTGATAAATATTCGAAATAAGACGTCGATAGCGAAGGCTTTTGTCACAAAAGTTTTCAAAATTCATTCGAGCGGTTCCCCCTAGTGGTTCGTAAAGACGTCATAGGGGCCGTGTACATAGACTTTAATAAAAAAATGCAGCCCAAAAAAGAATTTTAAAAAATTACTTCGAAAATATACATTTTTCTTCAATCTTTAACTTTAAAAATCAACGTTTGCATTTTGGATTTCCTAAAAAAAATTAAATAGATTACCCTTGCTTAAAACATTTAAAATTTTGCTTCGGTATGCAAAGTATAGTATTATGCCTTTCTTCATTTTTAAAGTCTCAAAGCAGTGGTAAATGAGAATATGCAACGCTTTTTTTCTGACCAAGTGATATTCAAGAACAACAACAAATGCAATTATAAACGAGAAAATCACGTTGTAAATAATACAGTGGAAAATGTTGCACTCAAAAAACGTATTTAACAAAAAAATTGCAATGAAGTGGATGTGGAACATGAAACTTTGCTTTATCACGCTGAAGTTCATTGGTTATCAGAAAGCAATATGTTTTGCACCATGTTAGAACGTTTATTCGAGTTGAAAGATTTTTGAAGAATATAAACGACTTAACCATTGAATGCTCTAGAAGTTCAATTGCAACTGGCAATTATGCTCTTGCAAGTTTGCAACTGTAGAAACCCGGCAGAAAAAAGTTGAAGGATTCGGGCAACCAAAATGTTACAGAAGAAAACATCAAGCGTTCAACAGCACATCGGTGGTCATCTCAAACATTACTTTATGGAATTCAGCCAAGCAGAGTCTGATAGTAGTTGCCAAATGATTCGAATTTTGAACCCCAAAAATAAGGTTTTAAGTATGACAAAAACCTTAATATTCACTTTTTCTTAATAGGAAATATTTGTGGTCCGTTGCCATTTTGAATTTCATTTAGGGGCCAACAAGCCAACCTGAGTTGGGAGCCACTGTGTTTAATGATGAGAATAAGAAAAGGTAGGTTTAAAGTCTTTCATTGATCAGTCTTTTGCAAAACTAATTTCGTTATACCCACTCCTAAATACCTTCTAATAATAAAATATATTTAAATATTTTCTCCGAAAAACTGTAAAATAATAATCTAGTAAATTTTTAAAATTTTTAAAATAAATAAATTTTACTGCTAATATTTGTACAATTTTGTTTTTTTTTGTTTACAAAGCAACTCAGATCAACATTAAAATGACAGAAAATAAAAAGAAAAAGATATGAAACTTAAAACTAAAGAACACATACAAGTTAACCCTTTCAGCACATATGACCATCACCGCCTTCACCTTCGCCTCCATTGTTGGTGTCATAACTTACATTACTAGGATTACAATATGACCTAGGGCGTGGCTTATTGTTACGTTCACTGCCATTGCTAATACGCGATTGACGATTATTACTGCCGTTAGTGTCATTAGCATATTGCATTTGTATTAGTTGCGGTGGAGGATGCGGCATTTGACTTTGATATCCAGCATAGCCAACACCACCCATCCCACCGCTGCCGTTGATGCCACCGCGACTAGATAGTCGGTCATGGGATTTAGCTCTGCTTATAGCGAAGCCCGTGTCGGCATAGCCGGGTGGTGCGTCACGAATTTGATCGCAGAAATTCGTCACGTGAGATCTGTCCTGACGGCGACGAGCTGCTATACGGCTCGCAACCGGCGAACGTGGTACATACTGGTAAGGCATGGAGTACTTCTCCGTTACGTCGGGAGATAGATCCGGATACGGATACTGACCAGATCGTTGAAACTGTCGTGGTATTTGCTGAACTGGTATAATTGGTGGTGTTGCGTTGTTATACGGTCGGTTTTCGAAAGCGTTGCTAACGGGAGTACCGTTGAAAAACTGGGAATTGTCCCGGATGAATTGCCCCGGAGCAGGACCATCTTCCGGAATGGTATTATTATTGTTGTTGGTCGGACTGTAGACGTGAGACGTGGGCAGGAAGTTATTGTTGTCATTCGAAATAGAGCCAGGAGTCGCTGTAGCAACAAACAGAGCACTCGGCACAGGCTTTTGGAACGGAACATATGTCATACCGTGCTTATCAGCTGAATTAAAAGTCTGCAAAGCAATTATATCCTCAATGGAGGCATCAAAGTTTGCCGCTTTGACAAGTTGTTCCGTTGACATTTGAGTGTATTTGATGTCGGGCCGATTGCTATTTATAAAACTGCTATAACTGCTGGAAGTCTTACATTTCTTGCCACCACTGTTGTTCTTTGCTGCAGACTTATCTCCTCTTTGGCTTAGATTATTTAGATTGCGATCGAAGGATGCCGACATTGTCGATAGAACACTGTTGTTCGGAGTCGGGGCTGTTAATTCAGCACCGATATCTCTATTAAGCGAGGTATAGGAAGTCGAAGATTGCGTATTAATAGTTGTGGACGGTGGCGGAGGCTGTTGCGTTTGTGGCTGCTGCGACTGCGGCTGGGATGGATGGTGTTGATGCTGCGCTTGTAGTTGATGCTGATGATGTGCATTGAATTTATTTTTTGCATTATTGCTGCTATTAGTAAACAATTGATCAGCTGTAGCTGTACTATCGTCATAATATTGATTATTAATTATTGTATGATTATGCAAGTTACTAAGGATACTATTACTATGCGATTTGTTGTTATTGCTATTGTGAAGATATTGTTTGTGATTGTTAAATGATAGCATTGTTGCGCTAGCCGATGTCGGTATGCTAGTATAGCTCACGTACATTGGATGCACAACGGTATGTTGTGGACTTTTGGCGTCGCCATTCATGAAATCGACTGCAACAAAAATGAAGGACATACAAAAAAATAACATTTTAGAATTTTGTCGTTATAGGTATGCGGATTTTGTTTTTAGTATTTTTTTTTTTTCAATTTTGAAATATCTTCATTTCTTAAAAAAAGGTTATGTTTTATTTTTTATTATATGCCAGGGAATAAATAAATAATAAAATAACTTCGTTTTATTCAATACCAAACCAAAAGCTTAATAGAATAGGCTTAGTTTAAGCCCGAAGATATAATAAAAGGCAACATATCTCACAGTCCCCTGAATGCATGAACTAGGTAACTCGACTTTCTATTTTTCAAATATCTCGACGAAAACGTTAAAGCGTTAAAAGAGACAACGGTTTATAAAACGAGTAAACTGTCCACCTAAGCGAAAAGGTCGTAACTCAAATTTTAGCAAAACTTCCACATCTCAGTCCAAAATGCATTAAATAGTAAGCAGTTTTCGGTTGTACATTTACCTTCTACCCAAAAGTTTCAGTTTTTTTGTATACGACCTTTTTTCTTAGGAGGGCAGTATAGAAGAGCATGAGAGCAACGCTCGAAAATTTTAAGATCCACAGACAAGTTTTAGTTGCAAAAGTACAATAGTATGTGATAATACTATTATTATTTTAAGAGGAACTGTTTCCAGGTTTCTAACAGATCAAATAGGGATATTAAGACCTAACAGCTCTAGGCTTCTTTACAATATGGAGTTGTTATCTTCGAGAAAGGCTTATGAAAAAAATCCACGGTCTGTTGTGAACTAACAAGGAATTTGAAGCCCCAAGCTTAATAAAAAAAGTTCTGAAATAATGAAATATCATAAAAGAAATTGCATTTAAGCAAATCGTCATCGAAAAACTTCAAAGAAGCTTCATTATTTTTCTTATTTTGTCAAAATCCATTTAATGAATAAAAATTTATTCAATTTGTACATGCTTTTTATTTTGAGCCCACCGTACACTGTACAGTGTTTTTCGCAAATTATGTCAAAGGATAATTCTTTTAAAATTTAATGATGCACTTTACACTGTGTTTCTTAAAATGTAGAATACTCAGATATCATCTGGTAGCTATCCAATTAAAAGCCCGAAATATTAAAAAAATGTGAACTGAAATTGAAGTGTTGAACACGCCCATGTGAAATGAGTGAAAAAGAGCGAAGTTGGCTGCGCTCAGCTATTTACTCTATTCGCTCGGTCTTTTTATTCAGAGCTCATGGAGCGTATTCCGAGCTAGCTCCGATTCAAAAAAGAAACACAAGTTGAGTGCTCTGAGCTAAAAAAGAAACAGATCTTTTTTGACAGCTCAGTGCTATGCTCGGAGCTAAAAAGAAAAGAAAAAGAAAAACGCCTGAAGAGAGTACTTAAAAGTACCAAAATGACAAATGCATCCCATCTCTCTCAATCAAAATGGTTGTTGTATCATATCTAATGAGCATAAATTGTTTCTCTTTATCATTTATCTTTTCACAGGTTTTCACAGAATGAATTGCAATATAGGTACTCTTATATTATCTAGAGAACCGACTTCAGGGCTTTTTCTCTTTCACACTAAAAACTGCACTGTGAGTTTTTCCTCCACATGGCTGAGCATGTGTTAGCTGCCCAATGCATTTTAAATGGAACCTCACCAATACTATGATAACTTAAAGGATTTTTGGCTCATTAGACTGCAAAAAATTGAATCGAAAAATTGAAAACATCACATTTAGAGCTATCACACGTATTCACGGACAGGGAATTTAAGAGAATTTTCTCTTAATGTGCTCAAATAAAATTTGCGGGTGTTTTAGGCAAGAGGGGTACGAGTCGGTTCTCTAGATAGTATAGGTACTCTATGATGAATTGATTGTGATAAGAGAATTATCATTTGAAAACATTTTGTCTTTTTTTTAATTTTTTCACACTTCGGGAATCGCATTTAGCGTGAAAGCATAATCAGTTATCACTTCACAGTTTCACAGATAGAGAATCGATCCCCAGTACACCCATAACCATAAAAGACATGGAGCAGAACAGTTGAGGAGGAATAAAGAACTCTCGAAGAAAGATTTTTTTCCTGATCATTTTTTCACAATAAAACTCAACTTGCACGAAATTTTGTGAAAGATAGAAAAAGACGGACTGATGTACATTTTTTGAAGATTAACTCTAGCTTGTTCTTTTTTGTATTTTTTAAATTTTCTTCTATAAAATTCTATTTTAATTAATTTTCAACATCCGTTTTATTCACTGGCATATGTAAATCTTGTCCTATTTTTCGTACAGTTTAAATTTATTTATTTATATGTAACTTTCATGTTATTAAAAAACAATACAATAATAATTAGGGGGACAATGACAAATAAAAAACAAACACATTGACACATCAATATAACAAAAATATATAATCATATTGTATATAAAACAACGTGTATAAATATTATAATAAATAGATATAAATATTATTTAATAATCTTCAATTTATGATATGATATGTACACAGTGATGACGATTAATTTATAAATAATTACAATTTTATTTTATTTGATTCTAGTTACATTTGTTTTCTATTTTTTTTTTTTATTTAATAAATTGATTAATAAACATTTTTTAATTAATTTACGTTTTTGTTGTAATTTAAATAAATTAATCTGATGAACAAGGACTCAAGTCCTTGTATTGTTAATGAGTGAGTGAAAACAAAATAATTACTGACATAAAAATCCTCTTCCGAAATAAAAATTTTATTATGCGGGACTACAACAACTTCTACTATTACTATTCACCGAAAGAGAAATAGAAGAAGAGTTACACATGCAAGGAAAAGGGACAGGATTTTGATACAGTTGTATATAACTAACTGCTTATAGGCATTTAGACTTTGAGAATCAAAATTAAAGGAGGTAGGCTTGGGGCGGAATATATATGAATGTTGATATAAGTATCTCTGTATCTTGTTGTGTATCTCGATTTAGTTTTTTTTTTTTTTTTTAATTTCTTACAATTTCTGTTCAACTTGGGGTACACATTCAAATATTTGTGTGGCCTGGCGTATTTTATTTTAGTAGGATATTATGAGCTTCTCAACTATATAACATATGTTTGCAATGCAACTAGGTCAAGGATCATTTATCGAATAAAGTTTGCATGCAATCGTATAAAGATACAAATAATAATGTTGAAGAAGAGAGGCCAGGCCGCCTTTGGTTTGTCTGTTGGTTGTTGGTTTGGTTAGTTTTGCAAGGTAAAACTCCATGAGGATTTTCTTTAAATGGTAATTGCTAGCAAATAAACGTTCCAGACATGCAATTGGAAAGCAATTTAAAATGAATATGTTATGGAGACACTGGATTGAATCAGAATAGTTTTTTGTTTTTGTTTTTTTAGTTTATTTTGTTTGCTCATAAGGAGTTTATATAAATCGAAATACACAACAAGGACTCTTATTATAAATTAACTACTCTTTGGAAAGGAATACAAAAGAGAACACATAAAATACAATCAACACATAAAATAAGAATAGATACAAATAAAACTTGTCAACTTACATCGATCGTCTTCATCTAGGAATATATAACTTATCATAATAGAGCCTATAATGGCAAGCGTCTGTAAGAGAAAAGAAATTCAATTTAAAACAATAGAACTTCGAGAATAATTTATTAAACTTACCGCTAAAAAGCATTGTACACCCGAATGGACTACTTCAATTAAATGATATTCCAAAAGGCAATCAACAACTTGTTCTGGCCGTTCAGGACGGTAAGGATCATCGGAGGTTATATTTGTTGAATAAGTTGCTTTACAGCCATATCCATTAACTTCGAACCATGAGACGCTACCGGTTCCGAGGTTTAATATGTCGCTGTCCTGAAAGTAATACGATGCAAGTTATTAAAATACGTTTATTCCTTTTTTTTTTAATTTTTACTTTGTTAAGATAAACTTACTCTGTCTAGCTCTCCAACATTTAAATAGAAACATATTAGGAACGAATTCCATCCGATCCATATAATACTCCATATTAAATACTAAAAGGAAGATAAGAAAAGAATAAAAGCAGTTGTAAATAAAGTGATGGAAATAAATTCAAAATTAATGAAACAAAATTAGATATGGAGGTGTTGTTTTTGATTATTTTTTGCGCCCGAGTTAATGTCCTTAGTGAAGCTTTAAAATTAGGGAAACTAAGACAGTTTTGGTAATAAAAAAAAGGGGGTTTTAAGCATATAGTGGTACGTTAAAGTAAAGAAAGATTACATTATGACAAAGTTTAAACTTTAAATAAGATAATTTACGAGAAACTAGCCAAACAAAATTTAAACTTTAGCCCCGGTCCAAATTACGGTTTTATTAAAGGTTTAAGACGTCAAAATAAAAAGCTCTTCCCAAAAATTGTCGATATTTTTTCATAGTAAAAGTCTAATTTTCTTGGACTGAATTATAATTCGGATGGAAATTATTGAAAAGTCATTGTCACGTTCTTAAAGAACTGCGATGAACTACTATAAACGTATTTGGTCATCTAAAGTACCTAAACAAACAAAGTCGTTTATTTGCATAATATTCAAGCAACCTAATTATAAAAGTAAAACCAACGATATATCAAATTTCAAAATAGTTTATCAAACCATAACAACTATTAGGTATATTCATATGTACACAGACATATCGAATATTAATAACAGTCCCCTCTGTCCAAACAAAGTTGGCCCCATTTTTTTTTTTTCGTAAAAAGTCTCTCTTATATTTATTAAGGCAACACAAGAAGATTATACTTTGTATATATAAAATTATTGTTTATCCCCTGTCAAATCATATTTCGAACCCGCCATCATGATAGGAGTGTGGTTGAAAGCTAATAATGAAAATTATCTATGCATTCCCTTTTATCGATTTTTGATTAGATAAAGATTTCTATTTTTTTCTTTTGTGTTTGCAAGTGCGATTAAAATATTCAACACAATTTCACATTCATATCATTTGTAACGATCGATTGCAAATAAGGGTATACTTAAAAATCGTTAAAATAAGAGTCTACATATTTCGTGCAAGTGAAATTATTGTTAATTATAATTTGTACATAGTCAGAGGTTGACGGACCAAGGCACAGTGGGGCAGATTTAAGACAAAAAGAAACAAGTAAATGAATGAAATTATATGTAAATGCTGCGATTAAAAAGGAATTCAGCCAAAATTTAAATTGCATATGAAAGAAAATTTTCGAGCCACATTTTTGATTTTGGATTTTAATATTGTTTTATTTCAAAAATCCAGTGACAGGTTTTGTCAAATCATGTAAGAATTCCAAATAGATTCTCTACTTTTGGGAAAAGTGGAGGAGTACAAATTATATAATATGTATGTACATTAGGGTGGTTAAAAAAACATGCTTTTTTATTTTATGACTAGCCCACCAGAGATTTTTGTTACCTAGGTCAATTGCGTGATCGTCACAAAATTTCAACCTCTAAGGTATAATGGAATGGAAGTTCCGTGGTTCATATTTTGTTGGATGATTTCTGGTTTCATTCTAAGAAAAGAAATATATCGGGGAAAATTTTAATCTCCCCCTCCCGAGGCAAGGGGGGCAATTTTTGAAAAATTGACATACAACGTAAATGAGAATTAATTAAAATTAACAAAAGTACATAAAATAACGTTTTATAGTTTTTTTTAAGCCAATATCTCATTCTTTTATTTGTTTTTCAAATCAAGTTATTTCAAAAAAATATTTTTTGAGAAATTTAATTTTAAAGCGAGTATTTTTGAAAAAAAAATAATGATTTTTTAAAGTCGATTTTTTCAAAATTTACCGTAAGCACCACTGGTTTTCTTAAATTTCAATGCTCTTATCAATTTTTAGTCAACTATTTAAAATTAAATTTAAAAATACTTCCCAGTTTTTAAGAAGAACAAATAAAAGAATGAGATATTCCGTTTAAAAAAACTACATATAACACGTTATTGTATGTGCTCTTGTTGATTTTTAATATTTTTTTTACGTTGTATGTCAATTTTTCAAAAATTCAAAAATTGCCTCCCTTGCCTCAAGGGAGGGGGGGGGCGGGGGGGGTTGTTAAAATTTCCTCCTACACAATTTTTTTCTTAGAATGATCATTCCGCAAAATCGCAAAATATCAACCCAGAATTTGTGGACACTCAGTATTAGGGGTGTTTTTATTTTTTATATTTAAAATGGCTATGGTGGATTTCGAAAAGGCCTTAAAAAGAAATAATTTTTGTTCTGGGACATTTTTCAAAACTGAATTTTGAGACCCCGCGGCCGTTTCAAGGTAAACAAACTACAATTCGAAAAAAGGTCAAAATTGCTTATTATGTTTTATTTTGGATTTCTTTACTCATTTGTATTGACAGTATATCAATTAAAGTACGCTGTATAATGTTAACGGCCCAATTCGAGCATTTCATTAAGAAAAAATAATCGAAAACGGTTAGGAAATCAATATATTTTTTGGGGGCTTTCATTAAGATTTAAGGTCACAAGTAATTTTTTGGCATTTAAAGGAGCAATTTTGTATTCTATTTTCCTAGCAGCAGGTTAAAAAGCAAAACAAAAATCATTTTGAGTAGCTGTGACCACATATCGACGCAAATTTAAATGATTTTTCTGATCACTTTTTGGAATAGTAATTTTTCCCCTAAAACGAGCCACGGGGTCCCAAAATTCAATTTTGGAAAAAGTCCCAGAACAAAAATTACTTCTTTTTAAATCCTTTACAAGATCCACGAAAGCCATTTTGAATATAAAAATTTTAAAAAATTCCGACACCCCTACTCAGTATATCCCAACATTTATACAGGGGATTCGTTTTCTAGCAAAACTTATGAAAAGGAAGTCGCTTGGAGCACCGCCTTCCATTATACCTAGGGGCTTAAAATTTCTGTGACGATAACACAATTGACCTAGGTAACAAAATTCTGTGGTGGACTGGTCATAAAAATAGAAAAGCATGTTTTTTGAACCACCCTAATGTACATATATCATTTTAAAGATAACTATTAGGATTTCAATCATTTTATGGCCGATTTTTGAATTTTGTTCTTATTTTTTTAAATATTTGCTTTAAGAAATTGATAAATTTGTTATTTTTTAATTGTGTGTTTTAATAACAAAAAATTTACTAAATAATCCGAAAATTTCCCATAATGACAAATAAAAAAATAAATTTGGTGGCGCAACAGCTCATGGAGAAACAGGGCCTAGTGACTTACAACTCTCAACCATTTCTGTGTGCGTGTTGTTGGCAGAAATGGAGGGGACCTACAGTTTTTTGCCTAGTTTGAACGGCTAGATGAGAAGCACTTACTTTTTCGTTACAAGTATACTCTTGGAGGATTTCTCAGTTTCTCGCAGGAGGCAGTACCTCGGGAAAAACATTTCTATTTTTAGGTGGCAACGGCTTTTAATAATAATTAGCTCACAAAAACCAGTGGCACAAAAACGAAAATTTTGTTAGAAATACATATGAAACACATTTTATAAAGGTATTTTTTTAAATAAAAAGTCTTTATTTTCAAATATTTCGAATTTATAGTAAATCTAACTGACACAAGACTGCTTTTCATCGCAAGTGACCATGATCAAATCAAACAAACATTTTCGTTTTTTATTCGAATATAAAAATCTTCGAATCTAAGTTGCAACTGTTTTCTGGAGGCCTCTTGAGTCTACTTGGGTTGATTTCGAAGTCCTTTATGAAAAGAGCTATACAACATAATATTGTACTCATAAAGATCTATGAAAGGCTATGATTATTTTAGTTATTTTTTTTCAAGAGGACTCAAGCCGTTTGTCCCCTGGACCCTTTTAAAATGTTAAAATGAAAGAGGAGTAGAATTCTATACGACCAAATTCCCATTTTATTTTCTTATTTGAGCGTAATTATAGAGGTGTACCTAAGTGTAAGCTGCAAATACTAAAAAGCATTGTGCCAGTGCCGGTGTCGAAAGCACTGGGTGTATTCTTGCAGCAGATCTACTCTTTATAATTTTAACACCTCAAACTGAAATTCCCTTAAAAAAAGGCCATAGCACAGAAGATGTTTTAAAAAATCATTACTTTAATATTTTATAGACGACGCTGCCTCTTAGTATTATACAATTTTTAATATTTTTAGCAATTCTTGAAATTTTATCAAAAAGGCTTTACCAAATTTTGTCAGAAGGTTTATTTTAACTGTTACAATCGCTATTGGTAAGCTAACATTTTACGTTCCTAAAATGCCTACACCAGTTTTGAGCTTGAATGTAGAAAAATAACTGCTTTTTGGACGAAACTCTTGCACAACAATTTTATAAACACGAAAAATAGATTCCTAGGCAGCAGAGCTTGGTAGTAATTATTGATTGTACTTGTTATTGAAAATTTAAATTTCAAGTTTCGTGTAATTGAAAAAAAAATTACTGATTACAAATCTTTCAAATACGTTTACCAATATGTAAAGGAAAAATCTTTCCATACCATTTATTAAGTTCATGTTAGGCGGTTGGGCATATTTTATAGAATGTTAGAAAGGTTGTATTCGCCAGATATGAACAAACTAAAAATCGTGCATGTATTCTAGCCGTTGAGGTAAATAAAAGTTGCTTGTATTTTGGAAAGTTTTCAATTTTTATAGTTTTAAGAGAGGGTTTAAAAAGCTTGAAGTTTTGGAATATAATAGAAAGATTTTTGACTTAAGACTATCAGGGTCATTGAAATTAAAATAAAATAACACTAACTTCACGTAAAATTTTGAAAATACATATCAGTTTGCATATTTTTTTCAAGATTTAAAAAATTTATATAATATAAACAAACTATTCCCTCAAACATTCTTTTATTTTAGTACAGAATTAAAGAATGGATTTCTGTCATTAAGAAAAGCTCTGTTAAATGTGATAACTATTTTTTGTAATCAATTTCATTTGTGTGCAGTTTGTAAAATAATAACAATTACTGCTTTTTTCAATTACTTTTTCCAATTACTAATTTAGAAAAATAATGGAAAATATTAAATTACATGTAGTTGCAATTGGAAAAGGTCAATTACTGATTACATATAATTGCAATGGACCCTGTATGCAAGAACAGAATGTAAAAATTACTACCCAACTCTGATTGTTTCATATCAACTTGGTATAAATTTCCATCATAAATACAATAAAATATAAATATTCTAATTTATTTTATTGATTTATGTTCCACCCTTATCATAAAAGTTACTCCACTGTATTATTATGGCGATAGAACTCGATTGACCTTTTCCATATGGGTAAATTTTAGGTCTGGCATTTTTGTATAAAGGAATTATGTAATTAAAAATTTATGTGACTATTATACGCTTATTATTAGCAAGACTTACTGTAATTATGTATTTCACTCGAAAATGATATGCTCCATAGAATCCAAATATTACAAATATAATGTGCAAGAAATTAGCGAATATGGGTGCCCACATGTATCCGAGAAAGTCGAACACTTGGCGCTCGATTATGGTTATCTGAAAGAAAGTGGTAAACAAAAATAGAATAAATTAGTTGTTTTTATATTTTTTCAAACAATAAGAATTTTGAACAAATTTTAAAATAAAATTATGTTTGATGATTGGAAATTTAGAATACAATAAGCTAAGATTACGCATGAATGGCCCTGCTTTTGAAAAAGCTATATAAATAGCTTGGGATAGTTTGTTAGGTACGTTGCAATTTGTGACAAAATATTCCTATCACTTAGCAGGGGCCTGTAACACAATGCGTCAAATTCAAAAATCTTATTTGAAATGTCATGCTATACCTGTCCAAAAAGTCTAGATAATTCTGGTAATTCATAACGCAAACTTATAACATTTGTCAGAAATTAAAATTCTTTCAATTATGAAACAAGTAAATATTCATGAAATTAATAAAATCGAAAAACTTGTCAAAAAAATCTGGAACACAAAGTGAAAGGCCTGCGAACATCTCGACAAGTTTCGCAATGATTATGACAAGTGAAAAATTGTTGAAGTCCCTTCTCTTTGTAACAAAACGCACCGGCTATATCCATCGTTCGTATAGACTTGTCGATTTTCATTGCAGAATTTTGGACCCAGGGGCCTATAACACAGAATGACAAGTCAACTAGTCAACTATGTTTGTTTAACAAGTCAAAATCATTTCTGTAACTCAATACAAAAGGGTAAGAATTGTCAACTAAAAAAAAATTCCCTCGACTTGTTGAACCATTCCAACAAGTTTTTCTTACACGATGAGTCGTAAAGTCTTCGAAGAAGAAATATTTGATCAAAAATCAGTGCTGTTCTTTTATTAGTGGACGACCGTTATATGTAGGAAGGACTTTAAGGTAAGATAATGAACATTTTGTACACAGCACACGGTCAAGACAGATTTCAAAACAATTTTTTTCTTAAAATAGATTTGTCTATTTGTGATTCTTACCATCACTGTTCGATTCCAAACAATCTTCTTGATTCCATTACTTGATAAACACTATACTGCAAGCGTTTATTTCTTACTTGTTGACTTTGAACAAGTCCGAAACCGTCAGTTTAAATTTATCAACTATTTGCCAAGTCTATCCTCTGTTTTTTGCACTCTTGTTGTTTCCAGTTACAGAAACGATGGATTTATGAAATTTCCCACTTATTGGAAGAAGCCAGAACAATTGTTTTAAGTCTCCTAGACTTATTGTTCCGTGTTTCACAAATTTTAAAAGTTGTTGAATTTCACTTGTTCAACAAGCACTTCATGTATTGTGTTATAGGCCCCAGTTGTCACTTTAAACTTGTTAAACAAGTACTTGTAACGTTATCTTACAGTTTTAGGCCCTTCGTCTTAAAGTAATCATGAAAGTGGTTTACTTAGATAAGTATTCGGACGATTTTGCAGTGGATTTTACAAACAGTATTTCTGATGATAAAATAAAGATTTATTATAAAAAATCTTTATTTGGATATTTTTCGTAGACTGGCCTATTTTTTGCACATTTTTCTTATTGGTTAATATAAAAAGTTTGATCAGCCGTGGACATAAAGACCTTCCTAGAATAGGATGTCGAAAGCCTTCTTCAAATCAACAAAATAATAATGATAAAAGAGTATGTCAAATCACAGGTGTCAAAATTTTCATATTAATTTTTAAAAATCGTGCAAACATAATTTCACACCTCTGAAATTATAAAGAAAATTTTGTGTGCAGTATTTTGTATCACCTGCTTAAATTCGTGTTATGTTATTATTTATTGATATTGTAAGAAAAGCATTTGAAGGTGTTTTGAAAATTATATTTAATTTTAAGAAAACTTTTAGTTTACAAATTATAGGTGTTGAATGAAAAAAAAAATACTCACACTCGAATAGAGTGTTATCAATTCGATTATTTATTTATTTTATAGTTGCCTTTGATTCTTTTAAAAAGTTTAATATCATGACTAAAATAAGCAAGAGTGTTTCAGCAAAAGTTTGCTTCGTTGTTCTGGGAAATAGGCTTAAATTACTTCCTTGAGGAACACCAAAGTGAGCAATGAAAAAGCTTGATGAAAGGTCATATCACAATTTTACCTATTCAGATCTATTAACAAGGGGTATAATTTTGTCAACGCTTATAAAGTAGAAAACAAATATTTTAACTAAATAATATTTGTAGTTGTTGATAAAGTGCATAAGAAAAATCTGTATTATACGCAATCAACTTTTTTTTCATTTCCTAATGCATTACAGAAATCCAGAAACAAAAATATCTTTTAACGATGAAAGGAAAAGTAGAACAGTGTGATATTGATCTTAATTTATTTATGATTTATATGAACAAACGATTCTAATAGTGCTAAGAAAGAACACAAATAGAATCTTAAAGCAATTGCATGCCTACTTTCGACACTTGTTGATTGATGTTTTATATGCCTTCACATACATACAACATACGTACCTATTCACATTTGTGTCTTAATACACGTTTTTTATAATTTATGACCTCAAGCTTATCAAATTAATAATATAATAACTAAACAACAACAACAACAACAAAAACAATACTCATGTTTTCATTTCATACGTCAATTAAAAATCTATTACTCAATTAATAGGAAATGAAATTGAATAGTAGGTCGACAAAGCGATGGAACGGACACGGAACCATATTTCAATTTATGATTCATTTTGAATTGAAAACGTAAACATTTTTGTCTGTTTCTTTATATCTTCATACATATATAATGCCAGCTGCTAGAGGTATGTACTCTACTCTGTACTCGAATATTCCTTCATACATATATATGTACATTATGAACATAATCTACAATGAACATCATATATGTATATTAATATAAAAATATAAAATCATAATTATTGCATAAGTTGTCAATTTAAAAAAAATTAAATAGCTTCTTGATTAACTTTGAAAAATAGTCTGCGAGGCATTGTTGCAAGCGGATCAAGTCTTTTTGCACAGGATTATGTGGCTGTGGGGTCATGGAAATCCATACGTTGAATATTCGCAAAAAAAAGTAAGTCATCTAATAATAGTCCAGCAATAAAAATAAATTAATCAACGGTTAAAGTTTTGAAAGGTCATGCAAGGTCACATGCGATTTTTGGCACCTTATAGGTAGGACATTCGCAAAGAACATAACATCATATAGTCCATGCGGCGACCGTAATATCACTAAGCTCATAAGGTTAGAGGTTCTTATACCACTTAATCGATAGATCTTTCTAAGAGAAACTTAACGCACATGGGTTGTCTGAAAAAATTATGATTTTTTATCAAATAGAATATAGTGTGAGCTTTAATTTGATATCTGTTTTAAGCTCTAACCTTACCAAATTTCATAAATTTTAGTTGAAAGAGTACTGATTTCATTTGTTTTTAAACAATCAGGGTAACCAGGGTCTACTAACCAGCTAAGAAAAGGCAATCTATATTTTATAGGCTAAGCTTTAATTATATATGTATAGTTCATACATCATTTTGATGAACTTTAAGCTTTTAGGTCAAACTAAAAGTTAGAAAATGAGGAGAAAATTTAATATAATCAGGGTTGCCAGGTATTTTTAATAGTGCTACAACTGTCAAACTTATGTTTATGGATAAAATGAAGACTAAGCTATGACTTTTTGGCCTCGGTTTCACTTTTTTTTTTAATTAAAAATCGTTATAAAAAATTTTCAAGTTTGCCATAGCAAAGTTTATTCGTGGCGTTTAGAAAACTTTATTGCTATAAGAGTTATTTTATTAATTTTCTACAGACATGAAGTTTAATTAGGTACACAATTAATTACCAGACGCGAAGAACATAAATAGTTATGAAAAATAACGTGTTTCTTGCACTTTTTTTCTTAAAATAGGGTTGCCACGTACATACACTCAAATTTTAAAGTAGCAACCGTATCTTCTTTTTGTCAGTACCATCTGATCTTTTATTTGAAACTAGTTTAACCTTTAACTCGATGAGCTAAGTCAAGGTAAAATAAAAAGGGGTTTTAAAACAGGGTTGCCAACATCATCCACCCATTTTAAACTAGGCAGCCTTATATATATATATATTTTATCTCGTCAAGCTCTTCAGTATAGGAGTAGTTTAAACCTTTAACTCGATGAGCTAATTCTTGTATGAATGCATATGTGTGAATTGAAAAAATCACAAGTGCGTTTATGACTATTTGTAGTTGTGGCTATGACTTCTTAGTCGCACTATTTTAAATAGCAAGTGGGAGCACAAACATGTATATGTGCATTTGATTCATTTGAACTTTCGATAAATCGCGCAATGCCCTAGAAAAACGAAACAAGTTTTGAAATTTTAACCGTCACAATTTGTTGGTAACGTGTTCTTTTATTCTAATTTAGGCTAAGAACGCACTTGCGATTTTCTGTCGCGCAACCAATCATGTTGAAAAAAAAGAACACATGAGATTAAATGAGAATGAACGCACATGATACCAGGACATTATAACGGGTTGCGATTAATTTTCTTAGTCGCGGTCTTAGCCTTAGGCTAGGAACAAAACAATTTTCTGTCGCACGATTATTCAGTAAAAGACAATAGAACACATGTGTTTAATGTGAACGAACGTACAGAGCTGGGAAATAATGATTACTTTTTGCAATTTATTTCAACTTTCATTTCAATTACATGTAGTTGGGAATTGAACTTTTTTTAATTACAATTACACATAATTTTAATTACAAATATCCATTACTGGTACTTCTAATTGAAAAAGTTCACTTACAAATTACAGGTAATTGAAAATAGTAGGTAATAAGTTTTTGCAAGTAATTGACGGAAAACATTGTGTTAATTACATTTAAGGTAATTGATTTCTTGAATTGTAATTCAATATATATTTGCATTAATAAAAATTATAAAAAATGATATAAGTTAGTTAAAGGTATTCTAACTACTAAATTTATACAATATGTACATTTATTTTGTAAATCTTAATAAAATGTAAACAAATAAAATTTAACTAAAACTTATAATTTGACTGTACATTACCTACTATTGGCAAAACTGTTGGGTACAGCACTGACATTTCAAAGTAAATATCATTGAGAATTTTTTTCATTTTATTTTTATATATTCAATTATTTTCAAAAGGGTATTATTTAAAAGATTAATGTAAATTCAAAACCTGATGAATGTGAATAATGAAGATAATTTAAAAACAAAAAACGTACAGAGACTTAACACTACAGGGAACCTTTTGTGCAGTATCAAGGAAAATGTAGTTGCCAAAAACAATCAATTAATTACATCTTGTAATGATTACTGATAATTACTTCTGTTTTCAATTGCATTAATGTAATCAAATTACAAGTAATTCAATTACATGTTATTAGTAATTGAATTTCTTTTATTCAATTTAAAAGCAATAAGCGCAAAAAAAAACGAAGAAATCCTCCTAAGCTGCGATCACTTTTAAACTGATCGCTTGGACAAAAAATAGCAAAAGCGTTCCCAGTCTAAATGGTCATAAAAAGTCAGCTGGTTTCAGTTATTGGGCGGACATAGATAGATTTTTCTAAGAACCCTAAACTTTGACAGTTTGAATATTAAAATTTAGATTTCACCAGCAGGGTAAAAATGGTTAAATTTTGAAAAAAATTACAGCAATCGATTTATTAATCTTTAATTATTATTTTTTTTAATTATTGTTATAAAAAAGTTATGATGAAAAAAGTGGGAAGTTCCAAGGAAAAAAAAATTGGAAAATTTTGGACCATCACCAGAGCTGCCGTAAAAATGTATCAATTTTTACAAATGTAACGGCAATGGAATTATCGTTTCATTTTTCAAAATCGATCGATTTTACGGTACTGATTCTGGACGACCGTCTAAAAGTTTTACGGTAGATAAAATAATAAATAAATACAAAAATAGGGTATCGAAATTTTGCAATGAAAAATGGATTACGGTTAATCTTAAAAATCAATGCAGTTTTACAGTAAAGCTTTTTCTTGGCACCTTATTTCTGCCAAACAAAATTTACTTCATCTGAACTGGCCACTCAATCGCCATAAAAGGTAATAGATTTTTTTGTTGGTAAGTTTTTTTTTTATTAGATTACAAATTTGATTTGATAATTAGCATATGGAGTACCAAAATTCCAAAAGCCGGATACTATGGGTTTTCTGTTCAAAATCAAGGGTGGATGATATCTATTTTTAGCGGCCTATATCTCCCGCCTGGAAAAATCGCAAATTTTTGTCAAGTTTGGTCAAGGCCCTGAAAAGGCTTTCGTAGGGACAATCTAGATAAGGAAAACTCGTGAGGCCCTTGCTGGAAAAAAACTTGTTGGATAAGTCTTTTTATCTCATCAAAAATGCCCTATATAACAAAAAAAATATTGTATGCCCATCATACAATAGTAAGAAAAACCAAAGTGGGTATAGTTTTTCATTTTCAATATGCAAAATAGCTCATTAGCTAGAGTGTTGGAAAATGGTAAATTGCAGGATCGAACCCCAGTCGAAACAACTTTTTATTTTTGTTTCTCTAGACAAAACGATACCTAACGGGCAAGGTCCTAGAGAAAATGGATAATTAGATAATTAGCTAGACCCTTGCTAGTATCAATTTTAAACTTTTTAGGACCTCGTTAAAAACTAGATTATTTTTCCAGGTGGGTAGGGTATTGGACTGGTAATCATTAATCCATTAAAAACTTGATTTTATTTTTGAGTGGGTTAAGATATAGTCAACTTCATTTTCAGTAGAAAAGAAACAGCTGTTATTCACCCAATTCAGACGCAATTGTGCAAAAAAAATAATGAAAATTTTCACAGTGATTGTTTATATACCCATATAGGTTTCTTACGCATACAAAATGTCAATTTACGATTGTTGATGATGAATGTTCACCACCTTATCGTCACGAATGAGCCAACTATCTTTTGTTTTTCTAGTCAGCGATATCGTATCTATTGATTAAAGTACTCGCACCTATACGGATCGATCGTATAAGTTCACTTCCTAAAACGTAACGCAATATCCCAGACTAAAAAGATGACGTATGTTGAATGATGGGGGTTTACTTGTCTTTAGCCGAATATATATTTCTTCTTAATAAATTTTGTTTTGCAATTGTCTGACACACATTTGTTATTTTCGAACCAAAAGAGTATATTTCAGCTATATAAACATCAAGTTTGTGCAATCATCAATTTCAAGAGATAACCAGTAATAATAATTAACTCTGAGACGACCAAAATTGTTCTAAAATATTGATGTAATTATAAAATTAATGTTCTTCGCTATTTATGTTATTGTTTTTGTTGTTGTCTATGTTTGAAGTGCAACTGAAGTAGAAAATTTACGCGCGTGCGATCGAAAATAAAGATCTATGTCAATTCGATTGCTCTAATTTCTCGAGAGTTTAAAGATCTTTATATGTTGTCAGATCTAACCATTGACCTAGAGTGGAATTATTTTTCATTAAAAATACAGCACACTCGAGTACTCGTATTTATTTTTTTTTTATTATAGTTTTTGATGCTAAGAAACAGGCGCTACTTGATGAAATGGTCTATAAGTGCAAAATTTATTTAAAACGTGCAAATTGAGGTCATCATCACTCTACTTGTGGGCTTTTGATGCAGAATATATAAGATACACGCATTCAAATGCTGCGACTATTGAATTCAACAATGATATCTCAAGGAACAACGAGAACGTTACCGAGAGACTGCAAAAAACAAATTGCCAGGAAATATTCGAGATTTTTGTGTTGATGTTGCTTTTAATTGATATGCACATTGGTGGTGGCGTGCGGCGCGACGTAGGTAGTGGCCGGCACGAATGCTGCCGCCGCGCCGCGCCGGTAAGTTTTGCAGCTTTGGTGGTTCTCAATTCTGTACATGGCCAGATGTTTCTAATTGAACATAAGCGACCGACGCGACGTCTTATGAAGGAGAGTTTATGTATCTCATCTTATGCGGGATTGGGATATTAATAAAAATTATGTGTGCATAATCTGCAGCCGTCACATTATTGTATGTTGGACTTAAATCAGGGAAATGTTTTCGTAATAAAAATAATGCTTATTGTTGAGTGAGTTTTATCTCTTGAATATGTTGATTGGGAAATTAAAAAGTATGGTCATCATGTGCTTTTTAAAATGAATAAAAGTCCATTTGTATGTTTTTTTTTTTTAAATTACCATATTAGGTTTGAAGAGTTTATGGTTCTCGAAGATGAGATTTTATTTGGAAGAAACACCTACGGTAACCTCAGAGACTATCATTATGATACTTTTTTTACTATCTATAAGATAATTGATTAGAAAACTTGATGCATTGTTAGAATCGATAATAAAATAAAACACTTAAATTAAACTAAAAAATATACTAGCTTTGAAAGTAAGAATTCGTGTAAAAACGTTTCGGGTCAATTATTCGATAAAGACAAGGTATGGTCGCTGATATTCTGTGACCACAGATTTCCCACAGATAAAAGAAACACTGTGTGGAGTAACTCTTTGAGCCAGATTGAAGAACTTAGAAGGAGAATTAAATGGAATAGAATAGAATAGAATAAAATAGAATAGAATAGAATAGAATAAAATAGAATAAAATAGAATAGAATAGAATAGAATAGAATAGAATAGAATAGAATAGAATAGAATAGAATAGAATAGAATAGAATAGAATAGAATAGAATAGAATAGAATAGAATAGAATAGAATAGAATAGAATAGAATAGAATAGAATAGAATAGAATAGAATAGAATAGAATAGAATAGAATAGAATAGAATAGAATAGAATAGAATAGAATAGAATAGAATAGAATAGAATAGAATAGAATAGAATAGAATAGAATAGAATAGAATACAATAGAATAGAGAAAAATTTAATAGAATAGATTTGAAATCGATAGTGAGAAGAAATTATTGCATCATTATAAGGCAGAGCTGCACCTTTATAACATCTTCCTACCTTTATTCAATGCAAACTTTGAGAGTTTTCCCAAGAGTGAAATAGAAACGAGATCCATTAAGCTGCGTCCACCACAACTGAAATTCAAAAATGTAATGATGTAATCATTTGATGACATTTTTGAATTTTCGTTGAAGTAAAAAGTCTACACAGCTCGCTTGATATCAAGCTACTTGAGTGTATCCTTGAGTGGCAAGGATAGACTTGAGGCATTTGAAGTTCCGCCATTTGAAGAGCCCAAAATTTGCATCAAGTTATTGGATCATTTATCTTTTTAAATTTTGTATGGGAAGGTGGGAAGGTGTGGAAGATGCAGCTTGATATCAAGATGTGCCCCCCACCAGTTTGAGGGGGAAGAGAATTTAGTACCAGGGCGGGATTCCGGTACTTAATTAGCATCAAATGAGCATCAAATTATTGCATCATTACATTTTTGAATTTCAGTTGTGGTGGACGCAGCTTGACGCACCTCTAGAAACGTTTACTATATTCAACTTAACTTTCCTCAGATATGAAAAGACAATAGTCATGTTTGTTTTTAGCATAGGACATTTTTATTTACCAAAATGACCATTTTATCAATCTTTTTTAGTTGATTCCCACTGCATTAAAAGTACATTTAATCTGAATTATTCGTGCATTAATATCAATAAATTGAATTGGACATTGATTGATTAATGTCATTCCCCATTGGCTTAACAAAGCAAATCCTACATACCACTTCTGATGATTCAGTTTGTGATCACATCATACGAGTAAAACACTTAAACGTACATAAATATATCGTTAGCATCAAGTCTGTCCGCCAAACGTATACAAAACTATGTATACTCATCGCGTTAAATTGAGACAAAAAAAAAGAAAGAAATGCAGTCTGTACCTGACTTTACTTAACTATCGTGCCAATTAAGCGTGCGTCAATATACGTTCAATGGTTTCGATGACTTCGATATATGCAATTGTACATTTACCTAGTCATATCACTGCACATAATGTATACCTGTATCTATGTTGTATATCTAAGAGTAGATATATGTGTTTTTACAGAGTTGATTAAATAAATTTACTTAAAAAAAAAACTTTCCAAATGAATCACATTCCCGTAGAGAAATATACTTTTGCACTTATACGCGTGTAATTAATTAGAGTCTCATAGGAAGGTGAAGTCATTGCCCTTCTAACAGAAATATTTTCCATCTGATTTTTTTTATGATGAAAATGAAATACTAATATAACTATTATGAGTAGGTATCTCAATTTCAATTTTTTAATTGGTTCATAATATTATGTACGAAGTTGCTTGCAGGGAACTGAAGAAAAATTTTCTTTTTTTTTCTTCCTTTCATTTAGAAAAGGGAACATTTTTCACTTCGATTTTCCCACACTTGAATATACATAAGTGATGCACACCTTCGAGCGTTGAAAAGACAATGAATATATTTATTTTTACTTACTATGCAACATAATGTTAAAGGGTCAGTTATGCATCCATGCATCAAAAGGTCGGCCAAATATGAAGGAATGGCTTAGCAAAGACTAAACTTATATTTTAGTTGCGCCTCATTACACGAGGTGTTTTCTTAAAAAGCCGCATCAGTTGGTAATTTAATAAGTCTCAAAAAATAATATCTCTCCCATAACGAACATTGTAATTTTTGTGGGCACTCTCCTATTCTTTCCACGCTTGCCAATTGCAAGAGTCAGCAATACGGTTGTAAATATTTTTAAAGGGCATTATATTTTTAATTATTCCAATGGAATCTAATTACGTAGGACATAGCGGATATGCCTATCTAAATTCCAACTAGTCAGTAGATGTTTATGAAATTTTTAAGAATATTAATAAAAATGCTGAAAGTGAGTCAAAAAAAGGTTTATTAACTTTCAAGGCTAATAAAAAGTTGGTTGATAAAAACTGGGGTTGTGTTACTATAAAAATTTAATTTTATAGAAAAACCACAAAAAATGCAGCCCTGTTTATTTTAAATGAATAGACGGTACTTTACGGTTCATTGTGTTTCATGCCCAATGTAATGACTCACATAAGGCCTATATTACGCTTTACGAAACGAACCGGAAAATCATAGTAAAGTGAACGATAACATCAACATAACCCAATAATTATGAAACGATAATTGATGTATGGAAAATTTCCATCATTCATTCATTCGAAAATTCATCTTTTTCCCACAAACTTTTATTCATAAATGTTAAAATGTTCGCTTCAAAATAAAAAGTGTTCAATAGAAAAGTTGTAGATCCAGCAAAAATATACAACTTTTATATGAGTCATATTTCAACATAACCTCAAAATATCCGAGATAATGGCGAAAACCCCTTTTTTTGGTTTTGTATTTTATTATTAATTAAAATTATTGGAACTCCTTTTCCACCTAGAATCGAGTTTAGTACTTGCGATGAACCCCTTTACACATCAAAAGACCAAATATTTGTCCTACCCACACTGGAAGGTTATTGTCAGAGTTTAATAGACTTTTTGCGAGAATGTTAAAAGCTGCTTTATTAAATTAATAATGACATATTTCCTGGCTCTGGACCTTTGACACTTCATATATGGGAAATTTATATATTTGAGAATGCCATCTAATTGGTCAGAAAAGATCAGCTAGTCCTAGAAATTGGTCACTCCTAGATAACTTGTAATAAAGGCTTAAGGTTTCTCAAGGTCAATTAAGGTCACGGGCGACAATTGTAAATTACTGTAAATAGTTGACCCTTAATCACGATCTAGAGATCTTTCAGATGGTGTACTTTTTTTTATAAATTTCCCTTAAATGAGGTGCCAGAAATCACGCGTGACCTTGAGTGACCTTGAGAAACCTTAAGCCTTTATTACAAGTTATCTAGGAGTGACCAGTTTCTAGGACTAGCTGACCTTTTCCGGCCAATTATTGACCAATTAGATGGTATTCTCGAATATCAAATTTCCCATACATGAGGTGCCAAAGGGTCAGAGCCATTTTGTACTTACAAACATTTTGAAAAAAGTACATTTTGAATTTTTAAAAATACTTCATTTTTTTTTGAAAATCAAATACATATTTTGAAAACTATATAGTCGATTTTTATAAAACTTGGTACTAAGAGTTTTTTACACTCTCTAAAGTATTTAAAGAAAAAAATATGTTTATGAAAAAAATACTGGTTCCTTCCATACAAATGTTTAACAATCGTTTAGGAATATATTTTTTTTTAAAATGGCTCTCACAATTTTTAATAAACTTTTTTCTATATACAAAAATTAGTGCGAAATATCGGTTTTTTCAATAAACGCGCTACAAAATTTATATTTAAATAAAACAAAAACGGTTTTGGATATCAATGAAATTCTTTATTCCTGTTCGATGCCATTATGTATGGAACTCGATTTCTTTTCGACGGTTTTCAAGCATAAATCGGCCGATACTGCTGCAATTTCACGTTCGATATTCGTACGAAGTTCATCAATCGTCGCTGACTTGTTGGCATAGACCATAGTCTTGACGTAGCCCCACAGGAAATAGTCTAACGGCGTCAAATCGCACGACCGAGGCGGCCAAGCAACTGGATCATTTCGTGAGATAACACGTTCTCCAAACTTGGTTTCCAATAAATTGATTGTGACATACGCTGTGTGGCTTGTGGCGCCGTCCTGTTGGAACCACATGTCCTCCAAGTCCAAATCATCCAATTGGGGCCAAAAATAATCGGTTATCATTGAACGGTAGCGATCCCCATTCGAAGTAACGTGCCGGTCTTAATCATCACGGAAGAAGTACGGCCCAATGATGCCGCGGGCCCATAAACCACACCAAACCGTAATTTAATTTTTTTGGGATGGAATGATGACTCATGGAGTACGTGTGGATTGCTGTCTGACCAATACCGCATATTTTATTTATTGACGAAGCCATTCAGCCAGAAATGAGCCTCATCGCTGAAGATGATTTTTGATGAAAATCCGAATCATTTTCAAGTTGTTGCTCAGCCCAATTCACGAACATACGACCCTTCTGGTGGTCAAGCGGCTTCAGTTCTTGCGTCAATTTAATCTTGTAAGGATGTAGGCCAAGATCTTTTCGCAAAATTCGCCACAACGACGTCACAGAGATGCCCAACGCTTGAGAACGACGTGTGAGAGACACATTTGGGCTTTCTGCAACTGAAGCCTCAGCGGCAGCAATATTCTCGACACTACGGGCACTTCTTTGTCTCACTTGCACGGGAACATTTTGTACTGTGCCTGTGGATTCAAATTTTCCACTAGACGCTCAAATGTTGATCTGCTAGGACGATTATGACGACCATAAATTGGACGTAGCGCTCTAAACGTTGAGGCCACTGACTCCGAGTTTCGGTAGTAAATTTTAATAATTTCTACTCGTTGTTGGCTCGTATATCTTTCCATCATGAAATGGCAAACCTTACTGAAGAGAAATTTCAAAAGAGCGGCAAGAAATATGGCGTCGTTTGCTGTCCCAGTCGCTCTACTTTTGTAGCGTCCATGTTGAAAAACCCTTTACTACCAAGCTCAGAACGCTCAGAGCTAAAAAAGAAACACAATTTTTGGTTTGACAGTTCTACTCTGAACTAAAAAAGAAAACGCCCATTATCAGCTTAACAGATTTCAACAAATTTTTTATATACAATAGTCAAATAAGATTAAAATATTTACAAAAAAAAAGTTTTTGATTTTTTAAAAAAGTTTTAATTTTTTTTTGATAATTCGATATTTTAAGAACGGGTTAACAATTTTTTTTTAAATTTTATTCTTATATGCAAATAAATAAATACTCAAGATTGGCATACCAAAAGTTTTCCTTAAAAATGTTTTGAGAATTTAGTATATAAAAAATTATTTCTTTAAAAAAACCAATCCAATTATTTTATTTTTTTTTTCAGAAAATCATATTCAATAAAGAATTAAGATGGCGTTCTTTTTTTCATCTCAAACTTTTGAACGAAGTTGTTTTAGCTATTCTAAATATCGTATTTCATGCTTTTAAACATTTTTCTCTCATAATGTTCATATCTTTGCATAAAGAAGTACGTGCGTCCCTCATTGGTGCATTTTATTTTTTTCTGATTGCATTCACAACGTTAACATTGAGAATACATACATATATCCGCTATTTTTGCAGATGACATTTTTACAAAGCATAGGTAATCCAAAAAATCTATTTAAAAAATTCAAAAGAAAATATTTTGGTTCAGCTAGAATCGTATTTGTTACCACTGTGTGTCGGTTCCAAAAATATTCTTTACGATCTATCTGAAATTTGCAAGCATGACTCTAACTTTTGAGTGCATCGACTTATTGAAAACTCTTTGTCGAAGCTGGTGGAACTATCATTAAAAGGAAATAGTTTCCATTTATTCTATGCCACAGACCTGTTTTGGCTAGTTTTAAGTTACGGTTGTTTTTTAACCTCTCACTTCAGGATTGTGCGTAAAAAAAAAATAAAATAATGTTCCATCAAATAATATTCCACAATTTCTATCATAATATGGGTTTGAGCCACAAGAGCAAGAGCATACGATCCAGTCATAACCTTCATTTTCTTATGGAATCCGCGTAGTTAGTTTTACCATTCGCGAGAGAGAATCTACCCTGTCTGAGGAAAGGAATCCCTTAAGACGAATGCATCGAATATCTATGCATGCACAGTTGCATGCTTGATGCACCATAATAAAAGTAGGTACCTAAATACACTCGTTCATATGTGTATTTTAATATTTAAATTAATTTTCTTTTTCCCACCATGGAGGTATGGTAAAAAAAAACACCGACTTTTGTATATTAAAGCCTTGGGAAATATATTTTTCTTTATATGTAGGTAGAAATATTTAACGACAAGTAAAATTGTCTGTGAAAATTTCAATCAAAGCGAAATTAAGTAGGTACACTCTTAATAAAAAATTAAATTAGTTTTATTATACTAAAAATGGGGGGAGTAGACTAACACGACCAACGACGATGACGACTCACGACTCACGGCACATAGGTACTTTTGCTGTTCCCGAATGTAAAGATTGTTTTATGTTATGAGGGCGACCCTTTTGCTTTTCCATTTCACAAAAATAAAAGGAATCGGGAACATTTGACACTCTCCTTTTGTATGACAAAAAGAATTAAGTGAACTGTGAGTTGAGATGTGAGTATACGTAGCTTTTTGCATGCAAAATTTAAAGTGATGAGTGAGTGCGGAGAAGGAGGTTACCTTTTGTGTGATATAGATTTAGCCCAGTGTCACATTCTGATTTACCCTTTCTTTGGTTGGTGTCATTGTTTATGCGGGATTGTTTGTTTGTATTTTTTTGGTTTATAAAATACTTAAGTACACTGAGAGAAAATATCATGCAAAATCATTATTTAGCTGCCAAGTATTGGATGTCATTTCAATTTGTGATATTATCTCCATCGCTTTTCCTATTAATTTGATATTTGCTTTGATAATTTCTTTACTCAACGAGAGGTCATCAGAATCTTACTGTTAAGGCTAGAAATGCACTTGCAACTTTCTGTCACGCAACAATTCAGTTGCAAGAATAGAACAAAATAGTTTAAATCACATTTAATCACCAATGCACATGATGCCAAAAAATTCTTATCTTACACTGACTTAAAAAACGACGACTTATTGACCATTTTGAACTTAAATTGAAAAGGAGGATTATATTAACGGACCAAAATAAGCTGCGGTCTCTGAGATCTCATATTCCTGAACATGCCTAATAGCTGTAAGATTTTCCTTCAAATGGAAGTAAGGCCTTAAGTACTTACGTTTAAATGAAATTTGTTTCTCTAAGTGTATGATGGAAACAAAAATAAGCGATGATGACAGCAATTTATTCCAAGCCCCAACAAAAGTAGTGGAATGGCTAGCTTTTGTAATGGAATCACCATCTTAATTGACTAATTCAATTTAATTTGAATGTTTATATACTGATACAATATATAATAACGAGTTTATTTTGGCATCAAAATACTTTTTTTCTGTTCAATTAAGCAAGTAGATGATGATGGAAGAGTGTTTAATGAGTAACACTTGAAAAGTTGAGGGGGACATATTTATATAGGTACTTATATGTACTCGTACGATACGTCATAAGTTAAGAGCAATCTACAATAAGGACTTTTTTTCGTTGCAAAATTGATAAGTTTTGAGGGGTTTATGGAATTGTTTTCTTAAAAAAAATAATATATTCAAATTCTTAAAACATTTTTAAGCAAAATTTTTGCTATGTAAATCGTAAGTATTTATTTATATGCATATAAAAATAAAATAAATAAATAAATAAATTTGGTGGCACAACAGCTCGTGAAGAACCAAGGCCTAGTGACTTACAACTCTCAACCATTCCTGTGTGCGTATTTTTGGCAGGAATGGAGGGGACCTACAATTTTTTGCCGATTCCGAACGGCTAGATGAGAAGCACTTATTCATGACAAGTATACTCTTGGAGGATTTGTCAGTTCCTCGCAAGAGGCAGTACCTCGCGAAAAAAAACATTTGTGTTTTTAGGTGGCAGCGGCTGGGGATCGAACCCAGACCTTTGGCATGACAGTTCTACGCACTAACCATTATGCCACCAGGTACTACAACTACATATAAAAAAAAATTTTTAAAATAAATTGTGAACCCGTTTTTGAGATATCAAATTTTCAAAAAAAAAATTGAAACTTTAGTTAGCCGATAATGAGAGAATTCCAAATTTAATTATTGCTTTTTGTTAATTTGTATAGTTTTGGTAGTATATCGCTCTAATTTTAGCATACAGAAAAAGTTTAATAAAAATCGTAGGAGCTGTTTTTAAGAAAAAAAATAATTTCCCTTAACAGTTTTTTTAACATTTGTATACTTACAGAGTCTACAAAAAATATTAAATACCAAGTTTTATAAAAATCGATATAAAATTTTTATTTAAGAGGTATTTGATTAAAAGAAAAAAAATATTTCAACATATTTTAAAAATAAAAAAAAAAATTGTTTGGAAAATTTTAGTATACAAAAATTATTGCAATCAAAATAACCGTTTTGAAGAAAAATAAATATGAAAATAGGGTTTTTTGGGAGGTATCATTAAAACCCATCCAGAGGTAGATTTTATCAAACCAAATGTATTGATTTTTTTTAAGGAAAAGTTGTGGAGCAGTTTCTGAGAAAAATAAGAGTTTGTTAAATTGACAAACAAAAAATGCACGACTGGATCGCACGGACATGCTCTTATGTTCAAGTTGCTTGCAATTAAGAACTTTTAAAATATGAAAGTAATTATAAAAAAATATAAAAAAGCATTTAAATTGCCCTTTTATTGTATAAACAACTAGTTAAAAAACTGAGAGCTGAAAAATAAGTATGCCATTTGATTACTTGAAAAAATATGAATATATGCAAACAAAAAACTAAAAATCGTTGGAACGGTTTTCTTAAAAATTTATTTCTTATATGTTTGTATATTAAATTTTAACAACATTTTTAAAAAAGTTTTGGAATGCCAATTTTGAGTATGTATTAAAATTCATTTTTAAACCTAGTTCCAAGGAAATTCATCAACTCATTTTTGAAATATTGAATTTTCAAAACAGTTTTTTTTAAATATTTTTTTAAAAATTCAAATTTTTTTTTTCAAAATTTTGACATGTAATATTGTGAACATTTAAAAAAAAATATGTACAAAAATTTTGACTGAAATCGTTGGAGTCGTTAATGAGAAAATCGAAAATTAAAAAAAAACCTTTATATGGCAGGTCCCATTAATAACGGTTGTCGGTAAAATTTTTCTTATCATAAAGTACACCGTACCTACAATAATACACTGATTGTTTTTAATCAAAATCATTAGAGCCGTTTTTGAGATACATAAGCTTTTCACTAACGGTTGTAGGGCTAAATAAAAATTCAATTTCCCCTCTGGAGTCACAAAAAAAGCTTAAGTTCAAAATTAAAAGAAAACTGCTTCAGTAAGCCACTGTAGGTCGATATACGGACAGACAGACAGACAGAATTCTGCCACCCACTTTTTCGTGTTGCCTATCATCGTAATATCGTTTGATTGTTATCTCTAAATTTTTTGTTTGCACGAATTGAAAACTTGCCTTACAGTACCTACATCGCAAGTAAAAATAATTTTCAAAGGTAAATGCAAACTGAGATTCAATTTTCTGTCAGCTGCGCTATAGCTCTGTTTGTTTAATTTATCTTGAAAAATGTTATGAAAAAAAGTTTGTACGCAAATTATTCATTTGAATTAAAATTCAAAAATGACAGCAACATATTTTTTATTAACTTAAAAGAAAATTCTAACTAGAAAAAATTCAGCTATAGAGCATATTTTAAATTAATTTACTACATTGTTTTACGAGAAATATGTATTTAAATTGTTTTGAAAACACTATTTTACGATTCATGAGATTAAAACCATTCAACATTAAAATTCAAATAAAAATACAAACAAAAATAAATTTCAAAAGTATAGTCACTAAATGACGGGAAAAAGTTCTTCACACTTTCAATAACCTTTCGGAAAACCAGTATAAACTATTCTACAACCAGATTTCATTGAAATTGGCATAGTTTAAAGCTGATTAGGAAGTTGCGTCAGTAAGTTTTGTTAATAAAAAAAACCGGAGATACTATTTAAGATACGGAAGATACGGTTTAACTATAAATGGTAATTTTTGTTCGTTTAAAACATTTCCAACCAAACAAGTATCTAGATACATAATTGGAAGTATAAATACCTATACTTTTTCACAAAAACACCCGCAAAAGGGATTGTATAATAGATGGTAATGGAGAGATTTTTACATTTAGTTTTCAATATTTGATTACAAATCGATAACAGCATTGATATTTAAAAAGATCAGTGGTGCTTAATAACGCAAACGCAATCTTCTTTTCGACAAAAAATAACATTTTTGAAAAATATTCCCTTTAAAATTTAATTTTTTAAAATCTATTCTCTGAATGAACTCGATTGGAAAAATTATATGGGATGTTGGCCTTAAAATAAAAACTATGTAAGCACATTATTGTGTATGCTTTCGTTGATTTTAAATATTTTGTTTCCGTTTTATGTTAATTTTTTTAAAAATTGACCTACATACTTGCCCCAGGAGGGGGGGGGGAGATGGAATTTCCCCTCTATCCAATTTTGTTCTTATAATGAAACCAGACATCATTTTACAAATTATCAACCACGAATTTGAGGAAATCAAGTGTACACTAACATTTATACAGCGGAAAAAACTTATGAAAAGTTAGTCGCTTGAGCATCGCCTTCCAGTAAGCCTCAGAGGTTGAAATTTTGTGCAGATAACACAATTGATTTAGGCAAACAAAAATCTGTGGTGGGCCATAAAATTAAAAAAAACAAACTTATTATTACGATTATAGAGAAGACGAAAAAAGATTTGTCTCGCAATTCTCTCTATCTGTCTGTTCATGGAGCTACAGCCTTCAAGTCTCTATAGATATTTTTTAAACTTGGTAAAACGCAATTTTTCGGTCATTCAAATAACGATTCCTTCCATAAATTTTATTTAGCAATTTTAAACTATATGGTTTTTATTCTCAAAAACGTCTTCAAACTTTTCTTTTAAAAAAATCAATAAAATATATTTATTAAAACCAACCTTTAGATGGGAAACCATTTTTCAAAAAAAAGATTATTAATGGTACCTCCCCAAAGAACTATTTTCTTACTTTCAATTATCTTCAAAATACTATGACCGATTTCAATAATTTTGTTTATCCAGAAGCTTTTAAAAAATATAGAATTAGAATTGTGTACTGAAATGAAAAAAATTAATTTTGTACTTTTGAAAAAAAAATTAAATATTTTTGTTTGAAAATCAAATTTTGAAAATGACAAAATTGATTTTATGCTAAAATTAGTGCGATTAAGTTTCAATTTTTTTTTTAATTTACAAATAGCAACTATAACTAGAATAGTACCTACCTTCCATAGAATGTTTCTTTTTATTTAAATTTTTTGTCAATATCGGCTGATCGTGTTAGATTATTTTTTTCTAAACAAATCTTAAATTAAAAACTAAAGAAATTTTGAATTTTTAAAAAATGTTTCAATATTTTTTTTTTTTTGAAATCCGATATCACTAAAACGGACTGATATTTATTTTTTTTAATTTAATTTTTAATATGCATATAAATATTGTAAATTGATTTGCTTGTCAAAATGTTTCCCTAAAAATGTTTTTAGAATTTGATACAAAGTTATTTTTTTAAAAAACCGCTCCAACGATTTTAATTTCTTTTTCCCATGCAATCATATGTTATCAAGATTTAAAATTGCGTTCCTTTTTTCACTTAAAACTGTCAAAGGAGTTTGTTTAGCTAATTTCAATATCGTAATTCATGCTTTAAAAAAATTTTTCTCTCATAATTTGTATGTCTTAATATAAAATTTTCTTAAACCTTTAGACTTTTGAACATAAGAGCAAGTACTCGTACCTTCGTGCAACCCAGTCGAGCATTTTATTTTTTTTTTTTTGTTAAAAACTCCAAATAATGCTACTGTAAATTGTTAGATTTTTTTTTGCAAAATTTTGATTTTGAGATTTCGGTTGATATTTGCAAGTTTTTGTTGGTGCGATATGAAATGCGAGATTGTTGTTAAAATCGAGATATTGTTATTGCGAGATTATGAAAACAGGAATTTTTATTTCCAAGATTTCGTTTTTTTGAGATTTAAAAAAAAAATGAGTTTTCGTTATTCAAAATTTTGATTAGCGGGATTTCGTTCTGCAACAAAAATAAACCAATGTTCCCAAAAAACTTAAAAACTCTATCTCCGTTACCTATGCTATTTTTGTTTTTAAAACCTGAAAAGTAGTAGGTAAAATTATTTTAGTTATTCAGCCTTATTGTGAGTTTCACTCGGAAAATATTTCATCCGAAAAAATGTTGTTCCCCTGGAATTCGAAAAGCTATTATGAGTTTCGCCTGAACTTCTCTTGGCTTAAAATAAATACAAAGCTTGCAAAAAAGCACCAGTAAGTAGCCTCTATGTTTCTTTCGTTCGCCGTCAAAAAATTAGTGACAATTTAACTTCTAGTTACGAATAATTGCGAAATGAGTGATCGCAAAAGAGGGGAATTTTCGTTTTGCGGGTGAAACTCACAATAGGCGAAAAGTGAAATGTCAATTTTCCGCGTGGAATGTTGTTCACGTGAAACTCACAATAGGGCTGATTGTGTTTCGAAGTTTACAGCAAATTTTTAGAGCTAGTTTTGAAAAAAAGTTAAAATATAGTAACCGGTATATACGAGTACGTCCTCGATGAGCTGGCACAAAACTTCAAACGGCAGCGGTTTAAAGCAAACGGAAAAGTTTGGTAAGAGAATGGTTGCTTTATCGGACACCTAGAGCCAGTTGGATCATTGTCCGTATAACCCAGATCAGAAACCGATTGAAAAATGTTGGGATTACCTAGAAAGGCAGATTTGTTAGATTTATGCCATCACGTAGCAGACGCAAAAAAAAGTCGAAATAAAATTCACAAAGATGTTGCTTGAGCCAATACTAAAAAGACTAGAAGTACCAAATTTAAGATTTAAGCTTTGTTTGCGTTCTTTTCGTTTTCTTTTCGACGCGAAAAATAAATTTTGTGTGTACTTTTTCTTTCCTATTTGGTCCAAAGATTGGATTTACTGGTAAAGTTTGAGATTTTGAATGATAAAAGTTCAAAATGTTTTATTTTCATCATCCATTTCGGGCTTTTACCTTAAATGCCCTGGCTAGTTCTAGTTGTTTAAACCAGTCACCAGTGTTTTTGAATAGATGAAGAGAAAGTGCTGCACAAACTCGCATATAATTCAAGTTATGGGTGCTTTTACCAGTCTCATATCGCCTAAAATATATTTTCCAAGAAAAAACAATCAAACATGTTCAGACTCAAAAGCTTTGAAAGCTAGGACTATATAAATACTGGAATGCATCACAACTGAAGAAAATGTCATGTACGTTTTTTTTATAAAATTGTATAATGGGCATAAAAGGAACTTCAAGTCACATCACAACAGAAAACAATAATTGGTTTTGAATTTAATTGAATATTGATTATGATTATTATTTGACCAACTTGACAACATTGTGCTGTTGTTTTGAGGATTAATTGGATTGCTACATGCATGGGACAGTATATTTAATGAGATTTCATTCAACCGATAAGTGACAACGTGTTTTAAGTGAGAAAATTTTAAGCAACATAATGGCTGGCTAAAGTTCCTCGTTGTTGTGAGTCAACTTTAAATTTTTTGAATTTTATAATTAGGAATTTCAGTTGAAACAGATGACAAGGAGTCCTTTATTGAATGCAATCATACTTTTAAATCTGAAACCTTTGTGAAAGAAAAATGCATGCGTCACTGCTAGCATGGCTACACCTTGAAAATATTTCAAATTCTTTTTGATACTAAATGATATCTGCGTTTTACATACATAGTTTCTTTAGTCTCATTTTCGTATATATGGGTTTCATTTAAATTGCGAAATATTTCGGCTTATAATTACCAGTTGACTTTACCTTAATTTTTATTTTTTTGTTTCCCATGAGGAAATCATTGGTGCTTCATTTTGATTACTCGATTATATCATGCTATTAAAATATTCTTGCAAACACAATGACTGTATTAGAGTACACGTGTCATATAGTCATGTAGAAATAAATAATTACTACCCTTAATAAAAGTCTTAGTTGGAAATAAATAAAAGTACAGTTCAACTTCTCATAAACGAAGACTATACAATTTTGCTTACCAATTTTTCGGTGCAGCTTATAGGCCATTGAATATATACTGGAAAATGGAAATGGATATAAAGAGACAATAACTTCTAAGTTTTTCTATTATTGAATATGTTTTTTTGGCCCATACGCTCAAAACCAAAAATGCTACTAAATTTACCTATGCGTTTCTGAGAGAATGTTCAAACTGGTAACTTTTCAATATTTTTGTTATAACTCGGCAAGTAAGGCGAATTTGATAATTTTACACTTAAAACTTTTTGTTCAAAATTTAATTTTCTATCGAAATTGATGGTTTAAAAAAAATTCATAAAAATATTAAAGCGGAAAAGTCAACAAATACCATCCAAAAAAGTCAAAGAAAATTTTCAGTTAGGTTCAAGACATAGATGAACAAAAAGTAGAGCTTAAGCTTTTAATATGGCATGTTCAAAAACCCATTTTTACTCGTATTCAAAATTTGAAGAGATATACCCATTCAAACATTACAATTTCTTGTAATTTTTCCCAGTTTTAGCCCGAAAGCCCTTTTATCGGTACAATTTGTTTTTTACATAAAAAAAGTTCTGCTCTTGGAGTTCTAAAGAATTGTTTAATCATTCATTGTTTAACACTTTTTAAGCAAAGTTTTGTGGAAGTGCAGTGATCGTGAGTGACTCGTTTTGGTCTAAGAGTCTACACGCGTCTGTGTGGGCTGTGGTTGAAATCTCAGGCATCAAAATCTTGCAAGTTGAAATATCACGTCCCCGATGATGACGACCACGATGACGACGACTGCACGATGGTGATAATGAAGATTTCTTGGCGTCAACTTGCCAATTACGTTAACACATGATATTGACGTTTGTTGCCATTACATTCGTCTCAAGGTGGCCGTATAAACAGGGTTTTTTTTATTGGTGGTCATGGTGATCATCTCATCGGGATCTCGCCGTATGAATCTTTTACGAGATTTATCTCGATAGTGTCTTAGTTGACAAATTTGCTTAAAGGGATCTTTTAAGGATAGTAAACAGAATTCTTGAACGACTGTTACTGGGGTGGCTAACTTCACGCTTTCTCATTTGGATATTTACTCCCTTTCTGGGTCTTCTTAGCCCTTCACGGAACTCCATTGACCCGCTTAACGTATGCTCATTCGGCAGGCAGGTGTCAAATGTCAATGTCAATAATTTTCTTAGGCCAGTTAGGCACCATTGTCCACAGCTTAAAAAATGTAGCTGAATTGAAACTCTGTCGAACCTTGGCGAGACAAAAGAGAGACAATGATGAGACGTTCACAATGACAAAAACCACGTGTAGATGTTACAGCGAGACCAAAGCGAGAATATTGCGAGAAAACCACGACACAGATAGCCATGTAAACAGGCACGACGAGACTACGGCAGGACGAACACCACGATCATAACACTTAAGACCACGTTTGAAATTTTAACTTATTTTAACCTTTAAGAAAATTTGAATAAAAAAACTGGCAGGACTATAAGGAGACCAAAGCGAGATGACGGAAAAACATGATCAATGCCAAAAACCACGTGTAAATGTCACGGCGAGACCAAAGCGAGACCATAGCGAGAAAACACGACACAGATGGCCGTGTAAATGGCAAAGGCGAGACCAAAACAAGATGAATACACAAAGACCACGTCATTCGAAACCACGTTTAAAGGATCACTTTGATTCTGAGACGGACTGAAATATTTAAAAAAGCACCGATTTTATACTTTTTCTAAGAGACAAAAACAATTTTGGATTTATTTTCTATTGAAATAGTTTAAGGTTTATCTTTCCTTTTAGTTTTTATAAAATAAGTCAACAAAAAAGAGTTATTTTTTAAGTGAGGTAAATAAAAAATAAATCTCAAATGAGGTAAATAAAAAATAAATCTCAAACCGAGACCAAAATGAAATTTGACGAATTAAATATCTTTCAGTGAGAAACCAGTTAAAAATAAAGGTCAACTGTTATTTTCGATCTCTGTTATTTGGAATAGATATGCCGAGTTTAGCTTCTCAACTACTAAATTACTATATAAACATTTTTAAAAGTAGTTAAATCTGCAACTTTGTTTGCCAGTTCTTTTTAAAAATGCATCCAGAACTACAGACTTAACAGCTGGTCCCATTAATAAAAGACCTAAATTGACAGTTTTCAATTTTAATTATATTAAGGCCTTAAGACTCTAGTTTATTTTGTTTATACATTGAGAGTATCTTTGCTCATAAAAAAGTTATGCGCAGTTTAAAAATCTTTGTTTTTTTTTTAAGGTCGTTTTTGATAACTTTTCATACAAAGCTTTTTTTTATAAAATTTTTAAGACCATCCATTTCGTTTGAAAATTTTATTTTAGGTATAAAATTGTCAAATTTGGCTTAATTTCCGCCGAGTTAAACCTACGAATACTTACTTAAGTCGGTAAGCTTAAGGCAAGCAAAGTGCACAAAGAGCGTTCAAATTATTTCTTTATTACGTCATTTAAGCAAATTTCACACACTCATAGTTGTTCTCACATCTAGCGAAGCGCAATTAATGAATTTTTCGTAAATCATTAATTTGTCAAATATTATTTAAAGTACTAAGGTAACTACTGCTTGAAGCTATTCTTAAAGAGAGCTTTTACTGCAAATGCTCGTAGGTAATGTAAAACGCTTTCTAACAAAACAAAATTCTCACGCGAGCTCTTATATCATGAACCAATTAATAATAATTAAAGCATTTTTTATTTCAGCAAATTACTCACAAAAGTCCTTGATTTAATAAAAGCTTTATTCGCACAAAAATATCTAATCACTCATAAGTTTAATAAGTTTATGTCTTAAGTCATGTCATTAATCGAAGAAACTCGACGAGAATTTATGATGTCATTAGGAAAAAAAAAAAAACAAACAAAAACAAAAGTGTGATCATTTAATTATAATTAATTTAAACCAACAAGAAAAAAAGTATAACCATAAGCTCACTTGGAAATGAAAATTGATTAGAAGCAATTAATTTATTTAATTAAATTTCGTATTCAATCCCAATTGCGTAAAACAGCATAACGAAATAATTTTGCAAAAGGAAACTAATGCACTTCATGTTCTTTGTTCGATATTTTAATGGTTAGTTATGTTCGTTTTGTTCATCTGTCCTCCCTGTATGCTGCAGGCCGGCTGCTCAGCTCATTGCTATCCTCATCGAAATCGAGTCATCGTCGTCGGCTTCGTTGGTCGTCTTCGTTTCTTCGATTTCTCTTTATTATGCAAAAGTTGAAATTTATTGCAAGTCATTAATTTAATTCGATTCAGGACATTTCCGGCATCCTCATGTGAGTTGGGTCAGTAGAAGAAAATTTTGGACTTTGGGTCAAGGTTTTTTCTCTGGCTTCAAAAATCGATATTAACAGACATTTAAAGGAGACAAAAAAAAAAGACGACTAAGCACGAGGCGAGGGACAACGTATAGGGATGCATTAAAATGTGAAATCACGCAAATATCGTTGAGGAAAGTTGTGTGTGCGTGTTAACTTTGTTTTTATTTCGTTAAAGAACTTTTTGAGGATAAGATCTTGTTTGGTTTCTTTAATTGGATTTGTTGATAAAGAAGAATTAGCAAAAAATGCTTTAATTTTGTAGAAAATATGTATCTAATGATAGACCAACATAGTGCAACAAATAGAATCATATTTCCATAAAAGAATTCTTAATTTGTATTTGGCTCAAAAAAATAGGATGGATAATCCCAGGTAACATGCTTGAATTGCGAAACATCGAACAGCTACGTGATCAACTCATTTACTTAATTAATAACACTGCATACACTATTACTTGATGAACTCATTCAATTGTTGAAATGGCTAGTTCGCCTACGCACTTGTTTTAAAACTTAGTAAGTAGTTTCTTGAATTAGTCAAATGTGTTGTCTAGGTATGTAGTTCCAGAAGTCATTAATACTTCCGTATATACAAGACCAAGCATCAATCATTGGGCAACCCGCCGAACGCAATCGCCAGCTAACAGCTCTACTTACACTTGGATGAAATTAGAAGCAGTTATAGTTAATTTAGTCGCACCCTACACAACAGACGCAATGTCCAATAAGCTAAAAGAAGTGAATAAACTACCTGAACACTTGTTTGGGCAACGATCTCAAACCATATCAAGCATAAAGAATATTAAAACTGAGAGTAGACTGTGCTGAATTCGGAGCTGATCCGTTGTGCTGCACTACAAGTGACTTTACGATTGCAACGTCCTTTTACAAAAGCGAGTATTCGCATAGGGTTAGCAAGAATTGTAACTTATATACAGGGTGTCCCACAGTCGCCGTCGTAGAGAAAACCCATTGGCTTCTGAGGTCATTTTAAGTCGAACTATTTAATGTAGTATTAAAAAAAATTGAATTTTTACAAGTCTTTCGAAACTGATACCACCGATACCAAAAATAATTAGAATTTTCTTCGGACTTAAGTTTATTTTGTATCCTAGTACCCCACTTTGCTTATTTGGGTATTCACAAAAGACATGTTTTGTTCTGAATTATTGTCTAACTTTTCATACTTAAAGCCTAAAAGGCTTTTCATACCAGCTCTTTTCATACAAACCAGGTAGGTTTTCGGAATAAAATTTTTCGAAAACTCGTTAGGCGTTCACAACAAATATTTACACATTTTCATTTGACATTTCAATATTGTTTGACCTTTGCCTACGTTCTGTAACTCTCGCATCGATAAAATTGGTCGAGAAACGTTAAAAAATGGAACGAAACTCATACAAATTTGTTTCATTTTTCATCGTTGTAAATGTATAATTTGTGAACGTAAAATTTTTTTTATCTTTCACGAACAAACTTAAATACTATTTTTTCTCTCTTGCACTCTTAGCGAGCAAATTGAGGGGTAGTTTTGATTTTGCCCCTCCTTTATGTTTTTGGGGGTGCTGAATCCGAATCTAAAGTGTGCGACTAAAATTTCAAGAAATTTCATGGAAATAAATGCAGAAAAAGGTGCAGAATCGCATTTTTTGGGAGTTTTCACTAATGGCTCGAAAACTACCAATTATTCGGAAATTAACGGGTGATTTTTTAAGAGGTTTAGAACTTAAAAAAAAAAAAACACAAAAAATTCGAAAAAATGAATGAAATATTTATTTGAATCGATAGCTTGAATCTTGCAATTTAATGTTTTAAGATAATTTCATGCAAATGTTGACCGCGGCTGCGTCTCAGGTAGCCCATCCGCTGAGTCCAATTTTGGCATACTCTTTCACACATATCGGCCGGTATCTCACGAATGAATGCATGGATGTTGGCTTCCAGTGCGTCAATCGAAGCGGGCTTGTCCCAATAGACATTAGCCTTGACATACCCCCACAAAAAATAATCTAATGGTGTCAAATCGCACGATCTAAGCGGCCAATTGACCGGCCCGAAACGTGAAATTAACTGTTCACCAAACTCGCCTCGCAATTGCGCCATTGTTTCGCGTGCTGTGTGGCATGTGGCACCGTCTTGTTGAAACCACATATCATGCAAGTCAAGAACTTCCATTTCGGGCAAAAAAAAGTTTGTTATCATCGCTCGGTAGCGTTCACCATTGACAGTAACGCTGCGATTCGCATCATCTTTGAAGAAATATGGCCCAATAATGCCGCCGGCCCATAAACCGCACCAAACAGTGGCTTTTTCGGGATGCATTGGTAGCTGTTGCAATGCTTCTCGCTGATCTTCACTCCAAATGCGGCAATTATGCTTATTTACGTACTCATTCAACCAAAAATGAGCCTCATCGCTGAACACAATTTTTCGATAAAAAAGCGGATCCTCGGCCAGCTTTCCAAGAGCCCATTCACCAAAAATTCGGCGTTGTGGTAGGTCAGCTGGCTTTAGTTCTTGCACCAGCTGTATCTTAAAAGGCTTTACGCCCAAATCCTTCCGCAAAATTTTCCACGTAGTGCTGTAACAAAGGCCTAACTGCTGGGAACGGCGCCGAATCGACATTTCGCGGTCTTCTGTCACACTAGCTGATACGGCCGCAATATTTTCTTCACTACGCACAGTACGTAAACGTGTTGGTGGTTTAATGTCCAACAAAGTAAATTTGGTGCGAAATTTGGTCACAATCTTCCGAATAGACTGCTCAAAAGGTCGAGAATGCCGATCATAAAATGGAAGCAGCGCGCGATGAACATTTCGAACCGAGCACGAATTTTGATAGTAAAATTCAATAATTTGCAAGCGTTGTTCATTTGTAAGACGATCCATGGTTAAATTGCAAACCAAACTGAAGCTGTTTGACAGTGACACAAGGTACTAAACACACGTCAGCTGTCAAAACCAGTGTTGCCAAAACCAAACCAGCTAAAAAATCACCCTTTATATCAAAGTACAATTGAAAGTATACATAATTTCTAATAAATCTCGGTTCAAGGTTTGTTTTTTTCTGTGATAGCCAATTTGGACTCAAGCACTAGTTGAAAATTGATGCATTTTACTGTTTTTGATAATTCACTCCAGAGCATTAAGTAACTATTAAGGTATGTGAAAATTTGAATTTTTGTCTTAACATGAACCAATTTATACTTTTCTGACGGGTTTTGATGCGCTGAGTTAAAATCTGGCCTTCAAATTGCTCTAGCACGTCACGTTTATGAGATATTCGAATTTAAAGACATTCAAAAATGCATTTTATTATGCAAAATTTGGGTATAATTTTCTAGCGGTAATTTTTGTTACAAAAAATATTAATGGTCATTCAAAATTTTTCTTAATTTTTTCAAATGCCACCATTCATCTTCGAGAAATCGTTAGCCTTCGTCTTAAACTACGTACCTATAGTTCGAAAAATCCAATCAATTTGCATTTTTGTAGTACTTTTTGCAAATTTTTGCATGTTGTGTGAAGAAATTTTAGTCGCATACCTTGGATTCGGATTCGAAAATTGGGCCTCTCGGCAAATTTATTTATTCGAACCCGCCGCGGCGACCCACAGTGGTCCGTTAGTTGAATTTTGGCGGCAAAAATTATTTCTCACGCCAGTTCTCAATACATATTAACGAAATTTGGTACACTTGATGATTTGGGGTTGCTGAATTCCAACTGTCAACTACCAGAATAGTTAGCTTGACGTCAGATTTAATTAATGAAACTAGAAAAAATATCAATACAATAAAAAGTATTACTTAAGACTATTTTAATTTTTTGAATTTTTGAGTAATTGACCTAAAATTTGATTCGCTATTACAAGCTGACAAATTTCTTTCAGATTCGATCAAATAAGGTCTAAAAATAATTTCCAGCAAAAAAAAAAATTAAAAAGTAGCACTGATATTAGTTCTTATATCTAAGGAACATTTCTCAACATTTTGGACCATCTTCTTAAAATTTTACACAAATCAGTATTGAAAGTATTTTTATATGAAAGAATACATTTAAATACTTCAAATATAAACTTGACTCAAATTCTGACCTCTACAGTACCTCATCCAAAATTTTAAAATTTGGCACATGTTCTGACCTCAATTGTGAAGCCCCTGTTTGAAGTATAAAAAAATAGGAAGCACCACTGAATTCAGCATTCCCAAATCATAAAGTATACCAAATTTCATTAATATGAATTAAGAACTGGCGTGAGAAATGATTTTTGTCGCCAAAATGCAACCAACGGACCACTGTGCTGCCACGTGCCTAAAATCATTTTTAAAACATAATTGCAAACCTTTATCTTTATAATAAAGCTAAATTTATTTTGTCTGTTCTTTTGACTTGCGACCATAGCCGAAATTGAGATCATTCAACTTAACAAGTTCCTTTAAGTTCTAAGCAGCGACCTTTTTAAAGCTTGGATTTATTTCAATATCAAAAATGTATTCCACTATGGAGGGCTTAATTCTCATACAATTTCAGTGAATATGACGAGTTACGAAAAAAAATTTGCTTTCGAATCTATTTCTATCTTTTATTACTGCAAACATATTAAAACCCTAATATTAAACAACAGCACATTATTTGAAATTTTACTCTCCTCGGAAAACATTTATCCATAGTTTGCTTAATTAAAAAAGTATTCCTTTAACAAGATTTACTGTATACGAGTAGAAGTAAATTTTTCTTCTTTGCAATGAATTAAATTTCACAATGCAGCTAATTTCCATATTGAATTTGATGACAAATCATGAACTCAAATATCCAGACATCTTGCAACATCGCACTTACATACATATGAAAGGAACGTGTTTGAATCTTAGCTAAAGACTTTTATTACATTGTCAACAAAGCTACATAAGAATAAATATGCGATAAGAGTAGGTACCTTATAGGTACTACACTTACAGATACCTTTCATTGGAAACTGAAGCTATTCTACTTCAGCGCATAAAATCCCAGAAACGTGTCTGTTGTGCCTTTTTTCCTCAAAAAAAAAAAAAAAAAACTCATCCAAAAGGGATAAAGCGTATTCTTGAACATAAAACTTCATTCCAATCACGTATGATGACATCTGAATCTTTTATCGAGTAAAGTAAATACATATGTATGTATATAGGGTACACAACACAAATGTTGGCATTTCTCAAATAAATTACTCGTACAAAGAAGTAATTCACTCTTGGTTTTGTTCTTATACCTTGATGGATTTAACAAGTACCTTTTCTATCAAATGGTACCAACTAAAAATAAATCAATTTAATAATTAAGTACTATAAAACTAAGTTAATCAATGTAAAGAAGATTTACTTCTATAAAGCTTCCAAAGAGTTGTTGTAATACATTTTCAAGCTTTCTGCGACATAGTTTCTTGATCAGCCATTTTAAACCGTTTTGAGTTAAAATTTAAAACTAAATTGTTTATTCGCAAATGCTGACATTTTCCAAATAAATGGTCGGTACAAAGAACTTATTCACTCTTGGTTTGGTTTTCATGTTGGATTTTACAAGCCATTATGAGCTATTAACATGAAATGGGACTTATACATACCTATGTAAATTATAATAAATTTGAGTTCTATAAAACTAATTTAATCAATCTAATGAAGTTTTTGCTTCCATAGAGCTTCCGTTAAGTTTGAATTATTAATTTTCAAGCTTTCGACGATATAATTTCGTACACAGATTCTCCATTTTGAGGTACTATTTGAAACTTTTTTTTTCAAAAAAAAAATAAGCAAATCTAAGGTCAAAACATTTGTAGATTTGTTTAATAAAATTTTCTTCCAATCTAAACAAAAACAAAGCCCGATAAGAAAAGTTTGTCAAAAACTTAATGCAATCATTTTTCTGTTGTTGTTGACGTTGTTTCTGATGATGATTTACCCTGCGTTTTTTTTATAAATGCCTTGCAGGTTCAACATCATTTCTGTCGGTTAAATTACATAAATTCAAAAAACATCAAGCTAAAACAAAACAACGACAATATACCTACCATCGACAACGCAACGTGGAGAACTGAAGTACTCATTGTTATCAATTTCTTTCTACTTTGTATCTCAACAACAATATTGAGCTACGGATTCTGAAAGATTCAGAAGAAAAAAAATGAAAAATGAGATTTGATGTTTTTTTTTGTGTCTTGTTTCGTCTTGTAAAACGGTTATGAAACACACGTTTGTTTGTTTTTTTTAACGAGACTATCTCTATTTTGAACTTGAAACTATTTACACAGAGTAGTTGTTATCATTTTATTGAATTAAATGTGACGTTTATAGATGTGGTTGTATAAGTAGTAGTAGTTGTGATGGCAATATGTTGATGAAGCTAATAGAATATTTTATTAAATCGATAGGAAATAAAGAGCAAAAAAAAAAAGTTTCACAAAGTAAATTTATTTGTTGATAACAAGGAAATCGATTTTATTATTGCCTAAGGGAATATTAGGAATCATAAATAAAACAATATGGTTGGTACCATCAAGGACATACAACAACTCACACACACAGAGCCACAAACACAAAATTTGGCAAAAATATCAAATTCAGTTCTATTTGTTGGAAACAAGGACAAAGAAGCCATTTAAAAGTAAAATGCATACGACTGTGTCGCACGAGCTCGCTAGGTACATGGCGTTTTTTGGTCATTCTTCCCACTTATTTATTTCATTTTTTTACCTGTCATACATTTTTATTTAGCAATTTTACATAATCGTGTTTTTCTCAAAAACGACTCGACAACTTTTCTTATTCCATTTTTCATTCTTTGATTTTCTTCAAATTTGGAATATTTATGAATTTAATATTTGATGAATAATTTTTTAAAATTTGAAGAAAACCGGTTCACCCGTTTAGGCTGTAGCTCGATGTAAAATGGACGTAAAGACGCAAATTCTAAGGAGGAGTTACCAAATACTTCAGATAAGAAAGCAGGTGCAAGTACAGGGCAGACCTGTAAGCTTTCAAGGACAAGCACAAGTCAAGTACCTCCCCAGAACCTTGTACTTGTACTTAAAATAAGAACCATGTACTTGGTCCCTGGAAAACAAGAAAAACAATTATTTTGTCATTACTTAGTTCCAGGTACATGTACTTGGCACTGTACTACTGCCCAGTGCATTTTTAAGTACAATTTGAGTACAAGTTCATTTCAAGTACAAGTCTATTTCCAGTTTTTTCAAGCACAAATTATTTCAAGTACTTTTCTGTCTGGTAGAGCTATCGAATAATGACTATTTTAACTCAAAAAAAGAGATCACAAGGGCTGATGGCGTCTCGTTGCCTTGGCATCATCTCGCTTAGGTCTCGTAATGGTCGTTATTATTCAATAGGTCAAACAGACTACACAACGAATTGTACTTGAAAAGTACATTAAATTGACTTGAACTTGAAATAGACCACAAGTACTTGAAAAGTACATGCTTAAAATGAAGTTTTACTTAAAATGTACTTGAAATCGACTTGGACTTGAAAAGTAATTGAAAATGTATTGGGCAGTATTACAGTACCAAGTAAATGTACTTAGAACAAAGTACTTCATAAATACTTGTGCATGGTTCTTTTAAGTACCAGGTACATTGTTCTTGTTTTTTTTTTTTTTTTAAGTAAAAGTACAAGTACAATGTTCTGGGTACATATAATGTACTTAAATTGAATTTGGTGGCCCAACTTGTCATGGAGAACCAGGGCCTAGTGACTTACAACTCTCAACCCTTCCTGTGTGACTGCGTTGTTGGCTGAAATGGAGGGGACTTGCAATTTTTTGCCGAGTCTGAACGGCTAGATGAGAAGCACTTATTCATGACAAGTATACTTTTGAAGGATTTGTCAGTTCTTCGCAAGAGACAGTACCTCGGGAAAAATATTTCTGTTTTAGGCGGCAGCGGCTGGAATCAAACCCAGACTTCCGGTATGACAATCCAACGCTTTGACCATCATGCCATGAGGTACTACAAAGTACTTTAGTACTTTCAAACTCTGCTAAAAATTTTGCTCAATTTCGAACGTTAATTAATTTTGTAATTCCCAAGAGGGACAAGCGCCAAAAATAACAGTTATTGCCATACAAACGTTAGGGAAACGCTTATATTTGTATCAAAAACGTCTCTAACGATTTTTATAAAGAAAATATTGTAGAAAATGGTATACTTTTTGTTCAAAAAAGAACTACCAAACTAACAAATCTTCCTTTTTTTGATTTTCAAAAAAGCAAAAGCACCCTTTTCGGGTTTTTGCATGTAACTCGAAAACGAAGCAAAATTTCGAGGTAGTGTTCAAAACTTTTTTTATTATCGAAATAGATCATTACAAAATTTTAAAACATTTTTTAGTAACCTAAATTTAAAAAAAAAATATTTGCAAACAAAAATGTGAAAAATCACATATTTTTGTTTTTTTTTTTTTTTTTAATTTATTTGCGTATAACTTTTTTACCTATGAAGATAGGTACACGCATTGATTATTATAAAAGAAAGATGATTTGATTTTCTTTAAAGTGACATATTCAGAAAAAGTTTAGGCTAAAAATCCACCGAGAAACGGTCGCTCAAACTAAGCTAATTTTAAGATTTAAAAGTAAAACAAAATCAATTAATAGGCTATTTTAAGAAGAAAAAATGATACGCTCAAACTGGGTGTATGATTTATTCTTGATCATGAAAGTAAAAAACAATAGGAAAATTAGATTTTAAGGGTTGCCATCTAATTTTCAAAGTTTAAAATAATTGATAAAAACAACAAACTTGCTCCTAAGACCCGGTTCTTGAACATATATAGGCAAATTATACCTTCCTGGACCTGAAAAAGTAGCGCCAGGTGGTTTGGTTGTCGAAACTGGAATTTCTTATTATACTTGCATTAAAAACTTTGAGCTTGAATATCAAGCACTTTCGACCGAAAAACTCGTCTGGCACGTTTTATTTCATATCGAAGAAGGTATAATTAGCTAAAATATGTTCAAAAGCCGGGTTTGTATGACCAGTTCTGTTATTTTGTCAATTTTTTTTTAAACTTTGAAAAAAAAAGGGTTGCCATCTAAGCCCTTAACAGCAAAAACTTAATTTCGCAATTATTTTTTCCCAAAAAAAAATAGATTTTTCCCAATTTTTCTGCAATGATTTTTTTAAAATTTAGGTAACTAAAAATTTGTTTGAATGATCCATTTCAATGGTAAATAAAAACAGATTTTCAACATTGTTTCGAAATTTCGCTTTGCTGTGGAGTTATTTGCAGAAACCCGAAAAGGGTGATTGTGCAGCCCCCTCCCCCCTTCATCCAAACCTCTAATTTAATAGCACTCCGCGGTTTTCCCATCTTCAATGAACCATTTATTGATTTTTACAATAAAAACCCATGAACTTCTTAGTTCCTTATTGCCGTTTTTTTTTAGGACATGCCTAATCAATAGCCTAACAGGGAAGACGAAAAAAGTGCGTCTCACAATTCTGCCTGTCTCTCTGTCTTCTCGGCTACAGCTTAAAGGGCAGGACCAATTTTCTTTTAACTTGGTACATAGTGGTTTTTGGTGATCTGCCCACCCACATTTTTTAAATTTTTTTTAGAACTAATGAATTACAGTGCGTTCCATTCAATTCTTTTGAACAATTTTTCAAAATCTCATGTGGAACCATTTTTCAAAAAATCAAAAAGGTCTTCCTAAAGAACATTTTTTTTTAGTTCGGATTTTCTTCAAAACGGTAATATTGATTTCAATATTTTTTTTATACAAAAGCTTCTAAGTAATATACATAGTTGTTCTTACCAAAATTTTCCAAAAAATATTTTTGGGATTTAAAAAAAATCAAATTTTTAAGTATTTTTAAAACTCGGTAATCAAGGGTTTTTTTAACACTTTTTACAGTATTTTACGAAAAAAGTTACTTTTATGAAAAAATAACGGTACCTTCCATACAAATGTTAAAAAACCGTTAAGAAAAGAAATTTTTTTAAGAAACGCCCCCTACGATTTTTATTAAACTTTTTCTGTATGCTCAAATTAGTGCCAAAAATAACAAAAATTTACAAATAACAACTGTTAAAAAGTACGTATTTTTTTAATTTTTAATTCTCTCATTATCGGCGGAACAGATTTATATAATTTTGTATATATAACTTTCAAATTAAAAAACAGTGCATATCAAAATTTTCTAAATAAAGTTTTTGAATTGAATACAAATCAAACTGTTTTTTTTTTTAATTCGATATCTCATAAAAGGGTTTAAAATTTTTTGTAAATTTTATTTTTATATGCACATAAATAAATGCTTACGATTTGAATACCAAAAATGTTCCTTAAAAATGTTTTAAGAATTAGATATATACAAAATTATTTTTTTTTTTTTAATTTTTTTGAAGATCGTAGTTTTTATTGAAAAATTTGATTGAGTAGATCAAATGTAATGGTCAGATAACTTGCTCATTTAGCTTGAATTCAATTTTTTGTTGTTTGTGTACAGTTTTGCTTCGCATAATATATCTGATTTTTAATGAAAAAAGATACTTTTGGTTTCGATAACCAATATCTCATAGCAAAATAATGACGTCATAAGATATTCAAGGACAGTATTGGAAATTCAAAATAGGTTTTTTAATGTTTTTTTAAAAGATTTTGTAGAGATTGTTTTTTTTTTTTAACTCTTCACGGTTTGTTTAGAAAAAAAATTAGGTACAAAAAAAAGATTTTTGGTTATTTTCTGATTTTATTTTTAATACAATAATGTTATCTTCATAAACTTTCAAATGCGTTTTTATTTTATTTTTATAAATGCACAACTTACCCCTTAAAAAAACTAAAATCACAAGTTAAAATTAAGTTCATTTCGTTTCAATGACTATGACAAAATTTGAATCGAATCCAATTAAAGAATGAATTATCCAGAAGGAAGCAAACAAAAAGAGGCCATCGTTCCTTCTTAGGCCCAGAGGGATTAGAGACAATAAAACGATTTACGGCAATATTTTGGCTTAAGTTTCATCTACATAGTCTCGTCTTCTTCCGATATTTTGTCTCACATTTTATCGTACTACCACCTACCCCATTGCTGCATTTTTCAATATTAAATTGTTTTTTTTTTTTTTCTTTGGTTTTTCGTTCTATGTGAGCAATGAAGTCATAAGCGAACATTTTGGGTGGAGTGATAGTCAAAGAACCTAAATAGCAGTAGCAGCAGCAAAGCATAATCATCAACTTCCTTTGGATGTTTTACATTGGAATCGTTCAAAAAGGGAAGTCAATTCAAAAAAAAAAAAAAAAAAAAATTGCCGCAGACAAATTGATAATAACAATATTTTGAAATATAGGGTGAGGGAAATTTATGCAGAATGAAGGCAGTTTTTGTGAGTAGGTAGTCCAACTTCAATATTGCCAAAATATAGCTGGTTATATTCCTACCGAAGATGTGCGCACCAAATGGTTGGTGTTTGCATTGGCTTTGGTGATGGCTGCTTCAATCACTACTTTTATGTTAGGTCGAAAATTATTTAATTGATGTTCCTTGGCTGGGTAATCACCAAAGCTTCTGAGTCGATCAAATATATATCAAATAAATTTACTATCACTTTGCCATACAAAAATGAAGCTTTTTAACTCTTAATTTATTTTTTAAACTTATTTTAAATTGAAATTGTTTAAATATATGCAAAACTTGTCTTGCATAGGGGTTTCTTTCTTAAATTGTAAAGAACGACAGAAAATAAGTAAACACGCATAAACTTTTTATTTAATACAAACAATTTTCGGACCCTCTACATCGAACTTTTGTACGAATCTATCTAATAATAAAAACAAAAAAATAACTCTCACAAAGATTTTAATTTAAAATACTTCAAAATTGTTCTTTAAAAAAGAAGAAAGAACTATGCTATTTACTATTCATGCCACCCTGTCCCAAACTGACAGGCAGACAAGTTGATGCCTTTTACCCTCCTCTGCATACAAAAAAAAATCAAAAGAGAAAAAAAAAGGAACAAAAATTTACTGCATCAAGTCGTAATATGATGAAACCCTTTAAAATATGCAAGCATATGTAGGTATTATTCTCAACTTTCAAGCTGACTTTTGAGTTCACAGTTTTTGGCTTTCTGCCGAAATCTGCACAAACACTATAAAATTCAATTTAATAATATAAACATGGAAAGCTGTTGTTCTCACATTATATATGCATTTTCTTTTAAAGTGTACCTAAGTAGTATACATTTATCTTTGTGTTTACATAAACCTTAGTTATGCTAACTGAAAAGTGAAGCCATTCTCAACAACACAAAAAAAAAGATAAGATAAGCATAAATACTCAACATAATATGCTTGTGTTTGTTTTTTCTAAATTTTATTTTATATCTCTGCAATCTGAGTGGGGAATAGATATTTTTTTTTTTTTGGGAGCTGAGTTGTGCACATAAAAGAATGATATTCTCTTTTTAAACAGCAGTTTTATGTTGCTATCTTAATGGAAGAAAAGGAAATAAATATTTAAGTAGTTAGGCCTAAGTATGCATTAAGACTGTCGTCGCAACGTGTTTCATTTTGATTTACATAATGAAAGTAAATGTTTAAATGTCGTAATAAAAGTACAAATAATTTTTACAAGAACTGTGTTTAATAGAGATCTCGTACGGCGAACTTTTAAAACATAGGTACACTGCCAAGAAATGACTAATGGGTATTTAGTCTTAGTTTAACTTTGAACTTTTAAATGTTCCAGAAGTCCTTTTCAAGTTCACATCAGTTCGAGTGAAAATAAAATATTTTAAGAAAATCGTCAGTTTTTATTTTAAAGAACTTAAATAAATTATCAGCCGTATTCATAAGAATTCGCTAAAACGCTAAAAAAAAGCTGGAGCGTTTAATTTGGGCACAGACAAGAAAAAAATTACTTTGTAGTAGGGGTCTATTTCCCCCGGTTTAGGCAGGAGCAGCAGTTTTCAAAAGAAATTGACTTAAAAGGAAAAAAAATATTTTAAAAATAACGACAATACTTTAAACGTCACGCTTTATCTTTTCTTAAAGCCAACAATCCATTTTTAGTTACGTATTTTTTTTTTTAAATAATAAAATTAAAAAAAAAATCTGAAGCTAATTTCTTTCTAAACTGATTTTCGAAAATTGAGTTTATACGTCAATACAAAAAAAAGAAACAACAAAAATACATTCCTGAAAATACAGACACATTTATTTCTACCTGCTCGCTCATGCTCACTGCTGAGGCTGACTGCTCTACTGTGTTCATATTGTGTTGCTATATATTTGCAGGTAGGTGGCTAGGAAGTTGCTTCCACACAATCCATGACATCCACAAATTATTTTCTTTATGAGTAAATGGTTCTAGTTTAAGCCTAGCTTACAGTTCTTGTGTGCAAAAAAAAAATATCAGCAAATATTTTCGCTTGGCAAAAATAATTGAAGTGAAATGCAAAATTAATTGTTTGAATGATTGGTTTACAGTTTCATGCAATAAAAAACCATTGCTGTCATGGAATGTCATGCAAAACAATGGAACGGCAATTATTTTGCATGCAAAAAAAGTATGGTTTACACCTCCAAAAAAAAAAACATACTCTCATTTGCATGCAAATGGTTTTTGCATCCAAAAATGATTATTTTCAGGCCTATAGTTACTTAAATTTTGGCTAATAAATGACTCAAAGGGTGGCTTAGGCCAATCCAAACGTTTTTTTCTACTTGAATATTATTCAATACGGGGCACATTACAGGAGAAAAATTGTTTTTTTTTTTAGCATGGGAACTGTAAACTATGACAAATAAGGTGACATTTGGGTATGTACGAGTATATGGTCCACAGATAAGTCTCTTTCTTATGAGTAAATGGTTGTAGTATTTGGATACGCAAGGCGACACCTTAAGATCATATGTCATATGACGGTAGTATTTTCGTTTTATCGAAGTGGTTCCTCTATGTACATTAGGGTGGTCGTTGAAAAAATATTCATCTTGGATAAACCTAAATCGATTCTAAATGAAGTACAAAATCCCCTTTTTCTTTGAAAAAGTTGTTTGTCAAAACTGTTACGTTAATCACCTAGTATGCAAAACAAAAAAGGGAAATTAAATTAACCTTTAAGGCAACCGTAGGGAATAAAAACACAAATTTGAAAAAAACTAGGGAATTTTTTGTTTCATTTGGATCTGATTAAGGCTTATCATAATATAAAACAAAAAAAACGACCACCTAGCATATTTTATAGCTTTTTTAAACGATCGACAGCGTAGGCAACTAATCATATTCTTTTACCTTGGCTGTGTGATGGCTTCTTAGTTTTGCAAATTTGGTCAGTAATGTAAAGGTAGCAGACAGCAAATACACGAAAAATTAAAAAAAAAAATATTAAAAAAAGACTACCGAATACAATTGACAAACTTCTGTCATTGAATTAATAAAATAATGGAAAAATTCACGGGCAAAATCAAATAAAATCAAACGGTGGCGCATAGCGGCATAGCACAAAAATGGTGGGGAAACACTGACTTTACCCCATTTCCTGTAAAAGAACTTAGTTTAATTTTCTGACACGCAACTTAACAATTTATGCTCTACTTATAAGCTTATGTTACATTTTCCTCATCGTAAACTGTCAAATAAGCTCTTATGCTGAACTTAAATATTTTTTTGCTGATACGAAACTTCAATATATGTTCATTTGAATATAAATATTTATAAGTTTTATTTCAACAAACAGATCTTGCGTGATAATGTCAGTAATAGCAAAAAATGGAAGAAATTATTGCAATTTGTCACTCGTGTAAATGCAACATAAAAACTGCGGCAAAATATTATTTGGTTGTTAACGGCGTAAAAATTATTGATTATGCTCTTGCCAACTCCGCGTTCGGACGTGGTCAAGTAGTTTGATCGTAAAAATTTTTCGTGTCAACCTCACGGTGACATAAAAGGGTGCAAATCACGCGCTGACACAGATAATGGGATAATATTGATCATATTTGTGTGACGATGACGATGATTTCAATGACGTCAAGGAGTCAATGCGTTGACCATGACCTACTATTTACTTGAATGTAATGAATAAATGTTAATTGTATTATATATATTTTTTTTACTCACGAGTAAAGAACTTATATACACGTTCATGAATTTGTTTAACAAAATTGATGAAATAGGCACTTACCTAAAAATAAAAGAAAACAAAAACAGTTAAAATAGTAAATTGTAATAAGGCAACAAATAGTAATAAATTTCAATAAAACCCAATTAGGCAATGTTTATTTTAACTATATTGCATGTAAAAAGCGTTAAACTGCGAGGTAGGTTTACTTATTTGGCATTATATTATTAATGTGTGCCATGCTAATTTCTCCTTACTTAGGTACAAGCGTATTAGTGCTATAGACTTAATCTTACATGAGATCTCATTACTTAGGTAGGTAAGTACCGTAAAATTTACAGTATACCGTAGATAGAAAGATAGAAAGCGGAAAATTTTCTAAAAACCACTCAGGTTAAGATATGATGTTTGGAAACTTCGTTGCTCTTTAATCTTCTTAGGACAAACTACAGAGAATAATATTTGACGTATGATAATAATTGTTCAAAATTGTAAGCTAAATATTTCTTGTATTAATACTATTTTCCTCCGACCAATTGTCAAATTATACACCTGTTTGTCACGTGTTAAGATAGGCAGACAAGCGGTTCTTGGTTCAACAACTCGAAGGCTATTTATTGGTATGACTTACAACGTTACGCCAACGACTTAACTATGCATCTCGTTGGCTCTTAGACAACAAATCTAACAAAAGCTGTCAGTTCAACAGTACTTAAACTCGGTTAAATGATCTAAATTTCAAAGTTGATTTTATAAGATTACTAATTTAAGATTATGTAACGATTACAAGGTACGAGTATCATGCAGATTATACAATCTAACTGCGTTGATTTAATACAAATTTTAAATTTCGAATCTTGTTAAAAAAAATTTCAAACGTCTTACGTAGTTGAAAGAAATAGGTTAATTTATGGTTAATTATATCAAAATTTAATCTCATTATTGATATATTCATAACTGAACACAAAAATTATTTTAGTTTTTTATTTTCATTCTAAATAGCAAAATGGTTCCTACGATTTGAAAGAAATAATCGTTTAATAAGAAGTAGGGGCTACTACTTTTTACCAAATAAAATCATTATCCTTTTGGAGAACGATTAAACCGATTTCAATTGAAATTTGTATGCAGACGCCTTCAGAAAGTTTAAACTTTTCAAGAAAAATTTAAACAAAAAATCTTTGAAAACTCAACATTTTTTCAGAATTTAATATCTTCGTCATCTGCTCCTTAAAGGTAACTCCAATTCGGTTTTACGATAGCTTTGAACCAATTTGATTGTATCATTTCATGCGAACATGTTAACACAGTTATGTACAAATCTTCACAACATACATTAACTTGGCTTCATTTTCATGTGAATGTGCAACATACACCTTCCCTTCATATGAACCTCATACTAATATTACTTTGACGCATGAAAGAAAATTCGCATTAAATAAGCTATAACTGAAGAAAATAGGTAATAAAAAGTAACTGTTAAATAGCTTATTTTACTTGGAAATGCGACACCACCACCGGCATACAATAATTGTACTTCCTGGGTGAATGAAATAGTTACAACATTTTAAAGGTGTTGTCAAATGTAAGGCAAACAAAAAAAAAATAATAAAAAGAAAAACAGCACATCGAACAAACTTCATACCTATACTCAGGCACTTCTTACAATAATTATTATTATTAAACAAAAAAGTCAATAAAGAAAAGTCGCAAAGTCTAGCACAACCTATGCAAGTATTTCTCTGCATAATTAGATGAGACACTGACAACATGCAGTTCAGTTTGTTTTTCATTATTGCATTTAACTATAATACCTATCCCTGTTCTCATTCTCCGACGAGAAGTAATAATGGCTAAAAAATAAAGTAAACGCAACTACTGTCAACTTATGGATATTGTGAACAAAAACAACACACACAAAAATTAAAAAAAAAAAAAATGAGCGACCGGCTGGTTTTAATGCGATTTTGTGATTCAAATTACAAGCACTCGAGTCGTAGCCTTGTGATCCGTGACAAAGGGTAGATTCCCCAGTAAATATCCATTAAATGTTGAATTTACATCCAGGCGGCGCAGTAGGGACAGAGGAGGACAAATTGAATAAAGGCTTCTATGGCAGGTCGCATGTTTGCGCTATTTGTATAGAGAAAACACTGGAAACCAGGGCCGTGCGTAGGTATGAGAATGGGATAATTTGACACCAAAAAACTCAACCCATATTTGAACATCAAATATTTATAAGGTTTGTGCTAATACTGAAGCTTAAATTAAGCAATTTCGAGAATTCAATTTCAAAATTACCCAAAAGGCTCAAATTACAAGAGTGCTTCTGGAAAAGCCGTCGAATATTTTTTGGGTGTGTTCCTGGTAGCTAATAGGACATTTATAAAATAATTCCACTGTAACAATATTTTTGTTTTCAACTATTTAGCGAGTCATATCAAAATGAAAATACAAATACGAATGCCAAAACAATAAAATTTTGCAAGATAAACACAGACTGATGGCAGCTGTCAGTTTCGTTAGCTCTGTTTGTTTACTTTATCGTAAAACTGGTATAAATAAACTTTTGCAAAATGACAATTTTGTACACCCCCCTTCAATATAAAAGTGATTTATGGTGATTTGGCAATGGCGAATGTAAAAATGTTGTTTTGTTTTTTCAAATTCATTTTCTTTCTTTAAGCTTAGTACGAAGATCGAGACAAAATTTATCTCCCTTATAAAATTTTTGCCAGGACAAATTTTATCTCGGATGTTTTACCAAGCTGTACGCAGCTCCAGCGCAAAACTTGACAGTTGAAACCGCTCTACATGAAAAAGTAAAAGGAAGTTTCCACTTAATTTTACGCGGGAAAAGAATGTTCGAAACATTATTTTTCTGGACAAATGTGACGTTTTATGTATATTATTTTATAAACAAAAATCTTCATCTCCCTTTTTTATTCTTTCCATTATTAAGACGTTTTGAGGACGCATGACTGAAATAAAATGCGTAAAGAAAATGATGACATAAGAATTGAGAATAGATTAAGTAGAACAGCTGTTTTAAATCAGTCAGTGGCGTAGATAATGGGAAAGGGTACAAAAGGGCCACATACCGATTCAGAACAAATTTTAATCAATCAAAATTTAAATTTATTTCCAAACCGAGTTGGAATTAACAAACTGATTTGGCAGATTCAATTGGATTTCAGGAGCAGTAAAAAATTCAGAATATTTCTGGTTTTGGCAGGGTTTTTTTTTAATTCATCGACACCACATCCATCCTTCAATGGAATTTTATAGTTGATAGCTTGACAGATAGAGGAAGAACTATTTGATGGAAAAAGTTTATTTTGATTCAAATGTCTACCAATTGCCCTAAGATCACTTTTTTCCGGAGAAGTTAAAAAACTTACAAAATTTTGGAATTTTTAGAGGTTTCTTAAGCCAACGATATCGTTACCATCCTTCAATGGAGTTTGACAGTTAAAGGCTTGACATATGAGAGACAAACTATATTTTGACGAAAAAAGTATCGAAATGTAAACCAATTGCTCTAAAATAACTTTTTTCCAGAGAAGCAAAAAAAAATTTAAAAAAAAACGAATTTTTAGATTTTTTAATTCGTTGACATCGTAGCCATCTGTCAATGGAATCTGACAGTTGAAAGTTTGAAAGATAGATGACAAACTACCTATATTTTCACGAAAAAAGTTTATTTTTGTCCAAATGTCAATCAATTGCCCTAATTCGCCCTTTTCCAGATAAGTGAAGAAATTTAAATTCAGACTTTTTGGTTTTTTCATCCATCATCCAAATAATATAGTGCCCCATCAAGCGCAGGATCTCAATTTTTCTTGCTCTGCAAATGCTTTGAAACAATTTGATTTCTGTATAAAAAAATTCAAATTTATAATTTTTTTATTTCTAGCTATGCTACTGTACTCATTTGACTTTTCTCTTATACCTACACCTTCAGAATTTGTCTCGAGCAAAAAAAGTAGAGATAAAATTTGTCTTTGCTCGATATGCGTACTAGGCTTTAAAACTCAATGTTTTTTTTTGAAATTTGCTAGAAATATAACAAACCACAACAATACTAAAATTTCAAAACTCAAATTCCAAATCAAATACAATAGAAATGGATATCTATAAAATTGTCAGTGTCAAAGTGACAGCTAAGACTAACAGATGAAGTTTAGAGCAAAAAAGATAAAAAGTTTGCACTCAATTTTGATGTTTGAATTTTCTTTTAAATAATTAAAACAAAAAATACTAACTCCAAATATTTTAAACAGAAACAGATGTCACTTTAATGTAATTGTGCCAAATCTTAAATTTGACGTTTAGAAATAAACGAGACAGAGATACATATTTCAATTTGTTAAAAAGCGCTATTCGCCCGGATGACATTTCTCCGTAAGCCGGCTCTGCTTAATGAGGCAACCAAAAGCACCCAAACAAAGTGACGTGCGTTTCCTTTCAGGTGGAACCAATTTGTCGAAAAGTCTGAAATCGATTTCAGTATAACTGCCACATATTTTCTTTTTATGGGAACAAATGTTAGACAATTGCTCTCTCGTGTTTTTATTTGTTTTTTTTTTTTTTTAATAAAGTGCATTCACATATAACCTTTTATAGCTTATTAGTTTATGTTTCATGGGTAATTGCATTGTATTAAAAACTATTAAATTTATAATGACAAAATAAAATATAGGTTGAATTAGATGAAATAATTAGGTACGTTACAGTCTTTTGTATTGTTCATTTGATTCCTTTTAAAATAAAAGGACATAAACTGCATTAGTGGGAGTGGTTTTATATATACTGAAAGAATACAATAAATAAAGAGACAACGCGTTGTTCGTCCTACCCTTTTTATCCATACAAAAATACTACAATAATGTCAAAGATAAGATTTTATAGTTGAATTCCGTGTTGAAATGAAAGGCGAATATAATAGTCATTTTTTTTTTTTTTTTAAATTACAAAAGGAATATGTGGAATTGATAGTTCCTATAATTTTAATTCCAAATACCTCTTTTTGCTGAAACGGATCACTTTAGATAATTTAAGTTCAAAATAAATGGATTTAGTTGAACATGTAAGAAATGTTTTTTTCAAATAAGTTTAATTCAATGTTGAGTTAAAATATTCATGACTAATACTTAAAAACGGGATACATGTATAATGTTTTTATACACTGATAATGAGTAACAAAAATAAGTGACACAGTCATACTTTTTCAAGTTTTGTTATCATTGTGGTAATACATATTCGGCTTTGATTTAGGAGAGATTTACTTTTTTTTAGTAGTTTACTGACTTTAGGATTTTTGTATGTGCCTGTTAGCATAATCTTTTTTCATTTCCTTTGTGAAACGAGCATTATATTAAAGTAAATCGCATTGTATTATTTTTATAACTTGACGTAAGACTGGCACCAATTTTGGTCGTCCCAGAGTAAATTCTTCAAGGAAAAATCGATACTTGGTACTTCAACACCTTCGGAATCGTTACCAAAATGCGGTTGGCCTGTCTAACAGGCTGCGAACCGTAAGAAAGACAGCTGTGAATGCTCAAACGAAGAGGTGGCAATTAGTGAAAAGAGAGCAAGAAGACCTACTCATGTACCGCGACTTAGTACAGCATAAGCGACCGACCAACGTCGAATGGAATTTGATCGCCTTCACCAATATTGGGCTATAGCCGACTGGAGTAGAGTTCTTTTCACTTATAAGTCCAGGTTTTGCCTGCGCTCTAGTCCAGTCCACCAAAGAAAAAAATATGCCTTCCTTTCAAAATAAATTCAATAGTTTTGAAACGTGACAGACTTATTATTACGAGAAATGATGATGTGTAAAAAAAGTCCCCATAAATACAAGCTGAGCTCTAGCAGCAGGAATGTGCAACATATTTACTAATCGGTTTTTCAATTATCTTAGGAATTGTTTGTCTTTTAAATAAATTGCACGAGTGGATCGCACGTATTTGCTCTTATCCTCAAGTTGCTTGGAGTTAAGAACTTTTAAAATAGGAAAATAATTATTAAAAAATATAAAAATATAGAAAAGCATTTAAATCGTTCTTTTAATTGTATAAGCAACTAGCAAGAAAACTTAGAGCCCAAAAACAAGTATGCCATTTGATAACTTGAAAAAATGCAAAAAAAAAAAAATAAAAATCTAAATATATTATAGTTCTAAAAAATTAATTTTTATAAATAAAATTTTAATTACATTTTTAAAAAAAAATTTTTGTATGCCAATTTTTAGTATGTATTGAAATATATTTTTAAACCTAGTTTCAAAAAAATTCATCTAAGTAGGTACTCATTTTTGAAATATTGAATTTTTTTAAAGAATCCAAAACATAGTTTTCTTAAAATTTTGATATGCAATATTATTAATATTTTAAAAGAGCCTTTGCTTACAAAATTAGATTGAAATCGTTTGAGCTGCTATTGAGAAAATCGACAGTTTAAAAAACCGCTATATGGCACCGTACAGGTACCGTTAATAAAGGTTTTCGCTAAATTTTTTTTCTTAGCAAAAAGTACACCTTACCTACAGTAATACACTGATTTTTTTCACCAAAATCGTTTAAGCCGTTTTTGAGATAAATAAGCTTTTCATTTACGGTTGAAAAATTCAATTTCCCTTCTGGAGAGTTACAAAAATACCTTAAGTTCAAAATTTGAAGAATATTGCTTCAGTGGTTTAGGCTGTAGGTCAATATACGGACAGACAGACAGACAAAATTGTGCCAACCACTTTTTTCGTGTTCTCTATCATTGCAATGTAATGTCTGGTTGTTATTTCGATTTTTTTTTGACGAATCCAAAGCTTCCTTTATATTACCTATAACGCAAGTAAAAATAAAAATTAAATAAGAACGAATAAATTTGTTGAAAGAACGAATGCATTCTTAAAATTAATGCTTGAATATTTAAATCAGTGTTGGTACAAGATATTTTCTTTTCTACATAACTTATGCATTTGGATTTTAAAATAACTATAAATCAATCCTACATCATTCGGGAGCGTGTTCTATTTCTCATCCCTAATCCTATAAATATTAAAAATGGTAATCATCCACATCTCTTTGATAAATATGAAACTAAAACAAAACCCAAAATTGACCTATAAACCTGAAAATCTTACAAATTATAAATTTCATAGTGAATTATATTTATATACGAGTATATTCTCATAGCAAATGTTTCATCCCGAATCAGGTTTCATTTGTATTAGATATACTTGGAAACGAGTGCCAATTTTGAATGCAGCAGCAGCAGCAGCAACCAGCAACATCAAAATAATATGTGGAACACACCAATTGGATTGGGGAAAAGCATTTTGATATATTGACTCCGCGGGTCTTTGCCAATTTATTGAAATCACAAATTCTAGTTTTGTGGTTCTATTGGCCTTTTCTGTTGAATAATTACTCTATATTTATGTATGTATGTGTATTTTGTATAAGAGATACGAGTATCTACTTGATTTGTTTTTTTTATTTTCAGTGGGATTTGGTGTTTATGTATGAATGTAATTTGATAGATAAATTTATTTAACTCAATCGATATGGTCATTCTCATTAATTTTGTTTTTAAATGTGAAGCTACGAGTATATAAAGGGTGTTATTTTTTAACAGTGAAAGAATTCTGAAATATTTATGTACAAAAAAAAACTACCTATGGAAAAATCAACATCGTAGATATTCTACATGCAAAACATTAAGCTCTATCTCAAACTTTGATATATTTATTTTACCAGGAATATAAAGTTTTGACAATTAAGACCTCTACGCCTAGAGATACAAAATAACAGTTGGCCATTAGACTACGGTTACTGTGGATGCGTATTCTGACGTACAATCGTTCTGACGTATTTTTCAGAACTGCACTACTTCTGAGTGGTTACAGTGGATTCGTAACAATCATTCGGACATATTCGTCATAACAGTTCGTTAGAAGTTTGTGGAAACAGTTTATGCATAATCTGACTAATTGTTCTTATGTATTCGTCAGAATAAACAAAACTATTTGATCTTATGAAACCGGTTACAATGCTGGCATTTTGTTCGTCCGAGGTCACAAGAGTTCATCAGAACGATCCATCGTTTAAATTAGTTTGATATTTTTGTGCAGCGTTCTGACGAACAGTTCTGACAAATAGCTCTGACGAACAATTCCAACGCACAGTTCTGACGAACCGTTCTGACGAATACGTGAGAACAATTGTTCGTTAAAACAATTGTTCGTCAGAATACGCATCCACTGTAACTGTAGCCTTATTTTTGATTTGTTTCCTACTTAAAGATATTGAATAAGTCAAATTTCATTTTGGCCTTGGTCTGATTTTTTTTGTAGGTCTTTTTGTGAAGTTTGTCATTCAACTAAAAGAATAACTTTTATCTGTTGACTTAAAAATAAAGGAAACCCGTTTCCGTAGAAAATATATCAAAACTGGTTTTTTTCATTCCAAGAAAAACTAAAAGATATAAGTTGTTCTCAGAATCAGAACTGAGTAGATTAAAGTTCTCGTGGACATTTTAAGAATTGATTTTCCAGTTCTGAGTAGGTAGGGGTTGAAGACAACGACAACGAAGACAACGACTCGTTGTTTCGTTGTCTCGGTGTCATCTCGTTGATCTCCCGCCGTGGTCTTCCAAACTTGGTGGGCCATTTAGTACACAGTTATCTGTGTCAAGGAAATAATTGCAACATTAAATCCATGGCCCTACAGAACAGATTGGAGGTTAGTGCGTTGGACTAACGACTTGACCACAGTAAAAAAAAAACCATTGTTATTAGAGAGAAGCGAGAAGCCTCGGATAACGACCCCCCTCAAATTGCAAACCAGACCAGGAACGAAAATGTACTACGATCTACGAGTATGCTCCTGGAATGCATATACCCCAGGTGCTACTCAAAAACTTGAATCTGTCCTCAAGCGATTCAGAAGATACAATGGATAGGATAAGGGATAACGAAAAGAAAAGATTGCGCACTTGAAAATATCTTTTGCGGATTAGTTAGATTGGAAAGCACGGCCTCCACGAAACGACAACAGATCCAGTTAAAAGACTTTGCGGCAACTCTTGTACGGTGATACGTAGTACTAGGTTCTGCAGGCGAAGGATACCACCAGCCAAATAGACCGTATGTTAATTGGCGCAAGGCACGCATGACGTGCGAGCTGCCGACTGTCCAACGAAAAGAAAACCACGACTGCTCAAAGGAAGAAATTCAACATTGCATGCCTTAGCACATCTGAGAAAGCCAGAGACAAACATTTAAATATTTATGCGACACTGTGATCGGCACGAACCAGGGTGGCTTCAGGCCAGGCAGATCAACGAAAAGAACCAACGAATTTCAATTCGAGACCCACTTTCTTTTCCTCGACTTCAAATTCGCATATGATAGCATAAGTCGCTAAGAGTTTCTATTGGCGATGTCGGAACTGGGGATCCCGAAAAAAAAACTAATACATGCAGCAGGATGTTATAAAATTTGCGGTGCAACTAACAAATGGGTAACAGCTCCTCCGAGCAATTCCAGACGTCTACAGGGTTCAGACAAGGAGATGCGCCATCATGTGATCTCTTCAACCTAGTACTGGAGCAGATAGTGCGCAAGAGTGGTGTTAACCTGGAAGGCAATATCTTCAACAGGTTCTCTCAACTGCTTGGCTATGCAGACGACATTAACATCATCGGCCACTCCAAGCGAGCTTTACTTGAAGCATTCACAGCCATTGATGAAGAGTTGAAACACGTCTTGAAGTGATAGAGGACAAAACAAAATATATGCTATCAACAAACAAAGTCTCATCCGTCCATCGCCTAGGACAAAACGTCACTGCTGGTCGCTGCAATTTCGAGGCAGTCAAGGAATTTAGCTACCTTGGACAAACATTAATTGCACGAACGGCACTCTAGTGGAAATATCACTAAGAATTACCCTAGCAAACCGCTACTACTTCAGTTTGGCCAAACTAATGGGTTCAAATTTTGTATTATTTTAGATTAAAAGCTACATTTTTAAGCTGCTGCAAACCAAAAGTGCCTCACTGGCCCAGACTGAACATTTACCCTAAGCTGGTCAATGAAATTGTGTGAGCGGCACAGAGGACTCATGAAGAGAGCAAAAATCGAGATGAGAACCCGAGAAAATGGCCACCTAAGGCACTGTAATAACGAGATGAAACTATAACCAAAGCGAGAAAACCTCATGTAACTGCCCATAGCGAGGCCCCGGCGAGATGAAATGAACACAATGGTCGCGAATAGAAAAACCACAAACAATACTTTGAAGTTCAAAAAACAGAGCTTTCTAATGAAGAAAAAAAAAATAAAAATCTCCAAATCAGATTTATTTTTATCTGTCAACGATAAGTAGTCAGTGGTTAGTAAAAGTTTCTTACTAACAGTGACGATTATTTAAAATCTCAGCAGCTAAGCGATATTTTAAAAACCTTTCAAAAGGTTGAGTTATATTTTTGAACAGTGTCTACGACTTCTATACCTAGCTTTTCAGAATAGGCAGTTATCGCTAATTAAGGTTAGTCAAAGTTCTCTGCAGTTATATGACCTGTCCAATCCGCTCTTTTCTAAGAATTCCCCTAAAGCTTTTAATAAAAATTCTAAGAAAAATTGACCCAAACCTAGAAAAAAAAAACAAAAATAACACCCTTTAGAACGTGGGATGCTTTGAATGAGATTAATTGGATTTACTTTCATTTAAATTCCACACAAAAAAAAAAAATCAGTGTTTGACAAGTTAAATTTGTCATTTCATTTCACCTAACTGATGGTATATACTCGTACATAGAATAGAGTATTTGTCTAATTTGATTTTAGGTCAATCAATCAATTGAAACGATACAGAAAAGGTACATAAGCGAATTCACAATTCGTTATAAATAATGTCCTTCTACTACTTTTATACTCTCTTACTATCAGTTTCATCAATCAGTTGTCAGATGTTTTGTTCCTTGACATAAATAAAAAATTTGTGTGGGCATTTAAGATTGAAATGATTTTATTTTTTACTTACTTAAGTTCATTGTCACATTAGATTTTATTAATGAAGTGCTTTATTTTTGTATCTGTATATTCCATTTAGTGTCGGAAATATCTATATAGGTTGCGGTTATCGGAATCAATCACACGCAAAAGTTCATTTTAATAAAATTAATTATAAGTGTGGTTTAAAAAACGAAAGTGCGTACATTAATTCATCGATAAAAATCACATAGCTTATACCATTGGTATTTTCTCTGATTTACAGCATCTGTCTGTTATGATTTTTTATTGATTAAAATAATAAAAAAAAACAACTTTCATTCGATTTATTTCTCACATCGCATGAAATTAAATGAAGTATTATGCGGTTAAATATTTAATAGCTACATTTCTTGTTGTTTTTTTTTATGATTTTATTTGCATTATTAAATGCAGATAACATCTTTATTGGTTATGCCTTTCACACAGGTTATATTATTGATGGTTTTGTAAAATGCAACATTAACTGCTACCAGTTGATAGGTTCATCCAAAGCATGTAGAAACTTACTAATTAAGATTTTGCAGTCATGCACCGAATAAATAAAAAAAACTTTTATGGACGAAAATTTATAAGCTTTTTTTGAAATTTTGAATTTTTCTAAAAGAAAAAACTTAGTTGTCAAGCACAAAGTGGCCATGTCGAAATGGATACAAAAATATCACATATGAAGAACTCTTACTGTCAAAAATTAATTTTGCGAAGTGTCAAGTTGGCGCAAATTTCATGGATGGTTTTTGTTTTAACTTTCGATCTGCTTGAATATCAGATTTACAGCCACAAGAAAATGGATTCTTTTATAATTTTTTTTATTCAAACAATTTAAAAAAATTAAATGAAATAAAAATCAAAATTAATAGGTACTTGTTTTCTTTTATCTCGAAAAGCAAAAATTCTGCAACGCATAGGAAAATTTATTTTAAAGCGAAAAATTAGTATAATAATGCAAAATTTGTTTAAAAAAAAAAAACAAAAACGGTTCTAACATCACAATTTAGCATTTTGAAAATTCTTGTCTCTTTATCTGTTAAATTAGAGCCTGAACATGAGTGGCAAGTAAGAAAAGCAACTTTCACGAATCGAAATATGAGTAGGTGAATTATTTGCCTCTAATAAGATTTGACAATTTCGTATTTTTCGTTCAATGTTTTCTATGTTTATGTCGAAAATCGGTATAAACTTCATTTCTCAGACTTAAAGGTTTATGCCTTCATAATTTGCCGTTAATTAGCTGTGACAAATTAAATTTGATAGTTCAATGTTTTCTATGTTTTATTTTTTGATGATTTGCTAACTCGATATGAAGTTATCAAAGCAACTCCAACGGATCGAAAAAATGGATAGGTTGAAAATTTTTCGTAAATTAACCGTTAATTAGTGTGACAAATTTGATTTTGTCATGCGATGTTTTATATGTATTTTTGTATATTTTTGTTGGCAAAAAGTGTTCAAATATACTTAATGTTTTATGGATCAATAATTTCATTAGTTGTTAATTGGGTGTGGCAATTTTGAATTTTTCGTTCAGTGATTTATATGGTGTTTTTTTTTTTTGTTGGTGCTTTACTTACTTGACAGTTGACACAAATCGAAAAGCGGTAAAAGCATCTTATAGTTAATGTCTTATGTCTTAACATTTTGAATTCAATCGTTCAATGTTTTCTATGTCGTTTTTTTTCAAGTTTTTCGTTTATAAAACCATGAAAAACATTGAACGTTAAATTCGAAACCCATTTTTCGATTCATTAAAGTTGCTTTGGTAATTTAAGGTTCAAAAAAATAAAACACCCAAAAACACATAGAAAACATAGCACGACAAAATCGAATTTTTCACAACTAATTCAGGACAAATTTTCAAGTAATGAAATATATTGAGTTTTAGAAGTTTTTACAACTTCTCAAACACAAAAAAAAACATAGAAAACAAAGAACGACAGATTATAAATTTTAAAGACAAGTTATCCATCTACTCACTTTTCGATTTGTGAAGATTTCTTGGAATTTAGTACTCATATCTTTAACGGTTGTGTACATTTTTTTTAAGCTTGATGCATTATTGGTCATTCTTTCATAATTTTTTCAATTAAAATCAAAAATAGTATATCTGTCACACGTCTTTTTTAAGCGATTTTAGGAAATCTTATGTATTTCAAAAAATGCTCCACAATTTTTCTTTTAAAAAATCAATAATTTTGTTTAAGTAAGGGCTAGCTTTGAGTAGAAAAATATTTTATAAAAAATGGTTATTAATGGTACCTCCCAAAGAACCATTTTTTTACATTCTTGAAAACGGTTGGTATAACGATTTTAATAATTTGTTTGTATGCAAAAGCTTCTTAACCTATTTAGTCATTTAAAAAAAAATCCTTACTTTGTACATATTTGAAAACTTAATATGTTCTAGTAACGGGTGTTTTTTTTAGACGTGTGGTTTTCAAGAAGAAATCAAATTTTAATGTTATGGCCAAGAATTTAGCTTTATTATAAAGATATTTACCAATATCTTTTAAAAATGGATCGAATAAATTCCAGCCAAGAGGCCCAATTTTCGACCGCTTTTTGCAGCAACTGGGGTGGTATGTCAGCAATAACGCACCGAATATTCTATTCCAAGGCGCCAATCGTTTCGGTCTTATCTGCGTAGACAAGCGTATTTACATAACCCCACAATAATGGTGTTAAAGCGCACGATAGATATTGGAGGCCAAGCGCGCCACCGCGCCGCAGGCCCACGACGCGAGATAATGCGTTCACCAAAAGTTTCCTTCAATAAATTGATTGTTTCGCAATGCGTCGCGCGAATCAAACCATCATTTTGGACAAATTTAGAGGATTTGCAAAAGTTGTTCAGGAGTAAGTATATTCACTATGAAATGGCGAACTAAACTGAGCATAAATCAAGTGACAACTGTCAAAAAGTCCAATTTCGAAAAAAAGTATTGTCAAATTGAAAACCACACGTCTAAAAAAAACATCCTTCACATAAATATTTCGAAAATTTAATTTTCTTAAAACTTGTTTTTTTTTGACACTTTTAAGAAAATTATATAAAAAAATTATTTGAATGAAAAATAAAGGTGCATATAAATGTCAAAAAACTATATATTTTTTCTCAAAAACGATTTTGATAAAATATTTCAGTATGCAAAACTTAAAGTGATTTACTTCTAGTAAGTGCTTTTTAATCAGAAAATACTTAGACTAGCCATAAATACTGATACAAATTTAAGCGCAAGAATATTTAATAAAGTATTAGCTGTACAATCTTTATGTTAACAGTTATTTAACCTGTTTGTTTTATGCTTCAATACCGTAAGAATTTTTTGTTTTCAGCCGCTTACAATCATGACATAGGATAATTGTCTAAAACCAAATTGTTCAAATTTGCCTTTACAAGTTTAACACGTGGAAAGTGGTGATATCTTTCAGACCTTGAGAAAAGTTTGAATCACAAGTTGTTTGGTATATCTTATGGTGAAGTTCTTCAAGGATACTGGTGGAGTGCGTGACTGGAAAAAAAATCTGCCCACTCGCCCACCTAGTGCAATAAAGCCGTGTTGACTCAATTTAGAAGAAAATTGCTGAAAAAATAGATGATTTTGTTGGGGGAAATGAGTGTTTCCCAAAAATATTTGTTTGCACCATTAAAGAAGTTTTGGGGCTCAACGCACACAAAAGAGACATTTGACACCTGATTTTAGTCATGCAAAAGCAAAAAAGCGAACAAAATGAAAAACTCTGATACACAGAAAATTGTCTCATTTGTAAAAGCTGACAAACCGTCGGAAAAAGTTTATCAAACAACTGTTTTGGAGACGTTTTCAAGCCTCTTTACCAAAAATATTCGCCAATAAGCAGTTGCCATACGAACAAGATTCTCCTTCAACTCAAAAGGTATCAAAACCCACACAAGAGTGCGTCAAAAACAATGTTCCGAGCTTCATTTCACAGGATAATTGGGCAGCTAGAACGTCTAGACCTCAACTAACTAAATAATAAGCTGCATTCCATTTAAGAGGGAATAGCCTGGTATACTCAACACCGAAAAATTGGTTCACAGAACTGAGCTCTAGTCCATGCAGATGACAATTTACTAATGTATGAGTCGCGTGCTGATTCGCAACCGATGATTAGTCAGGGTGTCCCATGTCGTTTCTTATATTTAGAAAATGGTGGTCATTTCAAATTATAAAAAAAATAAAAATTAATTGGTGGCGCAACAACTCGTGGAGAACCATTCATGTATGCATGTTGTTGGCAGGAATGGAGGGGAACTACAATTTTTTGCGGAGTCCGTACGGCTAAATGAGAAGCACTTAATCATGACAAGAAGACTCTTCGAGGATTTGTCAGTTCCTCGCAAGAGACAGTAGCTCGGGAAAAATATTTCTGTTTTTGGTAGGCAGCGGCTAGGAATCAAAGACAGACCTTTGGTATGACAGTCCAACGCTCTAACCATTATGCCACGAGGTACTTCCATTTAAAATTATGTCTTTCTATAAAATATAGCTAATAGCTTGACCAATAATGTGTATACAAAAGTTTTTTTTTTTTTAATATCAGCGTATAATTTTTAAAATATTCGTTTTTTCGTGTATCAGTATTTATGACTAGAGTAGGTATACCACCACGTGTTGGTAGAAGCATGAATATGCTCTCCTTACTTTGCTCAGGTGGGACTAATTCTATAAAAACTGAGACAAGAATGTTACCTTCATGCAACTTGGTAAAAGTGAGTTATGAAAACTAATGGAATGAAAAAGAATCTATAAAAATTAATATAGTGTTTAATTTCGAAGAATTCAGCAAGGTTCTCGTAAATTGACTTTTTTAACTCCTCATTCAAAAAAAAAAATGTTTCATTCGGCGATAATTATACAAAATACAATTCCGGTACTTCTTAAAGGTCCTTCCACACTATGTCTCACTGAGTATTATCAAATCACATTCATGATAAAAAGTGTGAAGGAAATCATGTATAATAGTGTGGATATAAAATTTGAAACCTCATCCCACAAGATCAGACAGCTCGACTTATACAACTCAGCCATCTCACGTAATTTGACATGCCTCAAAAAATACATTTTTGTAGGATTGCTTCTAAGACTATCAATGATTATGGTTCTTGTATGTTCAAACACTCCACACTGAAGAAACACAGCTAGGGGTGGTTGGGGTTTTTTAAAATCACTCAACTTTGTTTGACTGCGGCCTTGGAGCCCGTGACCCTTGCTTCTTCAATAATTGAACCTCAAACTGACTTCTCATTCGACATCCTCTTTCCTTACGTTGTCAGAGAAAGCATGATACGAAATAAAAGTTACAAAGTGATGGCCTTGTTTCCTATGTTTTGCGCTTGCAAATGGTTCCTTCTCAGGTATATGTATGTGCTGTGTATTTGTGTTTTTTGTGTTGTGTCTTAAATGAAAGTAGGTATCATGTGTTGATTTTGTCGTTTTGTCGAGAAGTAAATTATTTTTTTACGATGCACTTTTACATTCATAGGGAAACACCTTTAGCTCTGATGCAGTCACATTTTAAATTGAATTCACAAGGATACTTTGTTCACTTATTATGTCAGAAACATAAAGATTTGTCTTTACGAGCAAAATGGCACTTTGCCTTGGGGCAAGTTTAGTAGTTGCAACTTGTAAGTTCCATGCTCTCACACTCAAACCAGCCAGGGGCACAATTATTATTGTGTGGAGATAAATGCCAAGGAAAGTGCAACAAAAAAGTAACAAAGGAATTGTTTATGAACTGGAGAGACTGGACATTGTTGATGGATGTCATGCAATGTAGGAAAAATAAAAGAATTATTTTTTTCGCCTGTTGTTTTGTACTTTTCTAGAGAATTAAACTCTTTAAAATGCATTGTTTTTCGCTAAAGTAATCTGCACTTTGCATTATGCAAAAATAAATTTATGGAAATGCATGTTTGTTCTGGCCATTGAGATTGCTATGCATTTTTCCTAGTAGAAAAGTACATAGTACTTAAATTACAAAACTTTGCATAATGTGCTAATGTAATGCGTTTTTATTTCTTAAGTTAGAGAGGGAGCTAATGATGTAGACGCTGAGTAAATGCGGGTTATAAATTGTTTTATCCTTGGACTAAAGAAATAAGAACTTACATCAGGAGCAACAAAAGAAAATAAAGCAGAGTTTAATATACCTACTTCCTCCGAGTTATGGAGTTTATTTCTGTTGAAGTATTTGTTTTAAGTTCAATTTGTCGGGTATATTTCGACGAGGATTGTAATTAGTAATTTTATTAGTTTAATAAGCTGAAGCCTCTCTTTTTTCGCACACAATTTTTTCAGAATATGGTAGAGGGTAGACTTTTGTTGTATCCTCTATAAATCACACAGTGTCATGTCCGTCAAGTTAGCATTACCACTTCAAAATTTTTAGAATCCAATAATTGGATTAACTGTCGTAAATTTGTCGTAAAAGAAAAAAATGTTCGCGCTTGTTTTTTAAAAATGTGGTTATGCTAACTTGACAGTCAAGTTAGCACTACTATCCCTCAAAATAGGGTACAATGATTCAAAAAAGAAAAAGGAGTGTGAATTTGTCGTAGATATATCGTAAGAGAAAACAAAAATCAATAAAAATTCCTTGAATTAAAAAAAAATAACTAAAATCGTTGTTTTTTTTTTCTATTTTTTAATAAATCCAGCACTACTTCACAAGGTTTTCAAAAGGGACGCTACAAAAGTAGAGCGACAGGCACAGCAAACGACGCCATATTTCTTGCCGCTCTTTTGACATTTCTCTTCAGTGAGGTTTGCCATTTCATGACGGAAAGATATACGAGCCAACAACAAGTCGAAATTATTAGAATTTACTACCGAAATTCGGAGTCAGTGGCCTCAACGTTAAGAGCGCTACGTCCAATTTATGGTCGTCATAATCGTCCTAGCAGCTCAACAATTGAGCGTCTAGTGGAAAAATTTGAATCCACAGGCACAGTACAAAATGTTCCCGTGCCGTACTTCTTCCGTGATGATCAAGACCGGCACGTCACTGTGAATGGGATGTAAAAATTGGATTCTAAAAATTTTGAAGTGGTAATGCTACTCGTAACTTGACAGACATCACAGTGTCTGCAGCTTTGCGCAGTACCAGTTGTACAATATTAGAAAGGAATACCTTGTTGGTACTATTATTTTGCATTGCATTGTGTGATGGGTATACATTTTTTGTTTTATAGGTACCGGATATTCATATTTGCCACTATGAATATCCGGTATAAAACGAACAAATGCAAAGCTTGCTTAGCAAGTTTTACTAGCAAATACTTCACGAGTATTTGACAAGATTTCCTCGTCCAAATTTACACTACACTTAGAGAAAAAAGTCAGGTAAATAATTAACCTGGCCCTGTTAAATTTACAAGGTGCATAATCCCATATTTTAGAAATTTACCTGATTTTAATAACCTTATATCAAGTGCTAAATCAACCTGGTGGCCTATATTACCATATTCAAGTTGATTTAAGAAGATGACCTGTTATTTTAACACTTAATTCTGTTGAACAAGAAATTTTTCTATTTTACCACAAATCAGTTGGAAGTAACGTTGTATATGGTTATTTTTACAATGTTTATTTGTTGAATTTAACCTGGCCTCATATTAAAGGAAAACTCTGCCAATTAATTTCAACGTGACACCAGTGTTATAGAACATACACTAACATGCCAACAAAATCAATTTCAACTTATTGATATTTGGCACAATCTTTTTGGGGTGTATGCTATCTCCACGTGTGAGAGGGTCTGAGTTCAAAACTAAGTAAGTATCACAAAGTATTTTTTTTAATAAAATAATATACATAGTAATAAATTTCTATACTTCCAGAATAATGCAAAATAAATTAGACGGTAAGCAGCAGCATTAGAGATGGTACCCTGACGCATGGATCTAAGACATAATAATTACCGGATACAGGGTTGATTCAACATTGAATCATGTTAAATTAACTACATCTTCATGTTAAATTTACAGGACATTGAATATTTTATTCATGTTTTTAAACTAGATTTTCATGTAAAGTTAACTAGATTTACAGGTAAAATAAGCAAGATTGGCAGGTAAAATTAACAGTTTTCCTATTTTAAGGCAGCTTTACCTGCTTTTTTCTCTGAGTGTATAAGAGAAACAATTTTAAAAGCATGAAATACGATATTTAAATTAGCTACAAAAAACTTCGTTGAAAGTTTGAGATAAAATAAAAGAATAAGAACGTCATCTTAATTCTTTATTGAATATGATTGCATGGTCAAAAAAAATTTTTATCTTTGGAGCGGTTTCTTAAAAAATAATTGTTTATATATAAAATTTTAAAAACATTTTGAAATTAATGTAAATCCGTTCAGCTGATAACTATTTTTTGACAAATGTTTTTCCATCCAAAAGGAATCCTTTAATAAAAGTAATTTTTGGAATTTTTTTAAGAAAAGTTGTCGAGTTATGTAAAATTGCTTAAAAAAATTGTATGGCAGGTACCGTTATTTTTGGTTCTAAAAAAATGAAAAAAATGGGTGGGCATATTCACCAAAACCACAATTTACAATTTTTTTTTTTGGTGTTCTCTATCATTGTAATGTCATGTTTGATTGTTATTTCAAATTTTTGTTTGCACGAATCCAAAACTTACTTTAAATTACCTTTGTCGCAAGTAAAAATATATTGAATCTGAATAAACAAGTTATCTGACCATTAAAGGTGATTAACTCAAAAAAATACTATCTATACAAATGAGCAGTGTTGAGTAGTAATTATTACATTTTGTAATTAATAACAGGGTCGATTACAATTACATGTAATCAGTAATTGACTTTTTTCAATTACAATTACATGTAATTGTAATGGAAATTTTCAATAACAATTACATGTTATTTGTAATTGAAAATTTGCATGTAATTGAAAAAAAGTAATTGAACAAAAAAAAAAGTAATTAAAAATACCTGTAATGATTACAAAAAATGTAATTGATTACACAAAATTTCAATTACATTTAACAAGTTGTGAAGGAAAAATCTTTCCGTACCATTTATTAAGCTCATGCTAGGTGAATGGGGATACATTAATGATGGTTAGAAAGGTTTTATTCACCAGATGTGGACAAACCAAATATGATGTTTGGACAGTTTTTGATTTTTATATTTTTTATAGGTTAGGTTATATCCTACGAGCTAGCAACGTTTTCGAGAAGTTATTTTAGTATGGCTGGCTTTTTTTATACATGTCCGCTCTTACTCCTTAGATTTGCGCTAGGGTGGTCTGGCTGGTCTAAAAAGAGGAAGACTAAGAGGTTAAAATAAAAATCTAAAAACAATTAGGATGGGGACACTTGAATTTTTGTAAGAACTTCAAAGAAGGCTAGGTATACTTCCTAACTCAGTCTCTATCTACTTAGTTTCTAAGAATTTTGCTAAAATTATTGACTTATTTGGGTAGCTTTTCTAAGAAATATCGAAGTCCAGTAGTTACAAGCCTGAAAAATAGCAAGTTTTTGACAAGTTTAGTCAAGGTCCTGGTAAGTTTTTCGTTAAAGAAATCTTTACGAGAAAAACTTATGAAATACTTGTAAGAAGATTGTTACTAATAGCTTATTGGGCAAGTTCTGTTGTTCTATTTTACAAATATCCCGAACATAAAAACAAAAACTTATTTCAATTAAAAAAAAAAATCATTTTTTTAGGAAGAGATACTTGACTTTATCATAATAACGGGTGATTTTTTAAGAGGTTTAGAACTTTAAAAAAAAAAAAACATAACAAATTCGAAAAAATGAATGAAATATTTATTTGAATCGATAGTTTGAACCTTGCAATTTAATGTTTAAAGATAATTTCATGCAAATGTTGACCGCGGCTGCGTCTCAGGTAGCCCATCCGCTGAGTTCAATTTTGGCATACTCTTTCACACATATCGGCCGGTATCTCACGAATGAATGCATGGATGTTGGCTTCCAGTGCGTCAATCGAAGCGGGCTTGTCCCTATAGACATTAGCCTTGACATACCCCCACAAAAAATAATCTAATGGTGTCAAATCGCACGATCTAGGCGGCCAATTGACCGGCCCGAAACGTGAAATTAACTGTTCACCAAACTCGCCTCGCAATTGCGCCATTGTTTCGCGTGCTGTGTGGCATGTGGCACCGTCTTGTTGAAACCACATATCATGCAAGTCAAGAACTTCCATTTTGGGCAAAAAAAAAGTTTGTTATCATCGCTCGGTAGCGTTCACCATTGACAGTAACGCTGCGATTCACATCATCTTTGAAGAAATATGGCCCAATAATGCCGCCGGCCCATAAACCGCACCAAACAGTGGCTTTTTCGGGATGCATTGGTAGCTGTTGCAATGCTTCTGGCTGATCTTCACTCCAAATGCGGCAATTATGCTTATTTACGTACCCATTCAACCAAAAATGAGCCTCATCGCTGAACACAATTTTTCGATAAAAAAGCGGATCCTCGGCCAGCTTTCCAAGAGCCCATTCACCAAAAATTCGGCGTTGTGGTAGGTCGGCTGGCTTTAGTTCTTGCACCAGCTGTATCTTAATAGGCTTTACGCCCAAATCCTTCCGCAAAATTTTCCACGTAGTGCTGTAACAAAGGCCTAACTGCTGGGAACGGCGCCGAATCGACATTTCGCGGTCTTCTGTCACACTAGCTGATACGGCCGCAATATTTTCTTCACTACGCACAGTACGTAAACGTGTTGGTGGTTTAATGTCCAACAAAGTAAATTTGGTGCGAAATTTGGTCACAATCTTCCGAATAGACTGCTCAGAAGGTCGAGAATGCCGACCATAAAATGGAAGCAGCGCGCGATGAACATTTCGAACCGAGCACGAATTTTGATAGTAAAATTCAATAATTTGCAAGCGTTGTTCATTTGTAAGACGATCCATGGTTAAATTGCAAACCAAACTGAAGCTGTTTGACAGTGACACAAGGTACTGAACACACGTCAGCTGTCAAAACCAGTGTTGCCAAAACCAAACCAGCTAAAAAATCACCCGTTATATCAATGAATCAAAACTTTTCATTTTCAATTCTTAGCCACTAAAAGCCTTGAAGCACAAGAGAACCTATATATATGAGGAATCCAATCGTGAATTTTATTTAAAAAAATCAATTAAATAAGAATCTACCAACAAAATCTATCTTAATAATAATTTCTATTTGATAAAATGGTTTGAAATATACATAATTTAATCTCAAATATTTTAATCCATTATTAAGCTAGGAAACAAATTAAATTTTATTTTAAGAGTGCACTTCTTCATATCTCATACGTCATGTACTCCATTTAATAGTCCATTACTTAAATTAAAAATCCCTTAATTTAATTTGACAAATGCAATCACATTCCATAAATTGTCAACTATTTTGTCTGTGAGAAAAAAGAAATACAAAAAATAATAATAATACCTACCTACCACTTCCTGTTTTTTTAATTTAAACAAACATTTAAATCTCTCGAGAACTTAATAAAAATAAATTCTCTCGAATGGAGGTGGTGCACCTTCTTATAATATACAAAAAAAAAATAACTACACGAAAATATTTTGTTTAAAGTAAAAAAAAAAAATAACAAGTCGTTTCAATGATTTAATGGCTGCGATTAATTTGTTTTTTTTTTTTTTTGTGTTTTTCCTTGATACGAGTATTCAAAGAAAATTTAAATTCTAAAAATATAAACCGTAGACACTTAATTATCTTAGCAATTTGAAAAATCTCATGGGAATTATTTTAGCAGAAGTTTTGCAGAATGGGAAAAACTTTATGATTTGACTGGAATAAATTAAAAAATCAATTGAAAGATGTTAAATATATGATAAAACTAACAATGTTTTTTCTTTTTAAATATTAACATTAAACAAAAGGCATTATACGACTTAAGGCCTTGGCGACAATTTAGTGCTGGGACGAAAAAGTCGTCTAAAACTAAGGCAACGGGTTGGATGATTTTCTTAAATGAGGAGTATAGAAGGAAATGGGACGAAAATAACTACAGAAAATTATAATAAAAGATGATTTTTCATGGCACGTCTTTGAAGATGTGTTCAATATTTGACCATTGATTGTTTGAGTTGCTTTTTAGGATTAATACAACGAAAAAAGGGACTCCCTTTGGCTTTGAGAACCAATAAAAACCAATTGCATGTTTATTCGAGTTCTATGAAAATGGTAAGAAGTGAACATTAATTCAATGGTTTAATGCCCATTTAAATCTTATTGTTTCCCACTGTATTCGGTTCAAAATGTAATCTTCTGTGTATAAAATTAGTATGGGGCACCCTTTGGGCTAGTTTTTCATTCACTATCCAGATGTTTCGGCACTCTTCAGGAGCTTTGAAAAATTTGCAAAAAAAAAATCTAAGACTACACAAAATGTATCTTGCCCGGATAGAACGTTAAAATATAAAATTATAAAATTTTATATCATTTTCTTTCCAACGTGCTTGCTATAAATGCATGATAACTCATTTAAAATTTGTATTTTTTTTGTCTATATAGCTGAGATAGCCAAATTACATTGGAAAAAAGGCTGAATTTTAATCATCTCACGTCTGGGAATAAGTTTTTGCTTTTTTGATGTAGCGGAGTCTATAGAATAGACTATGGTTATGAAAATGATACGTGGTAGCCTTGCTATTGCTGCCTTGCGGTCATAGTCTATACATTTACACACAAAAAAGTCGTTGAAAATCGTTCGATATTTTTTTTTTCGAATAAAAAAAAATATTAACTCAAAGGAATCACAAGGCAAGAAAAAAAACACAATTTAAAAATCCAATACAAAACAGAGCAAAGGAAAAGAATTCGAAAACGACAGGTGCAATCAAGAAATACGCCAGGTAAGTCTATCAACATCAATTCTTTATGTATGTATTCTGGTACGTATAGGTATGGGTATACTAGTATACTATATGAAGTTACGTGTCCAAGGACTGTTGTTGTTCTCCAGGTAACCGGCCGTTTTTATCGTGCGTTGTGTCGGTTCGGTTTGGTCATCTGTGGAAGCAACACTTGTTTTACCTCCTAACATATGAATAAAAATTCACAACTACATATAAAGAGCCATACAACACAGTGAGCCTCAAAAGTTTTTGCACTTTTCAATTTAAGTTTGGAATTTAGAGTTGGCAATAAGAAAATTATGGTTTTAGCAATTTTTCGTGGTGAATAAAAGCACAGTTTATAAAAATGAATTCTTGCGTTACGAGTTTCAAATAAATTGGAGATAATTGCCTTTTAAAAATTTACAACAACGTTTAGTTGGCTCCGATCCTTTGGCACCTCATATATGGGAAATTTGAAAAAAGAAAATGCCATCTGTTTGGTCAGAAAAGGGCAACTAGGCCAAGAAATTAGTCAGCCTTAGATAACTTGTAATGAAGCCTTAAAGTTTCTCAAGGTCATGTGCTCTTTTTGGCACCTCATTTATGATAGAAATTTGCAGAAATTGTTAACCATCAGAAAGATTTTTAGATCTGTATAAAAAGTCAGTTAGTTTCAGTAATTGGCCAGCCAATTACTATGCCAAAAAACGTTCATAACCTTGACAAAAAAAAATCGTTTAAAAAAATCTATAGCTGACCAATTATTGAAATAAGCTGACCTTTTATGTAAACCTAAAGGGCTTTCAGGGGGCATTAATTTTTTGCTAATTTCCCATAAATGAGGTGCCAAAATTCACGATGACCTTGAACAAATTTAAAAATTCATTCAAAAAAAATCTATGGCTGACCAATTACTAAAACTAGCTGACATTTTAAAAAGATCTAGAGACCTTTCAAATGGTAGACAATTTTTTGAAAATTTCCCATAAATGAGGTGCCGAAAATCGCTATGATCTTGATTTTTTTTAAATTCAATTAAAAATTCATAAGAAAAATATGTATGGTTGACCAATTACTGAAAATAGCTAGCATTTTATGACCATGAAGTGGCCTTTTAAATGGCATACTTTTTTTTTTTAATTGCCCAAAAGAGGGGCCAACTTTTTCTTTTGTGACCTTAAAACGAATTTTGAAAATTAAAGTCTAGTACGCAGATCGAGACAAAATTTATTTCCCTTATACAAATTTTCCCAGGACACATTTTATCTCGGATTTTTTTCCAAGCAGTACGCAGCTCCAGCGCAAAATTCGACAGTTGTAACCGGTGAACGTGAAAAGATAAAAAAAAAGTCTACACTTAATTTTGCGCGGAAAAAGAATACTCGGAGCATTATTTTTCCGTACAAATTGTGACGTTTTATGTATTATTCGCATTTTATAAACTAAAATCATCTCCCTGTTTCATTTTACCCATTATTAAGACATTACGAGAACGCATGACTTTAATAAAATAAAAAATGCATAAAGAAAATGATGACATAAGAATGAGAATAGAATAAATAGAACAGCTGTTTTAAATCAGTCAGTGGCGTAGCTAATGGGAGAAAGTACAACAAGGCCACATACAGATAAGGAAAATATCTGTTTTTCAATATAAAGCTTAAAATGATTTCCAAACTGGGCCAGGCCGAGTTGGAATCAGCAAACTGAGTTATTTTGATTAAAATGTCAACCAATTGCCTTAAAATCACCTTTTTCCTGAGTAGAAAAAAGTAATCGTAGCCATCCTTCAATATAATTTGACAACTGATGGCTTGACAGATGGGGGACAAACTACATATATTTTGATAGAAAAAGTTTACTTTGACCCAAATGTTACCAAATTGCCCTAAAAAAGCCTTTTTCCAGAAAAGTATAAAACTGAAAATTTCAGACTTTTTAGGTGTATTTTCATCCATCTTCATTCTATTGTTTGAAATCTAGCACAGGTAATCAATTTTCCTTGCTTTTCAAATGAATCGAAAAATTTAATTTCTGTATTTAAATTTTCAAATTTATGTGAATTGAATGAATTTTTAAAATGTTTTTAAATTCAGAATTTGAGAGTAAAAATGTAGATGCAAAATTTGTTTTCGTTCGATCTGTGTACTAGGCTTAATAAAAAAAAAAAACTATGACCGACCAATTACTGAAAATAGTTGACCTTTTATCATGATCTAGAGATCTTTTTCTGTAAATTTCCCATAAATGAGATGCCAAAAATCACGCGTGATCTTGAGAAACTCTAAGCCCATTGACCATTTCTGACCAATTACTGACCAAATTGATAGTATTTTTTTTTTAATTTCCCATACTTCTTTGCCACCTGTGATTCTATGTGTCCAGTGTTTTTTTTTTTGTTATTTAATGTAAAATGTTCGCATACATTTTTGATTTGAATTGAGTAAGTGGTTATTTACTACGATTTACATTTAATATCAAGACTAAATTTGCTGCCTACTGATTTCACATGGCTTGGGAAAGTTTAGTCAAAATGTCAGTACCGTGACATGTCCGTTCCTTGTTTTTCCAATTAAATCCACTATTTTTTAATGAAATACTTCATTCGATAGAAATGTTGTTCTTAGAACAATTTGAGTGCAATACCTACTTGATTCAATTTTTTTTTTGCCAAAATGAAGTCAAAATACTTATTGCTGAAAAAAATAATAATGAACGAATGTTGTATGAGGATTTAGGTACTTTTATTTTTGAATTCAAAAGATTTCCCCCTAAGCCGCCATTTTCTTTTAGTTTCAAGACGTTTGAATTGTGGTTTTCTAAAAGAAGTCGTTTTCATTTTTCTAACGTTGCACAGTGGGGCAGAATGCCTTAAAACGTGGTATTAAATCAACCGTAAGAGCTAGGAAGCTGAAATTTTGCATATATGCTTCTAAGACCCTTACTAGGTCATATCTAAAGCTATAACTGCCACGCCCACTAAAACGCCCACTTAAACTTTGGTTATTTGGGAACTAATAAGAATGTCAGTATTTTTCAGATTGGAAGGTTATTTTAAGGCTCAAGAGATTTAATAATACATTAATTTTTTATCTGACATAACTTTTATCCATGCTCTCTTATATCTTTACCCTAATTGTGGAGAAAATCTGATTAAAAAAAAATCCTTTTTTAATTTAAAGTTATTTATTTTCATCGATTTTTTTAATTTAAATACAAAAAAAAACTAAAACAAAATTAATAGATACGTTTATTCATCACTTTCTTCATCAGATATATTTGTTTCAACAAAAATATTTGCTGCGGGAATGCTTGGAGGTTTCAATAGTGCTAGTAGAGTTGGGTAGTTCCGGAACTGTATAGTTCCAGGAACTATATCTTCTGTCGGAATCGTTCCAGTTCATTCCGCAAACTAAACTCTAACATGTCCGTAGTTCCAACATCAAACAGCCAAAATTTCAAGAACTGAACAAACTGATGCACACAAAAGTATTCATGCATAGTTGATAGTTCCAGTTCCAACTTCACACTTCATCTTCACAGAGCCAACACAAAATTTAAGAAGGAAAGCAAAAAGAGGAAAGACATAACATAAACCTATATACGTACATCGTTTGAAAAATAGAATAGTCGTGTTGGTATCGATAGGTATGAAAGAAAAGAAATGTTACTCCATGAACGAAATACATGGTAATCGGTCTTTTCTCGTTCATAGTTCCTTTGCTGTTCTAGTTCCATATCCACATCCAGTTCCAGTTTCGGTTATTAGTTTTTAGTTCCAGAGACATATTAAGTTATTTTCGTTCGTAGTTCCATTCTTAAATAGTACGTTTGGCAGAGATCGAAAAGGTATTTTGGTGAGATATTTAACTTCAAGAAAAATAATTGTTATCTGTTGACTTATTTTATGAAAATAAAAGCAATCAATTAACCTAAAAGGGTCATTCCATATGAAATCGTCAAATCGAAAATGCCAACCTATTTTAGATTTATTTCAAACTTTATGAGAATATTCCTTATGGTTCAAAGGAAGAATATACATCGTTTTAATTTTCTCATGCCTCATTCCCCTCCTGTCCCCGTTGAAGTATTTGAAAATCGTCATTTTAGTGCTTCAGTATTTTTGTTTTAAAAAAATTTCTTTTAAAGATATCAAAACGATTGATGACATATTAAAGCTTAAAAAGAGAACTAATTGCTACTTATATTTTAATTCACATATTCAATGTCAAACAATATCAAAAACGGTGCCGAAAGTACGAGTGTTTTCCCAATTTTTTTTTGTTTTCAAATGACATACATAATTTTTCTTGAATATCTAGGTAGTACACTTATAAAAAAAGAAGTCAAACTTAAAATTGATTCGTTCAACTCACTCATTGTAAAAAAAATCTCCACTTGAAATTTTTAGATTTTGAAAAATCGCAGTTTTAAGACTATAATATCGATATGTTTGACTAAATGAAAAAAAGTTGAAACTTTCAGGACTTTTAGGACCTTGATCTTTAAATCCTGTAAATTTCGTTTTGTTATATTAATATGTTATAATCCGTTTAAAAGAAGAAGTACCAGTCAAAAAATAAAAGGCTATTGAAGAGATTAATGTCATACTATATTTACACATATACTAGGGTGCCCCCTCCCCCAAAAGTGATCAAGGATATTAAAACAATGTTATGCTAAATATTTTTTGAATCGGTCAATGTTAACACGTGCCGGCAAGCACTTGAAATTTCCCATACAACAAAATACGTATGGGTATTTTTTCCACAAAATTTCGGAAAAAATGTAAAAGTGGATGAAAAATCTTCAAACTTGGTACATGTATTAAGTACCATAAGAAGTAGATAAAAATATTATTTTCCATTTTTTTTTTAACAATATTTACCACGTTATAAATAACAACATATGCACAAAAACAAAGATTCTTAATGTTATTTTTAACAGTGTAAATACTGTGCTGAAAGTTTCAATTTTTTTCATTCAGTCAAACATGTCAATATTATAGTCCAAGAACTGCGATTTTTCAAAATCTAAAAAAATTATAATAAGTGTATTTGGTATTCAAGAAAAATTATGTCATTTTGTTCAATAGTTAGTTAAAATTTTACTCCAAGAAAAAGGAGATATAAAAGAGGTGCTGTTTGAAATATTTCAGAGCTTCTTCAGTAGACTCAAGTCGTCTCGCTGTGTTCTAGGCGTGCCCCTTAACACGGGAATCTGTGTTGTGGCTTTCTCGTGAGGATCTCGCTTTGGTCTCGCTGTGACATTTACACGTGGTTCTTAGCACTGACTATGTTTTACTGTCATCTCGCTTTGGTATCGCTATAGTCTGACAGCATAATTTTTCAAAAAAGGTTTAAATAAGCTAAAATGAGGTAAAAAAGGCCGAACATGGTTTTCAGTGCTGCGAGTATTGTTTTTGTAGTGCAGTGTCCATTTACACGACTACCTGTGTCGTGGTTTTCTTGGTATAGTCTCGCTGAGACATATACACGTGGTTTTTGGTATTGGCCATTTTTTCCGTCATCTCGTCATTGTCTCGCTATAGTCTCACCAAAGATCTTTTTTTGATTAACAAAAATCCAAATAAAACAAAAGAGCACTATGGTCGCAAATGAGAAACCCAACTGTAAACAGCCACAGAGAGACGAATTACATGGTAATAAACGACAAAACCACGTGTAAACGTCCTTGGCAAAATGATGCCAGAAATCGTCATTATTGCGATAAATTAAAATAAAAGTCATTCAACTTCTTGAATTGTGGTATTTCGACTTGCGAGATTTTAGTACTTGTTTGATACTTAAAACCTAGGACCTTGATTTGGAACTATAAAAGATCTATGAACATATTATACTTCATATATCTAATAAGAGAGACAAGTGAGCTATGAACAAAAATGACACTAAAGCCACGAGACCGATAGCCATTTACCAGTACCTATGTATATATATTTAATTCGAGAATACAGAACGACAATTTATGGGAAGTTAGCAAAATCTTAATAGTTCCTTGGACATGTTTCCAGGAACTAGTTCCGATGAGGAAAAGAATCGTTCCATATCCGTTCCGCTTTTGGAACTGTTTTGCGCAACTCTAAGTGCTAGTGCTTCTGGGGGATAAGACTGCAATTTTTTCGTGTATGGTTTTTGCTTGGAAGTAATGATAGGATCGGAGCTTAGCAGAAAATAATTGAAGATATCCTCATTTGTTTTATCGCGACCTGATTTTCTTGAAAAATGCTCTCGAACGTTCTTAAAATCTTTATTCCGAGCCTCTTGCGCTTCCTCAGAAAGCTGCCCAATTGGCAACAATGCAGATTTTATTATTTCCGGGCCATGAATAAAGTATTTATGTAGAGTTGGGGGCATATAATACCAAGGATATTTACTGACAAACAGTCTTGCTGTTTCGTGCGCATGTTTTCGGAACTTATCAACATCAATTTCATGTCCACTGGCAACTACAATCATAATTGTGTGCATTTTTTTAATAAGTTCTATTTCTATTTTCGTTATTTCAGCAGAAAGTTCAGGATTCTGGAAAAACCGCCTAGCAGTGTTTCCATCATTACTGTTGCCGAATCCAGGTTTTGGCATATCAACAATTAACCCACATTTTATTCGGAATTCTTTTTGAATTCGTGCCTTATTTTCTGCCACGATTGCCTTGTCATTTTCGCGGACTTGCCATTTTTTAACAGGTAGTTTGTAGGCTACATGTAAAAGACATTCAAACATCCTTATCCAACCATGCAAAACAGACATTCCAAAAGTCAAGTATTCGGTGTTTATTGGTCTTGAAATCATTTCATCAATTTTATTAAATTCCTTGGAGGTTGCACCGCATAAATAACATTTTTGAGTAGATTTTGTTTCAGATAAAGCATTACAAATCTTTCCATCAATCATTGTAAAAATTAATGTATGTTGTACTTCCACTGACTTTGTACCCATCATGAGAACAGTTTTTTGCAGATTTTGAATCTCAGTGCTTACTCGCAGCTTTTCAGCTTTTGAAATATCAGTTGACTCTTTAACATATTCTATTTTTAACGGCCGACAATAATTTGTGGAAGATGGACGAGGGTTTTGCCAAATTATTTTTTCACCACTTTCAAGTCGAATAGGGACTAAACAAGTAAGAAAAACAGCTGAATCGTCTGCGTCTAATCCATGAAACGCTTGTTTATAGGAACTATGTCCTGAGCTGCCATCGAAACCCCATTTTGATATCAAAGTACAATTCCGGAGTGCTTCATCCTCCATTATTTCTAAAACACTCTCCTGCAATGATATTAATCTTTTTGAAGTAATGTCAAGCAAAGCTTGAAGACTTACTTCAGCGCAAGTAGCTGTGACTTTCATGTGCTCAGTGCTTGGGAAGCAATTTTTTTTCGCAGCCTGTACAAGTTTATAGGATGGAAACTTTTCAGGAGCACTCATTCGTATGACATTATATTGGTGCCTTGATAGTTTTGCTGAAACTAACACAGCCAACGCATCTTCCCCTGTCATACAATTTTGCTCCGCGGACTTCTGAATCGCTTTTCTGTATATTTCAGCTCTGTCAATGTTTTCAGTAACATCTTTTAGAATTTTTGAGGCCTGAATCTGCCCAGAAGCTCTGAGGCTCATTTGAGTTGCATAACTTAAGGCCGGCATTGAAACAGCTTCTCTCAAGTACTGAGTTTTTAGCCTTTTTGTGCGTTCAGAAGATGTTTCAAAATCCACTTCGGGACGACCACGTTTCTTTGCAGATTCTTCTGCCTTTTTAAAAACAATTGAGGTATTGAGCCAATTGACGTTTGTTGTACTAAATCTTTCTTCGATTCTAGAAGCTTTGACCCACCGCGTTTTGAACTCGGATTTAAAATGCGAAAAAAGTCTATTCAATTCATTAACTTGGCTAATTTCGGTACTTTTTGCTGTATTTAAAAGATGTTTTTTTAAAAAATCCATCTGATCGTCAATCATAACACTCTCACATCTTTTCATAATGTCTACAAGTTGCCTTCTTGTAAAAAATATTGAATTTGAAGAGATTCCTAAAGCAACGAAAAAATTTAAAAAAAAAAATTAAGGTTCAAGAGTTACGAAAATTCACATATCACAAAAAAGGTGCAAAAGGAGTACGTTTTTTTGACGGAATCACAAAATTAACATCACAAACATTTAAAAAACACATAAAACACAACTCGATCCCACTCGGAACATATTCAAAAGTCAATGGATTTCAGAGAACCTATAAAATAACACTTTTAAAATACTGATCACTGAACTTCACTAAAATTTTACATATATATTTACATATAACAAAAAAAAATTTGTTTAAATCACTCTTACATACCCGAAGTTGAAGGCTGCATACTTAAATTTTTAATGAATCAACAAAAAAAAGGAAAAACTGTTCTCAAAGATCACGATGAAAAATCGACAATTTTACTTCTGGCTCAGCTGACTTCTAGTTAAGCTTAAACAAAACTGTGTTGTGAAAAAACGGGAAGGTCTAAAAAAAAATGAATAGTATTTTTTTAAAGGATGGATACTACTCTATTAGAAAATATTAAAAAATTAAGTATATTTGCAATTAAGTTTTTTTAATTATTGCCAGCTTTTGGGTCGATTTGCCCCATTGTGCGTTGTTGTACTTTAAGAGTGATATGTTTTCAATCGAAGAAAATGTGTCACAAATTTATTTGCCAGTACCGTGGTATTATTTTTAAAGGCATGTAATAACATGTTTTTGGTTGATAATCAGAATTTTTATTTCTTTTAACGGTATATGTTAAAATTTTCTTGGAAATTATTTTTATCATTAGCATAGTGAATTAAGGTCAGATAAATTGTCTAAACGTCAGTACCGTGGTATCGTGAACTTTAATGAAATTATTTCTTGCAATAGTATTTTTTTTTTACCAATTTTCTTATATGAACAGTAGCATTAGGTACCTCGCTAGGGCCAAACAAAAATTATTCCGCGCAATAAAAACTAAGTAATAACCCAGTACAATGAAAGGGTTCCCATTCAGAAGAATACTATATAAAATCCAAAAAGTTATAAATTAAAAAAAAAATAAGGGAAGTAGAAATGTCAAGAGGTCAAAAAATAACACGTTAACGAGAATATCAACAGGAATATGGTCAAAAAGAGAAAGAATAAAATAAAATATTCCAGTTTTAGTAAATTTCAACATATTTGTTGTTCTTTAAAAATTGTAGCAAAATTCTTTTACAGATTTGCCTACCATAAAAAAAAATTCTTAAATTCAAAAACTTTTTTTTGTATTTTAATATGCAATATTTTTTAATAGTATTTGAGACTTTAATATAAACAAAAATAGTCTTAATCTGTTCAGTCGATAATGAGAAAATTCAAAATTAAGAAAAAAAAAATGTTCTATGTACTATTAGGTAATAGTTGCTATTTGTAAAATTTTGTAATGTTTGATAGTATATTGCAATAATTTGAGTGTACAGAAAAAGTTTAATCAATATTATTGCAATCGTTTTTAAGAAAAAAATAATTTCTTTAACGACTTTTTAACATTTTTACCATTATTTTTTCATAAAAGTACATATTTTTTTCAAAATATTTTATTGAAAAAAAACCTTAGGGTGAAATAAAAATCTGAAAAAATTAGGGAAATTGTTTTTCAATGTTTTGAATCGAATGAGAGCTATCCAAGACTACGTCCAATTTAAGGACCACCCTAATGCACATACATACATATACCGCAAGTTAAAATTATCCATACAAACTTAAAAAAAAAAATGTTGCGCAACAAATAAGCATTTATTTTGATTTTCGTATCTTCGTCCGGTAAAGATAACAATTAAAAAGTTATATTCGTATTATTTTAGATTTTTAGCGCTTACTTACTTATTTTAGCGGAAAAAACCAAAAAAGTTCCCGAGGTACCATTTTTTGGTTAGGGGAACAAATAAGCATTTAATAAGTTGCAAATTCAGATAAAAATTATTTGATTCCGACAAAATAATTAAAGTTGTTTCCTTTGCTTTTTATCCAGAAATATAATTTTTTTATTTTTTGTCTTGTTGGTGTTTACTCGTATCGCTGTGGTTAAATGGTTATTGTGAATAATAAAGTGGAGTGGTTTTAATTTTATTTATTTTGCTGTGCATTATCATACATACGCATACTCAACTGAATGGTTTCTTAAATTTTCGCCAACAAAAATTAACCAAACTCTCGTGCAGTCGTGATATGGAATGAAATGTTTTGTATACAAGGATGATTAAGTCAAGCTCAGTTTGGGTACTCATTCGTTCAAACTGTTGAATTTACAGTAACGATATCGCAAAATGTGTTGGATGCAGGATTTCACAAAAATTACATTTTTTATTCACGTTCAAATTTTATATAGAAATTTGAGGGCAGAAAACTCCAACTATAACGTTTTATTCTGACTTATAGAACAAGCACCTCATTGAGTTTTATGAGCCAAGGCATAGCAAATAGGCGGAACAAAGCAATTAGGTATATTTCCGCACGTTTTCTTGTCTTACGAATCAAAAACGTTTTGACTAATCCGGTTTTTTTTTCAGACCAATTCTAAATTTATAGCTCACGGCTGTCAAATTTGTCAGGACTTTTGCCACAAACCTGGCCACATGACGCCTCAATTTAAAACCCCGAAATGAAAAAAGACTTTTACAAAGTCGTATAAGATGGGCCAGAACAGAAGAAAGTATTTGATGTAGCCAAATTATAAATAATCAGTTGCACTTTTCAATTTTATGACGAAAACGCTGGCAGACTAAAGACCATTCATAAGTGGTACCGAAAATTAAAAACAAAAAAAAAATATGACGAAATGTCCTTGTCATTCTGGCATAGCATGGTGAGAAGTATCTCTACACAAAAAAGAGCCTGTAAAACCATGCAAAACTAATGCCAATATAATGACCAAAAACGTTTGGCCACAGTAATAGACAGTTCAAAAGTTCAAAAATAGAAAAACATTTGAATATTCTCACTTCTGAGCACATGTAGAAGGTTAATTTTTTTCGTATAAGTCATAATGTGATGGGTTACTTAAATTTGAAGTTACATTTGGATTAGGTTCTCTCTACACTTTAATACTCAATTAACAAAAGTAAAAATTTAATACAGCTTTTTATGGCCTTTAATCCAACAAACTGGCCTTCGTCCGACTTACTCACTTGGACTCATCAGTGACGTAGTGAGGGTCTTGTCATACGCAATTTGTATTAAGTTCATGAATTCTTTTACAAAAATCCACTGTTAACTATATCAAACAAAAGTAAAAATTACTGAGTCAATCTTTCAGAAATTCCCCTCCCCTTGCCTCGGGGAGAGAGAGATTTTTTTCACCACACAACTTTTTGTAAAAATATCAAGCACGAATTAGGGGACGCTCTGTACATATTCTTTCCCACCTGGATAAATAATCTAGTTTTTAACGAGGCCCTAGAAAGTTTAACATTGATGCTAGCAAGGGTCTAGCAAGAGCAACAATCGATTTTCTCTAGTGCCGTTAGGTAACATTTTGCCTAAAGAGACAACAAAAAAATAATAAAAAGTTGTCTCGACTGGGATTCGATCCTGCGACCTTCTGATTACCAGTCCAAGACACAAGGCCTTGACTAAACTTGACAAAAACTTGCCATTTTTCCAGGCGGGTTGTCAAGAATCAATATTGATCAAGTACACAGAATTACTGATATAATGGAAAGAGCTTTTGAAGATAAGAAAATTTGTTCGACGGTCTTTTTGGTTGTGTCGCAAACATTAAATAAGTTGTGGCACGAAGGCCTTAAATTCAAATTAAATACAAATTCTGCCTGGAGGACTTTATAAAATTCTTAAGGAATATTTAAAAAACACACTTTTACGTGTAAGACACGGAAATGAATATTCAAATTTCAAAGAAATAGGAAAAAGGAAGAGTATTAGGTCCAGTTCTGTACCTTTTATACCTCAAACACAATTTCAAAGAAATATTGCCTGGGGTACCACAAGGAAGTATATTAGGTCCACTTCTGTACCTTTTAAACAGAAGACACTATCTTAGCCACGTTTGCTAATGAAACTGCAATAAGCAGTAGGTAAAACAGTAAGCAACAGATACAATTAAATTACAAAATGCTTTTAATAATGTTAATGAGTGGACAAAAACATGGCGAAAAGCACTCAAGGAACAAAGTTCAGTCCACGTGGACTTTAGGTATAACAAAGTAAATAGACAATACCGTCTTTCTTTATACCGCTCGTGTTCTATTTGCAAACGAGGCAAAGCATCTGGGAATGACACTAGGTCTTGACGCGAAATTAAAATGGAAGCCGCACGAAAAAAAGAAATGCGAAGAATTAAAAAGTAAATTAAAAGATATGAACTGGCTACTCGATAAATATTCAAAGCTATGTACCTAATAAAAAATTATTTAAATTCATGAGAAAAATATAACGAAGTGATCAAGGTTCTTTAAACAATGACCATTTGAAAATTTGAAGAAAAGAGATTTTTTTTGTGCAAAATAAGGTTTGTGTAAAAACTTTTGCCTCTCACTGTAGAAATACAACTCCGCCGAAGATAGTAGATATATGTATATTTTTTTGTTGTGTTTATTTTTTGTTTACCTATCTTAATATTATGAAGGAATTGACTTAAGAAATATTTTTCTTTATTTATTATTCGATTAAGCTTTTGCTAAGAACAAAAACTTAGGGCATAGTTCTTCGTTTTGTACACGATTCCGCCGGTTGATTGTTGTTGTTCTCATTACGTTGCATCGTCGTCGTCGCTAAAAATTATCTGGAATTTCTTGACTCACATCAGACTACTCTTAGTACTATTCGTATACTTAGATATATGTAGATAATAATGCAATCGTTATCCAGGTGATGCAGAACATTTCGTTCAGAAAGTGCATGGTATTTAGAGAATTCGAGTATTGAATCAGTTCACAGAAAAGTCTTGTTATTAGAAAACAATTTGACTGGACGGAATTTTGAATTTTGTATAGACAAAATGGTATGGTGTTACTTCCGGCTTAAATGAAAATTCGAATTACACATCGTTCATTATGTCGTATATAAACATTATATGAGTCAGATATAATAAATCCAACGGTATAAGGTTACACACATAAACAATTCAATTTTTATCGAGAATTGTGTGATAAATTAGTCAAGATAATCATCAGCTCTTTTGGTCATTTACTTAAGGTATTTAGATTTTGAGTTCTAAACAAGTTTAGTCAATAAAAATTTGTCAACATTGAGATGTTTGTATTTACTAACACTTTTTACTGCGATAATTTATAGCTATATTTAGATCTTATAAAAATCTTTTTGTTCGATTTGAACGAGCGCAAAAAAAATGACTATTCAATTTAATAAACAAAATGTTTGATATTAAATATTATTCATTTTGTACCAAAAATCATTAAAAATGATGCGCATATTCTGTAAAAGAAACATGCAAATTCAATGCAAACAAAATTCAAGTTACACTTTTTTGACTGCAAATTGAGAACTTTACTTGACACATCGAATTTAATTCAATAAAAAATAATATGTATTTAAAGGTCTTTAAGTTGATAAGATTAGATAGTAAAACCTCTTTATAGGTAGATTTATTAAAAGTTTGATCATTGAAATACAGCAATATTCATTTTGGGCACCTTAAACGATTAAAATAAGAAACATACACCTAAATAGTGAATAATAAACTCATGAAAGCATTGCACATATGTACATACCTACCTACCTATTTTTGTTTGTTTACCGTTGTTTTTTTATAAGCTAAAGTTAAATTATCTTTTAATTTTCCTTTTTTTAGCTAAGGTCCCTAGACCAGTTACCTTATACCCATTAGCGGAGACAGAAATAAATTATACAGTTATTTTGGGGGCCAAATTGAATCAAAAATCTTCTTTTTTTAAGCATCAAAAGTTTGGTACTTGGGGTCTAAGGACAACAGTGCTAGAGAATTATGAGAGGCTTTTATTTTAGCGTTTAGAAGTATCTCAAGGCTGTTTTGATTTTATCTATTGAATGATGGCTACGATGTCGATGGATTAAAAAGAACTCTTAAGAACCAACATTTTCGGTTTTTTTGTAACTGCTTTGAAAAAGACTGAAATGGTCTTGGATTCCGTGATATATGATCCAAGGAGCTTATCTAGGTAGGAGTGAAAACCAATTTTGGCTAACTCGATTACATTCGAAGTTGCATTTATATTTTTTTTTTTTTCATGAATTGTTTATTCACAAAGGTCCAGTTATTGGACAACAAGACTTCGATTTTTAAATAGCTTTAAATGAAGCCTTCGACGCCTATACTTCTTCTTTTGGTATCATTCACACCAAAAATCTGCTGTGGGCTCTCGGTCTATAAGTATACGAATACGGCGAGAGTGTGCGCCTTACAAGCTTTATTTTTCCCGATGAATTCCTCCATCTAGACAGTCGAGGGCTGATCCATGATAGAGCGGCGATTCCGCTAGTCTACTACTTCGGCCGTAGAACTGTAAATCGGCGGCTCCTTTACATTCGGTAGTCAGAAGATCGCAGGATCGAATCCCAGTTGACGCAACTTTTATTTTCCTGTCTCTCAAGGCAAAATGTTACCCAACGAGCAAGGCCCTTTAGAAAATCGTTAGTTAGGTACCCTTGCTAGTATCAATGTTAAAGTTTTTAGAGCGTTAAAAACAAGATTTTTTCAGGTGGGATGTAGCCCTTTAAACTTTTCCATTTCTGATCGTTTTTCGCTGTTTTTGCTTTTTTAATAAAAATAGTTTTTTCAACATACCAAACAATGAAGTGGGAACGATTTACTCTCAGCCCACATAATACAGGATCTTCTCTAACCAAATATGGATGCCTTTCATATGCTCAATTTGAGGAAATTTATATTATTTTAGTAACGCTACTTGTTTAAAATTTATGACAAATTGCCATAAAAAAATGTCAAGGAATTTGGATGATACATGTTTTTTTAAAGACAAAAATAATATAATATATTTCCCGCTTCGAAAATGCCAAATTTTTGCCAAGTTAAATTAGAGATCGACGAGATGGACGAGAAAAGCTTGTAAAATACTCATGAGACTCTTGCTAGTTCTTACTAGCTTGTAGGTTGAGTTTCGTTTTTCCATCAAAAACACCCCATATAAAACCAGCCTGGAAAAACAGACCCTAGAAAGTTTAACATTGATGCCGGCAAAACCATAGCAGGGGAAACTAAAGAAATTCTCTTGCTTCATGTCCGTCAAGTTAGCATTACCACTTCAAAAATTTAAGAATCTAATAATTGGAATAACTGTCGTAGATTTGTCTGAAAGCAAACAATTTGTCGCGCTTGTTTTTAAAAAACTAACCCCTACAACCCCTCAAAATAGGGTAAAATGAACTCAAAAAGGAGTATGTGCAAATTTGTCGTAAATATATATTGACAATTTCATTGGTGGTAGTGCTTACTTGACTGTCAAGTTAGCATGACCAGGGTTATAATTTAAAAAAAAACAAGTACGACAAATTTTTTTTTCTTTCATGATACATATTTACGACAAATTCAAACATACTTCATATTCCTTTTTGAGTTCATTTTACCCTATTTCGAGGGGTGGTAGGGCTAAATTGACTGTTAAGTAAGCATTACTATTATTAATTTAAAAAAAAAAGCGCCACAAATTTTTTTCTTTCACGACAAATTTACGACAGTTAATCTAATTTTTGGTTTGGATTCTAAAAATTTTTTAGTGGTAATGCTTACCTGACGGACATTCTTGCCTCGGTGGCGAACAATTCCTGCTTGAAATTTAATGGTGGGACTTTGTTTTCCAAACCAAAGAACTAACTACCGAGCTTATTCGCAAAACAGTTATGCAATGTTGAAAACTATAGGTATGTAGTAAACTTAATTTTGCTAACCATTTTTTGATGGGTATAAGAAAGTTTAAATATTTGTTATAAACGAGGTATTTCTGATAGGAAAGCAAAACATACCCAAGAAGTTTTTGCTAGCAAATACCTCACAAGTATTTCGCAAGTTTTCCGTAATTACATATCCCCTACAGAAAACTTTCCAGGGCCTTGACAGAACTTAACTTAAACTTGCCAATTTTCCAGGTCTACACAAAAACTTACCTTAAAATAATGCGAAAAATTTAAGTTTATATAGTTGTTCATTTTAAACACTGCAGAACTGTTTTGCGAATTTGCCCAGGAGTTAGCATATTGCACTGCAATAGTACGTCCAATCAGATGAGACAACTTTTCAAGGCAAAAGTTACATATTTGGTGATACTCTAGACAAAATCCCTAGTTATTCCTGCTAGGTCCTTCTTAGCGTGAATGAAAAGCTCTTAAAAGCCTTCAGGAGGGTTTGTATAAACTAAAGTTATAATCGTAAATTTTGCTATGTTAAATTTTAAAATAATTTTGTAGCTTTGTCATAATAAAACCCTTAAAATATTAAAAAGATACCCCAAAATGTTAAGCTGGTAGTTTCTATCTAATCGCTTCATAAAAAAGGATGTGTTCCTATTTTATTTTATCTGAAAATAAATTTAAAAATAAGCTTTCCAATTCTATTCAATAAGAGTATAAAAATTTTGACTCATTCGTGCTATTTATTGTTTGCCTTTTCCGGATATCATGACATCAATAAATACATACAATCATTAGCCTTAAACAAAATCAATAAATACCTATCAGGATTGCATTCCACATTGAATGAATACCTACTTTACAATCCAGCAACAACAAAGGACAGACACTATAGTTTTTTTAAAACTTTTCTGGCATGGGGGCACCACACCTTTATAAACTAAAAAAGACCAAAATATCAACGAGGCTTGATAATTTCAAGTCTAGCAATTGAAAATTGCAATTGCCTGTAACGTTCATAATGATGTCAAGATCAATGTTATATCTTTGAAGAATCTCATTGCATGGAGATAATAAACAAAAACCTACGAAAGACCCCACAGTTTTACAGTAAATTTTTGGTCTCGCATAGTAGACTCAAGCTCAATTCGTATCTACTATATAGGTATAGTAATGGAGAACCATTACTTTGTTTAATCCGGTTTTACTCTGGCCTGCTTCTACTTAAGACAACGTCAATGTATCTCTACTTCACTGCGCTGCTGATGCTTTCATCAAAAAGGTGATTCAGAGTCAGATTCAGGCTTAGTGTACTTATACTTATAGAGAGATACATTCCTACCTCCAATGCATGTATGGCGTCAAGCAAATAAAGAAAATTTTAACTTTTTTTTTTCTTAATCGTATCTCCTATAAAGTTTATTGTTGTTTTAGTTTTGTTATATTTTGGAATGGAGGCCAAGCATTTTAGCTAAGTATTGATGCATAAAACTTGGCAACAAGCCCTTATGGCTTATAGCATGTATGTATAACGTCAGTTCGTCCGATCGACACGGCGACAACTCGACGCGGGGTAGGTACATATCTTTCCAGTTTTCTCCACAAAACAAAAGAAACACAAAAAAACACACATATTAATAAAAAAAATAAAGAAAAACAGGAAGTTGAAGATACATACATATATTCAAAATGGGGAATGCCGGTGTTTAGGACCCTACCAGTGCCAACAGCCATTTGTTTTGTCCCGATATCGCATGCAGCTCCTTCTTTATTGTTGTTTCTGTTTTTTTTTTGTCGTTTTGTTGCCTCTTCGTGTTCGTTTGTTTTATTCAAACATTTTTATTCATTCAAATTTCTTGGAACGAATTATTTCTTCAGTTCATACTTTTTTTTATTATTGTTTTCAAACGAAAGTCTTGGAAAGAGGTAAGCTGTCAACAGGGCTGGATTTATCAATAAAGCAATTCGACTGGAAAAATCAATCTAGTTTTTAACGAGGCCCTAGAAGTTTTACATTGTTGCTAACAAGGGCCTTACAATAGTAACTATCAACATCTATGATGGGTTTTATTTGTTTGTTTTTGTCTTATGTATATGGGATATTTGTGATGGGATAATTCGACTTATACAACTAGTGAGGGCTTCACGAGTATTGGACAAGTTTTTCTTGTCAAGATTTCCCCTATAGAAGCCTTTTCACGGCCTTTATCAAACTTAACAAAAGCTTGTAATTTTCACAGGCGAGAAACTTACTCAACAAGTTTCTAGTAGCAAGGGCCTTACAAGAATTTGACAAGATTTTCTTAAATAGAATTTTTCTACGAAAAAAATTCCCAAGGCCTTGACTTATGTTGCCATTTTTCCACGCGGGAAAAAACTTACGGACGTATAGACGTACAAACGCATGGAAGACGGTACGGTAAAGTCAAAATCAACCTTTACTTGTCCTGTGAGCAAATCAAAATAAAGTGGTATCAAGGCTAATGCACAAGAGTCTAACAAAGACTGAATCCAACCGTGGATATAAAAAAAAAAACTACTATAGTAGGTGGTAAAATGGTAAATAGGTTTATTCATCACGAATAACACAATGAACTTGGATATGATAATGGTTGACTCATTATCTTTTACATTAAAGTAGCCAGAGTTGTTAATGAATTGAATACATTAAAAGTGTGATATGTTGAGATATTATGTTTTTTAATAAGCTTTTCAAAAGGTGAAGGCAGTATGATTTGAGGGTTATCACTTTTATGGGAAGAAAACAAATAGACAAACAGTCTATACCGTTTTTTTTTTTTGTTTACTTCCTTTCGCTATATGTGTTTGAAATGTTGAGAAATGTTTGAATTTCACGGTTCAGACGTTCGTTTATTAGCACAGGGAGCGTTTATTGGCTAGTTGTTGTAGTTTTATTTTTTTTGTTTTAATTATAAACATTGTAATGGAAACGTTGTAATGGAAAGTAACTTTCGCTTGTAATTTTAGTATAATTAGTGAGGCCCTTAAAAATGTTGTGAAGTTATGGATGAAGATAGAATAAATTAACACGTCTTCATTTCGGACACTTACCTATTCATTTTCTATATATAGCACTGTGCATAGTCGGTGTAAGTGGAAAGATAAGTATAATTTGATAACAGTCAAATTATTTACCTACTTTTTTGTAGGAAAATATATTCAAGGGATTACCCAAGAAAAAAATCCTTATTTAACAAAAATATTTTGACAAGGAGTCCGTATTTTATTTATTTTTCTATGTACAATGACGCTTTTATTGTTCTTCCATTGAGCGATTCAACTAATTTTTTGTAATTTAAATCAATCAAAGTTTTATTTTAAGTGTATTTATTCATATTAATTGATTATCATAGAAGATTTTGAGATCTTTTATTGAGAATTCAATTTAACCTTTTTTATGTCTCACATGGTCGTCTTGCCGTAGCCCTCAAACGGCATTAAGATATATCCCACGCACATAAGTCCAATCCGCCTACAAAACTTTATCTAATAATCTAGTTGCTATTTATAAGCCCACCACTCCCACTTAAAATTTAAAGACCTCTCTTAAGAGTTTTTTAAAAAATATTATTCCGATAGTTGCGAAGGTCGATGCATGCCGTGGAAATAGTTTTGATTTTAAACATAATCATATTTTATTTTTTTATGTTGAGAAGCAACGACTTAGGAAGAAAAATCCATAAAATAATTTAATCTAAACTAGAATGCAGCTTCAGTTGGAAAATGCAACTACACTACATGAAATGCCTTAATAATCCAGAGCCCAGATATTTCAACTGAAAACCCAAGAAAAATACCGCACCGAATGAAGTCAATGTTTACAATTTTAAATTGGTTACAAACTTCATTAGACTCAGAGTAGGGAACTGATTATTTCTTTTTACCCGAGTGAAGAAATGACAAGTTTTTGCCAATATTAGTCAAGGCTCTGGAAAGTTTTCCGTAGGGTTAATCTAGTCCAAGAAAATTTGTCAGAAACCAGTGAGGCCCTTGGTTATAAAAATTTATTATGGGGTTTTTTTCTCATAGAATCTGAATGAAGTACAAAGTAACTAAAATCTCGTACACAACAAAAACAAAAACTTTAAGCAATCTTATGAAAATGTAAGGTATACATTTATTTTTGTATAAAAACCCACCTAGAAAAATGGCAAGTTTTAGTCAAGTTTAGTCAAGGCCCTGAAAAGGCTTTGGTAGGGGAAATATAGAAAAGGAAAACTTGTAAAATACTAGTGAGGCCCTTGCTAGAAAAAACTTGTTGGATGAGTCTTTTTATCCCATAACAATAACAAAAATTAAATATTTTATACCCATCCCACAATAGTTAGAAAAATCAGATATAGGAAGTGTCAAATGGAAATGTCTGGTATAGTTTTTCTGTCACTCCTGATTCTTTTCAAGGTTTGGAAAAAGCTTTATATAGTTTGTCACTTTCAACATAAAACAACTGTATTGCGATATAGCTCAGTGGCTAGCATGTTGGACATTTTTGCCTCTCTAGGCAAAAGGTTACCTAACGGGCAAGGCCCTAGAAAAAATCGATAGTTACCCTACTTTCTAGGGCCTCGTTAAAAACCAGTTTATTTTTCTAGGGGGGAACTGTATTGAAAATTAGTTTAGTGGTTAGTAAGTTGGATTGGTAAACGGAAGATCCCAGGAGCGATTGCCCGGTGAGACACCTGATTCTCTTTTTCCTCAAAGCAAAAGTTAACATTTCTAATAAGATCCTTGAGAATTTCTTAGTTAGCATCAATAAAGAACTTTCTAGGGCCACGTTAAGAACTACATCATTTTTCCAGGTGTGGTGTGCGCAGGCGAAAAAAAAAGCCAATGTTTCTGTAAAGTCAAGGCGCTATAGAAAGTTTTCTGTAGGGAGAAACTAATCGACGAAAACTTTTCAAATTCTATTGAGGCCACTGCTAGTAAATGCTTACTGTGTTAGTTTTGCTTTACACCATCTTCTTCTTTTTCAATATGTTACAACTGTATTGCGAATGAGCCTAGTAGTTAGAGTATTGGAATGGTAAACAGAAGTTCCTAGGATCGCCTTTTAAAAAAAGAAAACTTTAGAGGCAAAAAACTGTACAACTGACGATGCCCTTGTTAGCATCAATATAAAGCTTTATAGGGCCTCGTTAAAAACTAGACTGTTTTTTTTTTTTCATTTGTAATATAGCACGAATTGCCAATTACCCCAATTTTCAGAGTATTGGACTAGCAACGACAAGGGGAAGATTCCCGGATCCCATTCCAAAAAGGACAACTTTTTTGTCCTCAAAGGCCAAAACTAGCGTGGCCCAAGAGAATTTTGATGGTTCTTCTTGCTAGGCCCTTTTTAGCATCAATGTAAAGTTTTTGTTATTTTTATTATATAGGTACTATGATCGCTGTGCAACAAAAATTGGTATAACATTTCTTCACACTAACTTTATAGATGTAATATAAATAAAAAAAAAAAAAATCAACAAGTTATCTGGGTTGACGATACACTCACTTTGTAATCTGTCAAAGTTTTCCACAACCATTCAAGGATGAAACTTAACTCGAATGAGTTTAATTCGCACGTGTCATTGCATTCGATTGGGTTTCAGTTCATCTAATAAACCGAGATTCAAAAACCACATAAAATATTGACATGCCATTTGACTCTGACTAGCTACGAGTATGTTCTAAGACAGCGACAATGATACAGTTCTCAGAGTCAGTCAGAATCACATCGGGTGATGTATAGCATGATATGATGTGGTTGAGCTAAGCGTCAACCACAAGTTGTTTTGGTTATTCAACAGGGACATCCCTACAATCAACTGATGTTCTGCACTCTTTCAAGTCATGCTTTGAATTTGAATGAACAAAAGAAAACTCCCAGTATACCACTCAATGCCACACACATATTACGGAAGGAACCACACTATTACATTACCACAAATATTTTTTTTGCAATGGTATAGGTAGTTGCTAAAATCCTTTTTCTTTATTTAAGTCGCTGAATGTGGTACTGACTGGGGCTAGTGCCCCCGGTTGGGTGGATTGGGTCGGCTGTATTTATGCAGGTTCTGCATACAAAAATAAATTCTTCAACAATCCATGTTGACACGATGGTCATAAAATATAAAACAGTCGTCAGTCAGAAAGATCCTTGGAAGCTTGAATCATGAGGTTGAGAATACTTGAGTTGGAGGCATATGTTTTGACTAATTCATTAAAGTGGGTCTCTGTCACACGATAGGGAGCAAGTTTTTTTTGTTTCCAGAACAACTGTGACGGAGGTACACATAAATACATACATACATATATGTTTGTTTACTATACACAGGGACGATGCAGAATGCGATTTGTAAAATGTATCTAATTGTGAAAGGCTCTTAACCCAATTTGAGGCCTTTATGAGTTTATTAAATCAAAAATACCGTTCTTTTTTTGTTGTGTTGTGAAAGAAATCTTGAAATGTGGGTAATATAATAGGTATATCTCTATAACATTATGTACTTTAATATTACACAAAGCTTTGAGGTTGAATTATAAGAAAAGTACAATAGTTTTGTTTTTGAACTGAATAAAACCTATTTTTCAATTTCTAAATAGAATATAAGGTATTCAGTTCATAGGTTCATAAATAGAATATAAGGTGTTCAGTTCATAGGTACCTACCTACATGTATGTATATCCACTTGACTTACTTTTCTTCTTTTGATAAAGGAAGCTATTTAAGAAAAGGATAAATAGGTTTCAACATCACCCTTTCCCTAGAAAATAAAGGAAAATAAAGTTAAATATTTGACTTTTAAAAAAATTGAACAAAGCCGAAAGTATTTGTCCAAGAACCAAAGAAAAAGTGTGGTTATGTGCTTGTTTTTGAAGTTCAAAACTAGGCTATATAATATAGGCAAGTTGTTTTATACAAACTTCAAATCCTTATGTAGGTAGGTACTTATGTGAGATATTCCTTTTTATTGTAGCTCTTGGAACTAGCAATCCGAAAAAATCAAATGATTAAAATCAAATTAACTTAAGCTACAACGTTGCTGGGTTTTCCAAATAGCCGTTAAACAACTTAACTCTGCGGGCATTTTATTCCTTATGGATCAACTAGACTAAAGTTAAAATATCCAACCATTAAATCAATGTCAATAATCTGTATTTATATTCACTTTAAAACATGTATTAAAATCATTTATTTACTTTTTATTTTGTTTAATTGTATTTAAAAGAAATCATAAAAACTTTAAAAGGAAGTGAATGATATTGAAATTGAGTTTTTAACTGAAAATAGATGGCAGTTTAAATCCAACTGTATAAATCGAGACTGGATTTAAAGAATTAAATGCGGATTTGACGAGTGAATAATATGGGATTGCATTTATTTTATTTATTTAAATTAATTTAAATCTGGATCAAATCCAGATCAAAGATTTAACGAGCAAATAATATGGCCGCAACTCTATGAGTGAAGACTTATTGAACAAAAAATAGTTTAAAGTATGCTTTTGGAACCCCATTCTAACTATCGTTTACTTAAATTGAGAAACCTTATACCCAGATAGTTACCTACATTATGTACCAAGATAGGCATTTTTTCGTACAACGTGGTCAAGCTTTACCGTTTGCTTAAACCTTTTTAACTAAGCAAAGTTATGGTAGATAAAACTCCCCAAAAATTACAAGTTTTGGAGGCTATAATGGCTAGAAAACACAAAATAGGTAGGTAATTTTTGTTTCGGGTAGGACTCAGTAGACACTTTGTCTAAAACTAAAACGTGAAATAAGTGATCTGACGTTTGGAGATTGCCTAATAAGTAGGTAGGAAGGTAGGTAGGTACTTAAGAATTTTATAAGATTTCTGCGAAGAGATTAAAATCACCTTCTGGTATACCTCTGCTTTCATTGTAGATAGGTAGGTAGGTATACCTACATATTGCTTGAACAATTATTCAATAAGTATTAACCTTTCTTTTATAACCAACGGTCCAAACCTCAATAACAATTAAAGATAGTAGGTAAATCAAACCAACGAACAATACTTAATTCCGTTAAAAGTATGTAGGAAGGTAATTACCTACCTTTTCATTTTAATTATAATATATAACGTAACAAACAGTAAAATACACAATTATTTATAAATAGGTATAGGTACCTTCCAAAAACGAAACAAAAACTTACCAATTGCAGAAAACATGTTGACAGCAAAAAGTGTCGCCTAGTACAAGATCCCATGACATTATTATTCCATTTATTTGTTTAGAGATGAGAAGTGGTCGTTCCACGCGAAAGAAAGGTCGATGGGATGTTGTTTAGTTGGAGTTGAGGTGAGGTGAACCACCAGCACTAGTCAACCAGCAGAGTTACCAGTTGTTTTGTTGTAGGTACCACCAGTCCAACTAGTTTCTCAACTCGACAATCGAGACGTTAAATATAAAACAAGAACAAATTGTTTGATCTGAATTTCATTATTTTTTTTTTAAACTTCCCGTTCCCGATTCGATAGAATGGATTCCCGAACCTGCATCAATTTCGAAGAAAGGAATTTCTTTTTTGTGCTTTCTTCGTTTTTTTTTTTTTTAATAAAATTCTTGGCTCTTACTTCCTTGACTGCACTTTTTCGTATTGAATTTCTGAAGAAAATTTTCTTTTTTTTGCGAAATGATTCACGAAAATTTGCGCACACACAATAAAGCCAAAACCACACTCAAAAATAAAACAACAACGACGAAGATGAAGACAAAAAAAAACAAGCTGATTACATAAATCTAGCACTAGCTATTTTGGGTTATTAATATCAACGTGATTAAAGAATAGAGTCATCCAAATAATTTGATTGGAAAAGAATAACAAGCACCTTACTTCAACTTTTCTGTTTGAATAATTTATCACTTCAATCACTGGTTTTATATTTTTGTATGATTCATTTTTTTTAACGACACTTTTGAGCTGAATCGGACTCCCACTTGAACTGCTTTATAATCTTATTTAAAAACTTTAAAATTTCTTTTCTCGAAGAAACTTTATGTTTTTTCTTCAAGTTGTAAGAAATATAATATTGGTTGGAAAAAAGGTCTTGAACTACCACGACGACGATGACGAACGATAGAGGATGAAAATGCGCACCGTCCTCTCTGATTGACAACAATTCGTATAATGCTGTTAAATTAAATTTCACTTTGCTGTTGTTTTCTCCACTTTGCTTTGTAGATTTTTTAGAATGCAGTTCTGCTGGAAAGAGACGAGGGTTTATTAACAAAATAAAAAAGAATTCATAAGATGGAGAAAGAAGATAGAGATATATTTTTTTAGTAAAATTGACACTTGTTGAATGTTATGAGGAGAGAAAAACTATTTTTAAGGGAGTTATTTTAAAGATTGAAAAGAAAAGCATTATATTGCCAAAGGGTTTGTTTTATTTATCTAAACGTTTTTTCTGTGAATGCGGAAAAGGAATAACAAGATCAACAGCAAAAGAGATAGCTATTGAAGTGTTTGGTGAATTTCGAAAAAAGTGTTGAATTTATGCTAAACCGGAAATAAATTTCAAAATTTACCACTTCTCTTATCCGTTACAATTTGAATTAAGGCTCTCCCAATCCAACTCGAAATCGTAATTAATTATAGTAATAAAAATAATAATCACACCCGAAACGTTTCAACACATAAAACAAATAACAATAACTGACCGGGGGCTAAATTCCGCTAGAGTAAGTTTTTTCAGTGCACACAGAAAATCTATTTTTGCGATTCCGGAAGAGTGAGTTTAAGGTGTTTGACAAATTTCGTACGCACAATCAGTCAAATTTATTCACACTTGTTTTGGGCGTGGACGGAATGTGTACAAGGGAAATCATTCACACTTGTGGAATTGGACCCCTGAGTCCACTTTAGAACAATCAACATTTTAATATTAAAAAAAGTCACGAAGAAAGAAAAAAATTATTCTTAAACAATAATACAAAATATCACAAATTCACGAAGCTAAACAACAAAAAAAAAACTGTCGTTGGCAAATGTTTCGCTTTGCTTTAAGTACCAAAAACTGCTAAAGAAAATTAGAAATGATAGAGTTTGAAAATGTCCTTATCTTTGCTAATCTTAAATAAAAACTCCTGAATGCAATGATTGTAGGATTTGTTGTTTTTGTTTATTTCATGTACAACTTTTCTTTCTTTTAGGCTTGCGACTATAACATGAATATTCGGTATGTTGATGCCAGATATCCTGGTTCCACTCATGATTCTTTTGTGAGGAATTGCAGTGAACTAAAAGAAGTTTTAGAAAGATGGTGGCAAAATGGGGAGAGATCAATGTACCTTGGTATATATTTTTTTAAAAGCGTTCTCCTAAACATACTCATAAAGAATAATCATTTCGTATAGGAGATTCCGGTTATCCTCTCCAGCCGTATTTACTTACTCCATTTAGAAACGCAGACTCATTGTCTAGGAAAACATTGTTCAATTCTTTACATTCAAAGGCAAGAAATATTATAGAAAGAACTATAGGAGTTCTTAAAGGCCGATACAGATCAATCTTAAATGAAAGGAAGCTGCATTACACCCCAGGAAAAGCAATAAAAATTGTAAATATTGCTTTGCACAACATAAGTCGCAGGTACAACTTAGTTGATCCAGAGAGAATAGAAGAAGAACTCATTGTCTCTCAGGACATACTAGATGAGCCATTACCTAGCGAATCTCGTAATACAAGTCTTGAAGCCGAGCGAATAAGGAATGAAATATTAGCTTCTTTATAATTTTCTATTCTGTCTAGCTTTGATGATCGAACTGAACTGATTATTTTCTTTTTTAATGTTAATTTAATCTTAAATATTGAGTTCCAAACAAAAACTGCAATTATTATTAAAAATAACCACATTTATTAAAAAAATAAACTTTCAACATAAACAAAACAAGAATTCATATTGGAATAAAAACAAAACAAAAATTCGTTTAAAAAGAACACATAATTTTAGTTTAAGCATTATATATGTATGAATGCATACAGAATATATGAATGCATAGGAACAAAAATAGTATTAGCACTGTAGTTCAAAGCACCTTCCTCATCTCAACTTCAATTTTCTTTAATTTTATTTCTATGTTTTCCTTGTGCCGCCGATTCTTTTCCACATTTTCTTTTTCTTTACGTTTTTCCTTCGCCCTCATGATACTAACTTTCTCCTTTCCAGTTTCATACTGTTTTCTAGTATATCTAGCAATTTCAGAGAGATGGTTTTCAATAGATTTTGCCACTTGAAACAAATTTGCCTGGGTGTCTGCCTGTTCCCTAAGCATCTTCAGGCGCTCGCCTTCCCTCGCGTCTAAATTGGTCACTCTTTTCCTACCTTGAGAAGAATTTTGAAAAACGTTTGATCCATGATCATGTTCACTTTCCATTGCATTTATATTTTGATGCAATTGTGCTTCGCCATCGTTTAAAATTTGTTTCTCCAAATTTTCATTAATTTGGTCCTCCACATCCGTTGCATTTCCCGATGTCAAATTGCATGTTTGAAGCGGAGCCACAGTTCTTAAACCGAAGCAATTACCCGTGGGATTCACTGCCTGACTTAGACTAAGGAGGTTATCTACAGCCTGCTCTAAAGGTGTCAAGGACATCTCGCAGTAGGGTCCTCCACCAGATGCTGTGACATTTTTTTTGTTCCTATCTTTTGCTTGAGCTTCAATTTGTAGTCCAACCAAACATATACATAAGACCATTATAAAAACACGAAAAAACAAAAAAAAAATTGCCAACCTTGTGCCAATCTTTTCCTTCACGAGTGGGAGGACCAAGAGAGTTCAAGTCCACTGCGAACTGCTCCCAGCATTCTTTTTGGTTGCGTTTTGAGGAACCAAATTTTCCCACGCCTTTAGCAATGTCTGGATTTGTTTCCATCAATTCTACCAGTTTTGAGAATTGATTTCTATTCGTCCTTCGAAAATAAAGACACTTTTGTTTAAGCAAAAATTCACAATTATTTTATTATTACCTTTTTCTTTGGTCGGTCATTATCATAAACAAATTAGCAATAAACAAAAAGACAACAAACCACAATAACAAACCACGACAAGAATCCACTCGCTAGCGTTTCACCAAATATTTTGAGTCGATAACATTTGACAGTTTGAACGATTAAATTAGCGAATATTCGCTACTCGTAATTGAGCGATAACCGATAAGTTGATGATTCGATAAAGTTTTGACATTTGAAGCGAACTTAATTTTTGCGAATCGCTATTCATAATACGAATTTATCGAATTCGCTAGATTTTAAGTTCGATTCGCTATTCATAATGAGGGCCTTAATATTTATGTCGGATTGAAGATTTCATCTTTGCTCATAAAAAAGTTATGCGCAGGTTTTTGACATCTCTTCTCCAATGAAAAGTTACTGGCGAAAAACTGTCAAATTTTGTTTGTAAATATGGTTTTAAGCGTTTATATCGCCCCTTGCTCATCTTAACGCATGATACAACTAAATAAGATAGCGCATTGCGCATCATTCACTTAAAATGACGTCATCGACGCACACAAATACTTTTTCTAAGATTAATAAAACAAAGAATTTTTGACTAAAATTTATTAATTAAATATGAAATATAATTTTCTTAAAGCAATGCACTTGTTTTTAGGATTCTTCACACACATTTTTATTATAAAAAGAACAAAAGTATCAGGGAAAATTGTGCGTCGATGACGTAGATGCGCAGAACAAAACCAAAAAAAACAGGACGGCGTTATCTGTTTAGTTGTATCATGATCTTAACGAAAAAGTGATTAAATAGTTTTTTGTAGAATACCTGAATTTCCTACATTTTCTTTTGTTTACACTGCCGTTCATGTGAATATGTACACAATTTTCGAGTGCGATTCTGCTAAATCCGAACTGAGTGAATATTTGAAAATGGTAGAAAAATCCAATTTAGGGGAATAAGAAAATGCAAAATCTCAATCCTACCGTCATTACACGTTTTTGTTCATTTGAATAGGTACCCCACCTAGATCAGCTACAGACAAACTGTGGCCCACGGGCCGCATGTGACCCGTGAGACTTTTATAAGTGGTCCACCTGGCATATACTTACAAATAACACTAGAAAAAAACTTTTTTTCCTTTTTACATTTCTTTTATGTAAGAAAATAAGTCCCAAAAGAAAGGAAGAAACTGTTTGTCAGTGAAATATATCAATTTTGAAAGACAAGTGGAAATGGCTTAATTGACAAAGGAAGGTCATTTTGTCAATGCGTTTTCACGAATTACTGATGAAGAAAATGTTTTGATAACATTTGAAACACACTGATATGAGAGCCGATTAAACTCAAATTGAAAGTGATTTTGAGAAGTTTGACGATGTTCCCATTGGACTGAAAAACTGATTTCTTTTTGACGTTTTAGTATTCCCATCTCACTTCACAGAATGAACGTACGTCGGGAGCATATCGTCCCCGTGCAAGAACTAGGTAACTCAATTTAAAAAAAATTGGAAATAGCAAGGTTTATAGATACCTATCTACCAGAGAACGAGTGAATGTTTAATTTGTATGTTTCTCACACTTCATAAATATTTTATATTTTTCAATGGTAGAAAAAAATAGAAGTCTTGAAGATTGCACAAAATAATACCGGCGTTGTTGTCGAGATATTGTAAAAATTAAAAATTGAGTTACCTAGTTCTTGCAATCAGGGGACGCTATGACATTATAACAAATTGAAATTATGTACATAATTATATTTATACGAAAGATTATTTATAATATTTCTTTATTAAAAACGCTAGAAGCCAGACATAAATTAAGAAGTCAGCATCCTAAAAAGTAACCTGTAATCAAAACTAAATTTGTTAATTTATGCCTCAATCAAGAAAACTGAACTTGTTTCACCTCACAGAGGGAGTGGACGCGACATGTGAATACTGGGGGGTTATTATGAATAACGATACTCATTCAAAATAAGGCGTATTCGTTAAATTGCGATTAGGAAAAACGATTGTAGTAGCACATAATCGTAAAATTGCGATTAAGAGAAACGAGAATCGTAAAAATGACGATACTCGTATTTTTATTTACGAGTGCCTTCAGCTCTCGTTCAGCTTTCTTTTTGGGGGTAGTTGTCAAATGTCATTTATTTTTTATTTCGGTTTGGTGGGTTTTTGTTTTGTTAAGTGAGCGAAAAAAAGTAAGTAAATAATTGGCCAGTTTATATTTCTTGAGCGCTCAGTATACTTCCTCAATTTTTAGACAGAGCAGGAGGATAAAATATAAACACTATTCCTCACATAGAAGTCAAAACTCTCTTTTTCTTTTCTTCTTATGTAATTAACTGCGACAAAAAATAATTGAGCAAGCGAATCCAAAAAATTTCAGTCTGTTTTTAAGGGGAAAAGTGAGGCATTTTTGGGAGGAATCCTGTTTATATTTCTGAGCGCACTGAGTCCTCTGAGATCTCAGAAATATAAACTGGCTAAATAAATACAAATGTGAAAACATAAAAATTGACATTTTTCGTTTTTGTCTGGCAACTTTTTTTGCTTTCTATTTTCGTATCTTAGACGGTGTTCACATTGGACTGAAAAACTGGATTTTTGCTGACGTTTCAGTATTAACATCTTCCTTTACTGAAGAAGTGGGAGCGAGATGTGAATACTGAAACGTCAAAAAAAATCCAGTTTTTCAATCCAATGTGAATACCGTATTTCGTCTTCAGATCTAGTCTTTTTTTGAATAAAATATGAAAAAGTGGGAAAAGAGCAAATTTTTTCCAAAAACAAAAAATCAAATCTTTTCAACAATGAAAAACGAAATAAGTTTTCTAACCTGATATGATGGCCCGATTGCGGTTGTCGATGAGCTTTTTAAATTATCGATCGTCCATTTAGGTATTGATTTTATATCGAGATTGTCGATTACGATAGAAATATATCGACTGCACAACCGTATTTTTTAATTAGTAGTACCCCGTGGCATAATGGTTAGTGCGTAGGACGGTCTGGGTTCGATTCCCAGCCGCTGCCACCTAAAAGCAGAAATGTTTTTTCCGAAGTACTGCCTCTTGCGAGGAACTGACAAATCCTTCAAGAGTATTCTTGACATGAATAAGTGCTTCTCATTTAGCCGTTCGGAATCTGCAAAAAATTGTAGGCCCCCTCCGTTCCCACCAACAACACCGCACAGGAATGGTTGAGAGTTGTAAGTCACTAGGCCCTGGTTCTCCACGAGCTGTTCTGCCACCAAATTTATTTATTTTTTTTTCTGATCGATCCTATAGGAATCCGGGTGTCTAGAAATGATTTTTGTACAAAATGAAAGTAAATCCAATAAATTAGTTTTAGTTGATAGAAAGTAACATTCAAATTTTTAATATGCAGGTCAAAAGCGCAACAACAAATTAAAGGTGAATGAATGATTTAGTAAGGCTACGGAACAAAATACGGACACCAAGATTCACGAAGGAGATTTGTGTTAAGAGCCAGGCAAAGAGAATTGAAAGTAATATATTGTTACCTACAGAATTGATTCTAAATAGCCTTACAGAAACGCCCGGTAGCGGTTGCAAATAAAAAGGACATAAGTAAAAAGCTATATTTAAATACATTCTATATTGCTTCCTCCAGCTTCAGAAGATAAAGCTATGTTTTCTTTAGCAATGATTTTTACTTAATTGCTCAATTTAAAAAAGCCAACATGAAATTTTAATAGCTTTATTTGAGCAAGTAAAAATCTGTAACAGAGGAACTATAATAGGACAGTTTTCTTCAAACTGTGGGTCGTCAAGAATAACTCAGGGGTAAAAAACAAGGGTTTTCAGTCACAGACAAATCTTTAAAACCATATTTAAGGTTCTTTGTCATAAGCCCCGATTGCGGTTGTCGATTAGCAATCGAATCGAAATTTGTCGGATGTATCGATTGGTTTCCATGTTTGGTATTGTGTAAAATAATCGAATGAAAAATGCTCTATTTTGATAAATATTTTCAATTAAAGTTCATTTGTATCAGAGTTTCAATTTCCAAATCTAAATTGTGTTCCTAGCGCATCGATCAGAAAATTACTATCGACAAATTTTGATTGTGAAATCGTTAAATTTCGATTGACGACGATCGATAATCGAAAAATGTCTTTTATCGATCAGCAAATCGACAACCGCCTTATAGCCTTTCTTCCGCCGCGCCGCTTTCACTTATATGTTATACCGGAATAGTATGGCTAGGGCGGTCTTTGAGAAATGTACATATGTGAACTCGTAAAGATAATTCCCGACAGGTTATACAAGAAACTCTATTTCGATTTTTGTATTACTATAAATGCGCCAGAATATAAGTATAACCCAGACCACAACATAGGATGTATGTGTGTTTCAAAATTAAACCGAGCATGACTGTTTGCTCGCGCTAATAACGTGTCTCGTTTTCGGTCCATTTCAAGAAATTTACGTTTATTTTCAAAATCAACCCCATTTCAAAAAATTTATTATTTAGTTTAGATTAAAAGTGCACAACAATATTGGCATATTTGCATAGTTTATTCCATCGGTTGAGGTGCAGAATACCAAACAAAATTTCGAATTGATTGGTAATCAATCAAGGTCCAAGTCATAAATTTTACTCTCAAAATAAAATCAACAATTTAGTTATTTTTTCTAACTTTTATTCGCTTTTTTTAAATTCTTTCGATTTTTGTTCACTATAAAACACTTTTGGGAGACATACATTCTTTTTAAATATTTGTTTGTTTAATTTTTTTTTGTTGTTGTTGTTGGTACTAAAAATCATTTACCATTTTAGTTTTAAACTAGTTATGTAAAATGTATTGACTAAAATTAAAACAAAACAAAAACATATTTAATAATAATTTGTGAAAATATTTTATAAGAACAAAAAAATAAACATAAAACATTCGAGATGTTAATAAAGTCGTTTACGAACAATGGCTCTGGTTTCTTAAATATTTGTTTTTGTTTTTTTATTTTTCATAAAAAGTATTTTTTCTAAAATTTCGTTATTATTACTAGAAAATAATAAAATTATATCATTTCCTTTTTTTGTCGAATATTACATATTTTTACTTTCTGTTCCTAACATTAATATATAATATATATATATCTTTGTTTATTCATTTGACTGCTTAAGTTTATGTTAATTAGAAGTAGGTACTATTTACAAAAAGAAAATAAATCAAATGTATTTTTTTAATATTTTTTTTTTTCAGTAGATTATTTTTATTTATTTTTTTTTTCTAATTAAGTTTCTATATAAACATATTCATATTCCATTTGACAGTAAATTATTCATTATATATTGATAAATGATTAAAATTAATGTAGAACACTAACAAAAAAATATGAAAAAGATAAACTAAAATGAAAGAAAAGATAAAAACTATGAACAAAATGAGAATAATTATTTATACAAAGAAAAAAAATAAATCAAATTTTAAAATGTACATACATTAAGTAAGAATATACAATAATAAAGAATAGTTCAGTATTTTGCTGAGTACGCTTGAAAGTAAGTTCTTTATGTAAGATAAAATTAAATTAAGATTTTTTGTTTAATTTTTATGAATTGAAATTGAATTTTTCTGAAATGATAATTGATTTTTGTTGTAAAGTCCATGCCGATAATTAATTCAAATTATATATATGTATATGTTGTAAAAATAAAGCAAAATTCAAATATATATTTTTTAAAAATATATTCAATTAATTTCAGATAGTGTTAGGTAGTATTACAAATCATAGTGGTTTTAGTGATAAAAGCGAGAACTTCTCAAGGTTAAGAACTCCGATTGACTGTTCAGCTCACCTTTTGTTTCTATTTCAATTTTTTGTTTATTTTAAACATGTTCTTTTCTAAAATATCTGGAATTTACAGAATACGCAAATGCATACGGATTACACAGGATAACTTTGACTTTTTTGTTTATACTCCATTTGGGCAAGAAAAATGAAGCTACTGCACTTAGAAAGTCTAAAAGATGTTTGGCATTGATTTTTATGTATGAATTTTAGGACAATTAATTTGCCTAGCATATTTAATGCAAGGTTTCTTTTAGATATTAGGCCCTTTTTTGGTGTAAATATAAATCATATGTAAGTTGTCGCGTTAGAGGTGAAAAGTTCGAAGTTCAAGCAAATTGAACTTCGAACGGAATTGAATTTTGAACTTCGAACGAACAAGTTACCCAACGACGAGGTTCCAAAAGTATTGGCTTTGGCAGCATGTCTAAAACTTCTGGCGGAAGGAAAATGCAGATTTAAAAGAAGAATCTCTAGTAAAATTGTGAAGCTTGGCGGTGGTTATGTCATGGTTTGCTACTTTGCGCGTAGGAAATGTGGAATTCATAGAGGAGAAAATGAAGAGAACATGTTCCTACACACAATATTAATCCAACAATTGGTATATTCAGTAATGATTTCAAAATGTAAAACAACAAAAATGATCTCGATTAAAATGCAGAATATGGTCGGATATTTCATTTTCGAATGGCTGCTCTAATTTATTGAATAACATATATTTCATCGTACTGCGGTATATTACAGAATTGGAGCGAAACCTATGATATAGCAAATCCGCTATGAATCGACTTGTTTTGAATTCTAGCCAGGACCGTCGATGGGTTGGATATTGTCAGCTTGCAAACTTGTCGTATATGGGAGGTCTTTAAATAAAAAAAAAAAGTGATTTAGAATTACATTACCATAATTTAAATAAATTACCAACTTATTTTCTATAAATTTTGCCCCTAAAGGTTTACTTAATTTTCTGTTTATCTCGGATGCATTTAAATATTTAGAATAGCAGAGAAAACGAATATTGACGAATTGAAATATAAAATTAATCGAAAGTGTTGTGCAATTTGAAGAAATGAACATTAATTTTTTTCTAGACCTAGGCATACAACAAGGAATTGACACATGAAATTGAATACACATTATTTTACCATTTACTTTACTTTCTCTATCTATTCTATACACAACAAATACTTTTATTTCTCTAAATATAAAAAGGACTTCTTTTTTGTCTGTGGCTAATTGCATGGTTATATGTTTCTCTTATTTTTTTTGTAGATCCATTTTTTAGTATACATAGTATGTATGTATACTATTAATCTGTAATATTTGTATCTAAGTACTTATCATTTATGTGTGTAGATATTTAAAAAAAAATGTCCAATCTATTATTTTAAATTACTTTGTATTTGTTTAAGGAAATTTTAATTTTTCCTTTTTCTTGATATATTAAAATATATTTTATCTGTTAGGTAAAAAAAAAATTACTATAAATACATATACACATTATACACGTATAATATGAATGTTGTTTATAAAGAATTTTTGTTTAAAATGTATTTCTGTTTTTTTTTGTTTGTTATTTGCAAATTCTCTCACTCAATGGTTTGACTTTAATTTTTATTTTGAATCCTCGAATCATATCACCACTTTTATCTACCTCTTCCTCGTGCTAAAGTCTGTATGCTCAGGTTGGTTATGTTTTGGATGAATGGAATCCTTCTCGCACTTTAATTTTTTGTTTGTTTTGTCAATTAGAAACAAAAAAGCTTTGATGAAACTGAAGACTTGTTGTAAGTTGGTTGAATTGAATGTGGTTGGTTAAATATTCTCGGAGGATTATTTGATGAACTGATGAAGTGATATAGTTTTGTTGTGTGATACTAGGTAGGTTAGGTACCTATTATTTTTGTTGTATGTATGTTCGTTTATTTGTATTGTTTATGTTTGAACATAATCTGGATTCAATTGTAAAGAAAGAAAAAAATAAATAATATTAAATAACATAAAGTTTCGAAGAAAATAATGAATAAGGTTGATAATTTTGATGGATAAGTGTTTTTGGTTATCTTATTTTAAATGGCAATGAATTTATAATAAAAAAAAAAAACAAAACTACTTTGTTGTCTTTGTGTTTTTAAAATATTTTGTATTGGTAATTAAGTTTTTGCAATATTTTTTGTGTATTTTTTTCAATTTACTATTGACTTGTCGGAGGATTGTTTTCTTTAAATTTCAATTACCCAGCACATGTACGTCCTCTTGTTCCTGTTCCCGTTGGCGGACAGCAACAGCCGTTTCAACTAGAAGGTAAAGACACTTGAACTTATCTTTATCATCTCGGATGACTCCTGAAACGTATAGATAAAATATATAAATTAGTTAAAATATTATGTTACGGTTAAATAAATTAACATTATGATTAAAATAAATAATAAATTTAACTAAAACTTCTAAAAATAAAAACGAATCTTTAAAAACAAATAAGATTTATTCATTATTTATATGTGTGTACATAGGATTTTAATCTTTGTCGACAACTTTTAAAATGTGGGTAAATAAATTTAAAGTGCTTAGGGATCTTGGCTTTGCAATATTTGCGGCGATAGACAGTCAAGACTGTGCACTTCCAGGGATGATCTTTAACCATTGTCCAAGGGAGTGGAACAACGAAATTGAGTTTTTTTTTCTTAAGAATCAGAGATATGTATATGTAAATTTCTTCACCATCTAGAATAAAGTACAATAAAATCTGAACAATTACAATCAACAATATACAAACTACACTTTACTTTTTTTCAACTAAACAAATTGTTAGCGAAAAATTAATAGAAGTATTCATGCAATTTCGTAAAACTATGGATAAGTTTACAAATTGGTTAAGTTTATCTTTTGGTCAATGGACTGTCAAATTTTGTATGGGATACGATTTACACAATATGGTTAAACTTATCAAAGGATTTTTCTGCGGAAAATTAATCAAACTGGTTAAACTTGTCCAAACTTCGTTTGAATCTTACTATCCCTGATTAAAAGTGAAGAAATTTAAGCATTTTCTGTGATTTGTGATGGTGAGCGGGGTAACTTGCAGAAGAGGGAAGAGAGTCAATTCGACTTAAAATCTATTTTGAATAGACTCTCGAAATAAGGCTCTTAGATTGTTCCACCATCTGCTTATGGTGGAGGTTCCATAATGGTTTCGGGGGTTCACACCAGCCCGGAAAAAGAATTCTGAAAGCGGAGCGGTGAGGTATATTTTGTTTGGAAAAAATCGTTATTGAACACCTTAGACTGGCCAGCCTACTGTTTTAATTTGAATCTCATTGAACATGTTTTGGGCGTGCTTGGCAGACAATTAAAGATGAAAAATCTAAGTGGAATCAAATTCAGTCATGGGTTTTATGGCAGTACTTTGCATTTTTTTTTAAATTTAACAAACCGTTGAAGCTTAACTAGAGTGTTGAATTAGATACAATATATGCAGAAAAACTAATAACCGAGAGAAATTACGAAGAAACTTTTCTTTATTTAGTGATCGAAGGATAAACAGACTTTTTCGGCGACCATAGTCGACTCATAATTTTATATATTACATATTATTTTCTTTGAACTTTTTTTTTTTGGTTGAAATAAAATAAATGGAAATCAAATTCAAATTAGAATGCCTACAAAAAGTATGAGTCAGCTAAAAGCGCAGAAGAGGAAAGTTGCAATTTTACAAAATATACCAATTAAAATAAATTCCAATACAAACCAATAAAAAGCTTAGAATCCTTTTTTTGGTTGCTTAAGATACCTTAATATCTGAGCCAAGAGAGCTCCACCAATGAAATTATAGAACTTACCTTTCACCATATGACTACTGGGCATCATTACACTCTGCGCTGACGACGACAACGTGTTGTTGTTATTTGTGTTATTATTATTGTTGTTGATATTATTATTATTTAACACATTGTTTTGAGTCGCCGAGGATGAAGTGACAACAGTTGCTTCAGCTCCTACCGTCGTAGCTGCGACTTCCACTATTGAGTTAGGTGTCGAAGTCTGTATCACGTGATTTACTGATGCATTAGATTCATTTCCTGCTTGCAAAACAATTTGTGAATTCGCACTGCCTCCTCGCGCCAAACAAATAGGAACTGAAATTGTTTTATCTTTGCATATATAATTATTAAATAATTGAAAACATAGTAAAAAATTAAATATATATATATACATACAGTTAAAAAAAAAATGTTTAACTTACCAACTGTTGTGGTTGTTGTTGTATTTCCACTTAACGGGTGTGGTAATTGTGGTAAATGTGCCAAATGCGGATGTGGCGCACTCCAGTAGGCAGCATTGGATGGACTTGTTGTCACTTCTTCGGTACTAAAAACAGACCCATAATTTTAATAAAAGAAGTTTTTCCAAAACTCATAACCGCATGCAAAATGAAAAATAAGAAAAATCATTAAAGCTTACCTTATCACCCCTTGCCATGCATCAGAGTTTTCAAATTTGGATGTATCTTCTTCGCTTGGTGAACACGATTCATATTCATTTACACTTTCATCTTCGGATCTAAGAAAATACAAAAAATATTTTTTGCTTAAATAATATTACAATAGTTTTAACCACGATTACCTCCGTTTCTTGATAGCGGGAATTGGAAATGTTTGATTGGGATTATTTTTAATGATTGGATTAACAGTTTGGTTATAGAAATAATTATTGCGGGGATATTGATAGAATTGAAAGGCTTGAGGCGATCGAGCGAGGGCAGATGCATTAAAAGGATAAGTTGGCATTTGCATGAATTGTGAATTTGAAGGCGACATTTGTCGACGGTACCTTTTTGTTAAATTATGATGAATATCTGAAGAAATTAGAGGGGGTGATGAAATGAATGAGGGTTTACCTGTATATAACACTGTCATCATACTCCATTTCGGGTTCTACTTTAACAACTTGACCGCCAGGTGTTTGAACAAAATGGTGGCCTAATGCTGTGAGTACATTGGCAACTCCATCATGTACTTCTTCTCCTTCGACTTCTTCGGTTGCTCCAACAATCTGTACACCACAAAATGTTTGTCAAGTCTTTTTGTTTCTCATATTTGTATTTTTTTTTTTACTTACAACTTCTGAGGCCGGGCTGCCAGTAATTGGATTTGGTGCATTATTTCCAGATGTGTTCAAACTTGATGTACTCATAGTGCTATAGTTGAGTTTCTTACCTCGCCTGGAGATGGTATAGTGAAGAGGGTCATTGCCTTCACGACGAATCATTTCGGGCAAGATTCTTCTGCGAGCATTTATAAACCAATTACAAACCTTTAAAATAAAACAAACAAATAATACATTAATTCCCTTAAAACAAATTAACATTAACAAATTCTTACCTGTAAAACTGTCAGATTGGCTTCCTGTGATAATGTAAGTTTTTCAGCATCACTAGGATATGCATTGTATCGATGCTCATAGAGCCAGCGCTTCAGAATCTTCACTGAGTGTTTTGGTAGATTGCCGCGACGTTTGCGTACAGAAGAACTATCCAAATTACCATCGCCAGAATCCAGTATGTCTTTTATGTCTTTGATATCTTTTATGTCTTGCATGTCACTTATATCGTGCATATCTTGATTGTTGCCATCGTGATCGGAACCAGTTTCATCCGCACTTGATGTTGATTGGAAGCGTTCGCGTGCTTTGAAATTATAATAAATATTTATTAAAATAGAATAATATACATGATAGGTGTACAAAAAAAAAAACGATAACATCACAAAAAAGTTTAATAAACTCGACCTTGGATTCTCTTCTTTCTCAAAATTTACCGCACTCAATCGGCGCTCTACTAGGCCCAAGGTACTCACAAAGAATCTCTTATAAACAATTATTTCTTCACAGAGTCCATAAGTTGGTTCCGGTTATAATCCTAGTTATTATCCAAATCGGTATTTCATTTCTTGATACAGATACAAGCAAGTGTGAACAAAACAAGAGATACCAATTTTAGTAATGTAAGAAATTCTTTTCAAACGATATCACTATCTTGGTTAGCAACAAAAAAAATATCCTATGATCAATTTAAGATCCATCGGTGAAATTAAATTTAAATTACGATTGTTTTGCTGTCATTTTGGGAAGGCCTTTAAGTAATATTGGTCTAAGGTGGGCTGGTGGAGGTAAATTTAGCATTATTAAAAATTGGCATGGTTAACATTTTGAATATTGTATTGCTTTTTAAAGTTTAAGAAAACCTCTAAATTCCCCGTGTGTTATGTGTGTTTCAAATTTTTACGTTTTTAAATGATTTTACTAATCAAAAGCTATTATAAAAAGAAGAACAAAAAGAGGATTCTCTTTCAGAACAGCGACTTTAATAAACTGGACATAATTTTACTTGACATTGTGTGTTTTTTGCGTATGTCCTATATCTTCTTGAAATCAAAAACCAACAAAAAGTTTCAATTTACAAAATATGTTTTCTATTCATTATTGTGGTTGCAGAAATCGGTTAGTCATACATTTACAAAAATGCTTGGACAAATTTAATAAAATTATAAGCTTTGGGCACGTCAGACAGTAGCCGTAAACGTTTATAACCTTCTTTATTTTTTAGATCAACTATTTTAACATGGAGGCCTAACTTCTGATGTCAAAATAGGAAGAACTTGATTTTGGGAAATTTCGTACCCTCTTATTTTGTGGGCACTGCCTTCAGAGAGTTTATGTATGGCAAGAAATATTCAAAATAGCAAAGTTAAGTCTACACCTTTTTCCCTCCGATCAAATGGGATCGAGTGTTAAGAGGGGTTCATTTCCTATGTACTTTTTAAATATAGTTTTAGCGTTTTGTTGATTTTTTATGAGTGCTTTGGCTTTGCGAAAGGCATTAATGTTATGTTATGCTATCTAAGCGACATTTTACTAAAAGTTTTCCAGGCTTTTTTGTTGGGTTTTCTGGCCTTTTTAATCCTGAAAGACCATTTTTGGTTGGTTTATTTGTAATGCGTTTAAGGAATATGATTGAGTTCGTAAATGTAAAAGTAAGACAGCACGGCAAAGTTTATGTTCTATTTCTGCTCGCAAAAACTATCCAATCTGCAATATTTTTACTCTATGTGAACTTTAGATATTTGCTTTCAACAATAAAAGCTAATTTTACAAAAAAGTACTATCTTTTAATAAATGTTTTTGGAAGTGCTGATAATATATTAAGGGATTTCATGCAACTTCATAAAACCCTAGATAAGTTTACAAACTGGTTAAGTTTATCTTTTGGTTAATGAACTGTCAAATTTCGAATGGGAAAAAATTTACACAATTTGGTTAAACTTATCAACATTAACCAAACTGGTTAAACTTATCCAAACGTTATTGTGACTCTTACTCTGATTGAATTACCTAGCATTTAATCAAATGTATAAAAAGATCGTTGATGCTAACTTTGCGTAAACGTACACAACGTTTAACACAATTTGTAAACCAATTTTAGCAACACGACTACCTTCGAAGTTGCATTCATAATTTTTTTGATGCATTGTTTGATCATTTAGGCCCAAGTTGTTGACTGCAAGACTTCTATTTTTGTATTTCCTTTAATAAATCTTTCGACGCCTATACTTCTTATTTGCTACCACTCAAGCCCAAAATCTGATGTGGAGTCTCGGTCTAAAATTCCTCACGAAATAGATTGGTGGTTCGACTCCTGTGCTTTATATCCTATTAATATTTAAGTCTCCTGCACATTCGAAGTACTTGACCAGTACTGTCAAGTTCTTGCCCAGTACTTACAAGAATTTTGTGATTAGCTAGTACTTTTTTATGAATTCCGAAATACCTATAACGTAATGGAAATATTCCACCACGATGGATTCGGGGCTATTTCTTTTTTTTTATTCGGATCAAGTTTTTGATTACGATGGAATTTGTGGTAGAACAAAATACTTGATAGGACTTTGATTTAACGACTTCATCTTCATCACATGAATTAGGTACCTACCCACATTTGAATACTTGAAGATGCACCTTAGATTTAATTTAATTTCATAATCGCATGGGCGTATATACTAGAATCACAAGCTGCAAAGAATGGATGATCCATCCAGATCTATAATTTTACTAACATTTACTAATTACTTTATCGAGTAATGGTAGGTATCAATTAGGACGTACTCTGGTTCTCCAAAGCGAATTGGGTAACTTAACTTTGGGGGGATCATTTCTACCAATAAAATTAATATATTTGTTTGTTTTCAATTTTTGTTTTTACTTGCTAACAAAAACTAACAATTGTTTGGCATGCCACCCGCAGCATTAAAGTAGCTCCCACATCCCCAACGTAAAAAAATAATAGAAAACAACGTTTCTGAAATGTCAACCTTTTTAGTTTTTTTTTTTTTTTACATTTTTTGAGCGCGCCGTCGTCGTTGTCGTTTGCAAGTCGTGATGCAACGAAAATGAGAATAATAAAAGAAACAAAATAAACATTTTAAATACGCACACCATCATCAATTTTAAATCCAACAAAAATGTAGTGGACGTATGGACAAAAATAATTTTTTTGACAGAGGCGAAGGGCGTAAAGAAAAGCAAAAAAGTCATTGCTTAAAGATTTGATTTTTTTTACAAGATTTCTTCGTGTTAACCGCAGGCGGGCGCCATATTGGTGAATTTCAAAGAAATCAACGACTGGAGACCTAGCGTCGCAGAAAAGTTAATTATCTCTGCTATGATTTTATTATTATTTAATGCATTTATTAGGCTAGATAAATCTTGTCACTTTAATATGTGGAGTATGATGACAGAAGATGAACTTCACTTCGATGATAAAAAAATATAAAATGACAAGCAGAATGTCACATTACGTAATTTGACAATTTATTAGAGGTGCAGAGGTAAAGTCAAATTGGTAGGTATGGGTGCGATACGGCTGCCAAACGTGTTATTGGTTTTGATTTCCTTCAAATTTAAAAAAGATATTTTATTTACCTTCGTGCTGAATTATTTGTGCTTGAATCTGGGCCTCCTGTGCCATGTCGTGGATATCCTGGCGAATTTGTCGGTCGAGGTCAGAGTTGACCTCCTCATGGTGCAGAGTATCAGGCGAGATCATTTTGTTAAACTTCCTGGAGTCTCCTTATTAAGTTATTCTCCGGTTCCTTCCACTAGGTGACGAAATATTTATGGATTGTGGCGATAAAAAAAATACTTCGAGGAGCTAATCTGCAGATGAAAATGAAATTTATTGAAAACAAAAAACACAAATTTATTCAATTTTTATTTCGCAAAAATTAAACATTTCTCTATAAAACAAGAACACACCAATATTTTTTCAAATTTAATTTATTCTTGAGTTTCGATAGCTTTTGCGGTGTGTAGTGACTACAGTGACGACAGTGCGCTTCAAATTCACCCAAATCAATCGAATTTGATTACTTTTTTTGTAGAAAACCTCAACGGCTAACACGATTGTTATTTATTTATTTTTGCAAAGTAGTTTAGTTTGAGTGTTTTGCATTTGTGAATTAATTGATCTGCCAAAGAAACTTCAAAATTTTTGTGGAAGAAAAGACAATTTTCACAGTCAAAATTCTCTGACAGCTGTCACCAAACGAATGAGAATTACCAGAAATGTAAAAAAAATTGACGGCTAGTTGCTAGTCAGAATGCATTGGCTAGAAAAGGTTAGCGATAGTTTTGAGTGAAATAGAAAAGTAACGCGGTAAAATTTTTAACCAAAATGGCGCCGTATTTTCTCTTTATTTTCTTATTGAATTTCTGTGGTAGTGTTGGTTTCTATTTTTTATCTGAGATTTTGATTTTATGTGAGTGTTAGTGCAGCACCGGCGATGATTGACGTTTCCAGTATATAGAACAAGTATGTCAAGAATATGGTTTAAAGAAAGAGCACGATGCAGTATTGCAGTGTTACCAGAAAAGAGCATTAAATTATCCAAGTTAAAATCATTTTTCTCGACATAAATTAAATAGCAAATGAAATTTCGTTTACTGCTCAAAAGCCTTTTTAGTGCAGTCCTGTAAGTTTTGTTTTTGACAGAACTTTGGATTAAAGTTTATAGAAATTGGCAGTTTTGGAGATTGAAGGCACAGACTAATTTTCTTCTGACAAAAGCTTTATCAATTTTCCAATCCTAACACCTCAAAAATACAATTTTGGCTGGTCGTTATAGTAATAATTATTGAGAGGTTCAAAAAAACTAACTTTGATATCAAAGTTGCTCATTGAAAAAAATACTGATAGATGAGAAAAACACAAAACATTGAAACAATAGTTTCAATGGTTTGAAATTGAATTAATTGAAAACCATTTCGTTAATTGAAATAATTAAAATGAAATTGGCGATAAAATATTTGCTTTACGTAAGTCAATTATCGTCAAGCACTATCATCAACACGATAAAGTTAAGACGATAGCTATACAGTATGGTCATGTAATTATTAGAGGGCAAGGCAAAAAGCTATCTTCGCTTAAACTGATGCATATATTCTATTTAATATTAATTAATTTAAATAAACATCATACCATCTTTTGACAATCCTGCACTACACTGAGTCATTTGTAGGCCAAAATCGTATTTTAAGTGAACACTCTGCTTTCAGGACTCATTGTTTTATTGTTGCGTGACGTAAAGAATCAATTTATCCACATATACAAACTTAAACGAGTGATATTTAAATTTATTTCTTAAATTTAACTAAAATACAAAAAAAAAACTATAGACGAGGCGAAAGTGATTAAGTTACGTGAAGAAAATTATAGACGGTATCGTTCAAAATAATCGTTTTGACGATTATCGTCTTAAAAATAATGGAATGAACCCCATGTACTGAAATTTATTACATTGAACAAACGAACTTAATTTATTATTAGTCGTTTTCCATAGATTTTTCGGAAGACTCATTTTAAATACATTTAAATAAATAGTAAGGGTATTCATGCAACGATGTAAACTTTTCGACGTAGTAATTTTGTTTGTTGTTTACGATATATGTTTCATAAACACCCTTTTGAAACGGCTTTTGTAAACATTGTAAACCAATCCGTCAAATAAAAAGAAACTTTCGTCCAATTTTAATTTCCATTTTTATTTTGTGTATCTTGTATCTTTCCTCAGCCATTTTGATTAAAATGTTTCCCGTTTTGATGTTTAAATTTTTTAGTTTTTGATTGTTTTTCGTTCAGAATAAGTTTAAAAGTTTAACACGTTTACATTTTTTATTTACGATACAAATTTATATAGAAAAGTTTACGATTTGTTGGAAAAGATTTCTCATACAAATGTTCACAGTTCGTTTACGATGTAGTAAACTTTCCGACAGTTGCGATCTTTACAATAGTTTTCCGACGTTGAACGAATACCCTTAGTGTTTCTTCAAGTACCTATTACTTAAACCCTGAGGCCACACGAACGAGAACTTGCTGGCGAGTTACTAACTACAAACTTTTCAACCCACTAGTCAACTGGATTGCCTTTTTTGTAACCAGTTGAGAAGCGAGTTAAGCGACGGGTGATTTGACCATCAATGTGTGTACACACTCGCTTGTGTGGCCTCGGGCGACAGCTAATCCGAAAAAAATATTATGTCTACAAATTTAAATTTTTTTTAATGAGTTGGAAACAAATTTGGGCTAAATTCGTAGCTGTAGGAGGTACGCGAACAAACATAATTTGCATGTATAGTTGAGGTCTTAAATGTAAACGTTCAGAAACACATGAACTTCGATATAAATTTGGGTTAAATTCTTTTATAAGAAAAAATTTAAGTCATTTACATATGTCCTTATTTATTCAACCTTATTGTGAGTTACAACTATCAATTGACTGTGGATAAATAATGAAATTTTGTATTTAAAAAAAAAAGTACTAAAAAACTTTTCGTCTCTGCATTGAAAAATGTCAATTTTCTTGTAGTTGACAACATTTTGCATCATTCACAATGATCACATTTATATTAATTGGGTTGTCAACTATCGAATTTCAATATTTATCAGCACTCAATAAATAGTTGTAACTCACAATAAGGGTGATAAGAAAAAAATAACACTACTTAAACATAGACTTTTTTGAATATGTACTAAATATACAAAAAGTGGCATGATAAAACAACAAAATACGGATTTATATCAGTTTGTTGTTGAAATAAACATGCTAATTTTTTCTAAGGAAAGATCGAAATGCACTAAGAAACAGGGCTATTTTGATTCAGTTTCCCTAAAAAGTGGTCACTCAGGCGGCGAAATTAGTTCATATTAAGCAAACCACTGACCTCAAATATCAATATCTCGTAATTGTATTTTAATTCCTTTTGCCCCTATCAACTAGTTAAAATCTTTTTAGTTCTAAGAATTTAATTATATTTTCTTTAAATCGCTTCATTATCTCCTGACAAATCTTCCATATTAAATTTGAGGTGAAATGCGAAATATATTTTAATTTATACCTAATAGTTGATGTTTAAGAAAATTACTTTCATCAGGCAACACTTTTCAGTCTATGACAACGCAAAGAAATTCAACACAAAGCATAAACAATGATAAATAGGAAAAACACAAATTTGACATTTAACAAAAAGCATAGTATATAAACTACTACTATTGCAATTCACAAATGAAATGAAACAAGCACACTAGCGCGCAATACGTCACACTCACACGACTGCGCAGGAGCACAAAGTAAAATCCAAGATTATTTGACACGAAACCATTTTGACATTTTCCCCATCAAAAATTTGATGTTTAAAAAACTTTTTTGTTATTCTAAATGACAATTATGATGAATCCGTCATTAAGAAAGATGCCGCTTTTTTAACAAACAATAACAAAGCATACAAAAATTATTAAGCGATTTTTGAAAAAATTGATTTTACTTATTTATTTAAACAAATCAAAATGGCGTTCTCTAAAATACTTACCTGGGCTAAAACTAGAAATTTCCAGGCACTCTTCGAATCGAAACTATTTCAGTACTTTTTCATTTTTCCAATAATTTGCGCGCAATCACTTATTTTTACCAAGTTTTTTGTTTTCATGCCAATCTAAATTTTGATTTTGGTCAAACGTTTTGAATGCTTAATAGCTTTTATGTATATGTCAGACAGACAGATTGGATTATAGCTAAAAATATCGCGGCAAAACTTTAGAAACTTCACAAAAGATGTTACCTTAAGATAAGTTCATTAGTTTTTTGTTTTTACTCGAGAAGTTGGGATAACTGGTCTACACTTTTACAACAAGAATTTTAATTAATTTATATTTTCTGTATACACCTTCTTTAACTTTGCCAAAGAATCTTTGCAATAAAATAAATGCGAAAGCAAAACAGCGACTGACAGAGTTCCAGAAGACAGTAGAGTGACAGGAAAGCAATGCCGAATGATAACACAAAAGGGATGAAGCAAGAAAACGGAAAATGGAAAAGTTCCGTTTTATATTTTGGTATAGTGGGATGTGTTCAGTAAAACTGTGGAAAAGTTTTTTTTCAAAGCGTGGTACAAATCACGATACACATATTAAAGGTAATGGGCGCATTCGGCAACGTATCTTTAGCGATCCGGATTTGCTTGTGCTGTTGTAATCCCTTGTTAAAAAACAGCTGATGCAAAAACAACTCAACGTATCTGAAAACAGCTCAACGTATCTGACTTTTTTTTGGATTATGGATACCCTATCGGACCAATATCATTAGCGTTTTCATTTTTGTTCAGTTCTGCGCATATCTCAAAATCAGTGGAAAATGGTGGACCCCGTGTTATTTGACTGAAAATTATTGTATGTTATGTGCGTATTCCTTACTTGATAAGAAAATAAAATTGTTTCGATATATTTAATGTTTATAACTATTATTTTATTTATAACTATTATTTTATTACTTTAACAATAATAAAATTGGTTTTTAGTGTTATTTAAATAATTTTTTTCGTGTTTGTTGTTGTTCTAATACGGAAAAAATATCACGAGAACAACCATCTTTAATTCCTTCTGACAGATCTCATTTTAGATAACCTGCGCAATATAATACCTTCTATTTGTGTACTGTAGGTACAAATTACCAAACCTGAGTTTTACCCGTGTTGGATATCAAACCTGCGTGAAAAGTTTCACGTACACAAATGTCAGTTGTGTTGGCTGTCAGGCAAAGGAGTTCCACTATTCTCGGAAAATTGTTTTTTTTTCTTATTTCCAGGTTATTTTCACCACGAATCGTCTTAATGACGGCTCAGGAATTAAATTGTGTACACATCATCGATCAACCACCCTTCAAACCGAGGGTTGTCAGGCAGTTATGTTTGATATCCAACACGCCTCATACTCAGGTTTGATAATGTGTACCACGTTTAAAATATCGAACGTGCAATTGCACGTTAGATCGTGATTGGCGCACCACGAAAGTAATTCATATGACACGAACCAACAAGCTGTTGGAGATTTTTTTTTACTTTTTCTTTTAATGAGCCTGATTACACGATTCGTTTTTTCGGACATTTCGTGTTTCGTCTATTTGACACATTGGGTGACGGCTGTAGAAATGGGGAATACGAAAAACGAAAGCATGTATGAAAATTTAAAGATTTTTTCTGGTTGAACTTAGACGTTTATGATTTGACAAACGAGTAAAGGCGGGCAATGGTTATAAACTTTTAATAATGATTTTTAAATTTGTTTTTCGTGATTAAATAGATATAAGATTGAAAAAGAAGTGATTCAAAAATATTTAAAATTATTACCTTCCATTTTCCAATAAATGAACCTCATATTTTTTGAAAATCAGAAAATCGAATGGACTTTTTGGGCTGTGTGTAATCATAATCACGAAAGTATGTACTTGTTAAAAAGACAAAAAACAAAACGAACAAAAACACGAATCGTGTAATCAAGCTCAATTTCCTTAAAAATCTTTTGTAATTTGTACACGAGGAATCAGAGTCTAGACAATTTCAAGATTTTCTGAAATTCTATTGGTTGAACGCACCTTAACTTTATACTACATTTCGACACAATACTAATCTGAGATAAGAAGATTTGCCTAAAATCTCGAAGATTTACTATTCAAATATACATCGTAAATCTTGAAGATTTGAAATTAATCTTTCTAAATCTTCCTAGGACAAATACTTTTACGAATCGAACTAACCTCTATTCTCAAATGGCGCTGAAGGATTAATTCATGGCTGAATTCAGTCCTTCTCACATCAAGCATTTCATCTCTTTTCCACTTCATAAACAAAAATGAAACACCATCTGCATTTATAAAGGTGCTGTCAAAATAAATCTTTTTTAAATCTTTTTGTTTGGTGGAAACACCAAATCACGGTGTTCACATTGCACTGAAAAACTGAATTTTTTTTTGACGTTTCAGTATTTACATCTTCCTTTACTGAAGAAGTGGGAGCGAGATGTGAATACTGAAACGTCAAAAAAATCCAGTTTTTCAATCCAATGTGAACACCGTCAATAGATTTATTAAATCTGAACTGAGATAAAGCGTATACTACGTTTTCAGTAGAGCCAAAATGAGATAATTTCGCAATTCACAGAAAAAGTGTTTTCTGTTGTAATTTGGTAATTTCATTTGACAGCTCATTTCATTTTTGAATTTCAACTGCTGTTAGGTGCCTGTTATAGCTATCATTGAAACTCATCATTGAGCATTTTAATGATGGATTTTGAGGCATTTAAATACCAAAACCATTTACTTTTTGATGAACAATAAACAAAGCTCAAGACTAAATTAATATTTCTTGTCAAAAAAAATTCAAATAGGCCCAACTTTCCACATAAAAAGATTTTTCTTTTTTGTAATGATTGAACTACCTTACCAATGATCATTGGAATCTTTAGGCACCAGTTATAGTGCCCTATTACACGACGACTTTAGAGTCATGACTTTTTTCGAAATTCAATGAGTGTAAAGGTGACATCAGATGTTTCTTCTCGTTCGCACTCATTTAATTTCGAAAAAAGTCATGACTCTTAAGTCGTCGTGTAATAGGGCACATAGCTATCATTGAAACTCATCATTGAAAACTTTAATGATTAATTTTGAGACGTTTAGAAAGCAAACTCAATTATTATTTTGATGAATAAATAAAGCTCAAGACTTAATTAATATTTCTAGTCAAAAAAATTTCAAATATGCCCAACTTTCCACATAAAATGACTTTAAAGAAAACTTTAATGATTGATTTTGAGACATTTAGAAAGCAAAATCTTTTATTATTTTGCTGCACAAATAAAGCTTACGACTAAATTAATATTACTAGCCGAAAAAAAAAAATCAAATAGGCCCAACTTTTCACGTAAAAAGAATTTTCTTTTTTCAATGATTGAACTACCTTACCAATGATCAACGGAATCTTTAAAGTCATTTTATGTGGAAAGTTGGGCCTGTTTGAAATTTTTGTTTGGCTTATTATATAATTAAGTCGTAAGCTTGATTTGTGAATCAAAATAATAAGTGATTTTGCTGTCTTAATGTCTCAAAATCAGTCATTAAAATGTTCATTGTTTTTTTATATAGCTATCATTGAAACTCATCATTGAAAATTTTTATGATGGACTTTGAGGCGTTTAAGAAGTTAAAGCATTTCTTTTTTTGGTGAACAAATAAAGCTCAAGACTTAAATAATATTTCTAGTCAAAAAAAATTCAAATAAGCCCAACTTTCCACACAAAAAGTCTTTTCTTTTTTCAATGATTGAACTACCTTACCAATGATCATTGGAATCTTAAAAGTCAATTTATGTGGAAAGTTAAGCCTATTTGAAAGTTTTTTTTTGACTAGAAATATTAATTAAGTCTTAAGCTTTATTTTTTCATCAAAATATTAAATGATTTTGCTTTCTAAATGTCACAAAATGAATCATTAAAATTTTCAATGATGAGTTTCAATTATAACTGACGCCTTAAAGTCATTTTATATCCGTTTTGCTTTGGAGGTGGCAAAGTACTTGTGAGTAGATGAAAACCCTAATATAGTACTATCAACTGCACATGCATTCATGGCGAGTACATACATTTTACATGGGAAAGCAGTTTAATGTGTTCCATTGAAAAAAGCTGGCAAAGTACTTGCAAGTACTTCGCCACCACCAAAGGAAAACGCCTTATGTCGAAAGTTGGGCCTATTTGAAATTTTTTTTGACTAGAAATATTAATTAAGTCTTGAGCTTTATTTGTCTATCAAAATAATACTTGCTTTCTAAATGTCTCAAAATTAATCATTAAATTTTTCAATGATGAGTTTCAATGATAGCTATAACTGGCACCTAACAAGCGCCTTAGATGCCTGTTATAGCTATCATTGAAGCCCATAATTGAAAACTTTAATGATTGATTTTGAGACATTTAGGAAGTTAAATCATTTATTTTTTTGATGGACAAATAAAGCTTGAGATTTAACTAATGTTTCTAGCCAACAAAAAAATTGAAAAGGCCCAACTTTCCACATAAAAAGACTTTTTATTTCAATGATTGAACTACCTTACCAATGATCATTAGAATTTTAAAAGTCATTTTGTGTGGAAATTTGGACCTATCTTAAATTTGTTTACTAGAAATATTAGCTTTACGCATAATAAGTACCTTAAAGTGAAAATAGGGAGACCAGGAAGGTGAAATAAAAGTCTGAAAAAATTAGGGAAATTGTTTTTCAATGTTTTGAATCGAATGAGGCCTATCCAAGACAACGTCCAATTTAAGGACCAACCTAATATATATATGTATAAGACCGGTTTTTAACACTTCATCAGATAAAAACTTTGTATAAGTAACTAATTTTAACTTCCAAATCTATATGCATTTTTCATCAAAAAGAGCCTTTTAAGAATTAAAAAAATCAATATCAAATGATACAATAGTAAGTATATAATTATATATTTATCTATAAATTGAATTTACGTTTATCCACTCAAAAAAAAAATATAAAAAAATAATACCGTTAGGCATAAGAAATTGACTGTCGAAAATTCGTTTTTTCAAAATTTAAAATATGGAACATTATGTCACTAAATATTTTTTGTAAAAAATGCTATAGTGTAAGCAAAATATATGTAGTTATGCAAAATAGCCAATTTCGCCATATTCTCGTTTTCTTAAAGGGTTTTAATTAAATAAATTTAATTTTATATACATAACAAACAGAAATCTAATAGATAAATTATATATAAAATCTTAAGTATTTAAACACAAGGTGTAAATGTTTATTTCAACATTTCTGTCCATAGAGACACCTTAAACGTTTTGATCGGATAAGTACACGTTTCACAATTTGATTTATAAAATCACCAATTCACTCCGGAACACTCTTAAACATAAGGGCATATTCATGGTTGTTGTTTATAAACTGTTGCTTGAGTTTATCTAAAGTGATTTCAGTATGATGAACTTACGATTTTTCCAGAAGCAACATCAATGAATATGCCCCCTTTGATGCCAAAATGCCATTCTTTTATAGGTAATTTATATTTTGGCAATACATGTTACCCTGGCTGAGAACCTTGGGAATCCATTTAGTCATTTCATTTAGTGGAGCCCTCTTAAGGCAAAATTTCATATGCAAATTCTTATCCAATAACAAGCTTACTTCACATATGTTTAGTTTAGGAGTTCTTAACGAATTAAAAATGCGCTTGGTTTTAACTTAAGGAACCATTTTACTATTTTTCGTATGCGGTTGTTTTCATGTCTTATTAAAACTTACATTATACTCTAGCCTTTTTTTCACACCTGATATTTAAATGTAAAATATATTCCCACGTTTAGCAATAATGATTATTTTTTTAATGAACTTTTAATAAAAAACTAAACTTAGTAAGGTACTTTTAAGTAATTAAGTACTTTTAAAATGACGAAGTGATAATTTTGTAGTATTGAATCTAATCGAGCATTCCTTTTTTTTACTACCCTCCATTAACGCATTTTAGAATTCCTTTGTAGTTAAGAAATATGCAAATAAGTATCCATCAAAACAGCGGAAAATGATTGAACGTTTTTTAATTTTCTTGTTAGCCAGTTCGTACAAAATCAAGTCATATCAGGCTAAAGTCTCACCAGATATTATTAAAGACAAATTTTCAAAGGTAATAGTTACATACATATAGAACTTTATTCAAACATTATACATTTTAAAACATACTAATAAAAAAATCTCATTGTTAATTAGCAGTGAAATTAACTTTATAAAAAAAAATAAAATACTCATATAAGGGCCGTTTGTACAAATATTTGATCCATGGTTCAGCAATTTAAACTCACCAATTTCTAATTAAGATTCAGGCATTAATAACTGAGACTGCATTTAATTGGCTACAATAACATTACCGAAATATGGGGGCTTATAGGTACATTGATTTTTTGTTTTGTTTGAAATCTCAAAAAAGGGGGTGATAAGGTTTGGATAAAATTGTTATATCTTGAGTTCTATTCTTTCGGGCCATCATGATTGAGGCGTTTATTCTTAGGCAAAATGACAGAGCATCAATTATTTTTCTTATGAAATTCAAGTGCTCATAACTCAAACAATAAAAAAGTGGAACTGGCTCTTTTTAACTCCCCACCCCTCTCAAATACTGAGAAAAAAACTGCCAGACCTGGGTATTTAATATCACGATACATGTACATATAAAACCTCATACTCAGATTTTGGTTATAGATCCACTCCCAAAATTTGCTGTCGGTTCTTAGACAAATACTTGAAACCTGAAAAATAGTTGAACCTCAGTAATTCCGCCGAAATAAGCCAGTAAAAATTGTTGAACTACGAATGAAAATTATAACCACGCTTATACAACTGGACCCAAACGTCGTAATTTTCTTTTGCGAATGTTTTTATTCCGGATTCACATAGAACTCCAATTAAACTTAAGTTCCAACTTAATTTTTACATTTATTTTTGAAACGATCAGAATTTCGATTCCATTTTCTTTAAATTGCATAAAGCTTTAAACAGTGGTAAAGTGTATGCTCAAACATAATTGCAGCTTTTTTCACAACCATAGAAGAAGAAGTAGGCATGCATTTGTGTAATTTTAAAGAATTAACAAAAATAGTAAATTTTTAATTTGCGATCACTTTATCAACGAATTGCTGCTAAAATTTGAGGTTTTTTTTTTTAATACGGTGCGTATAAACCAAATACATAAATGGCGATGCATATGCATAAGCAACAGTTTAAAACATTTTTCAGAACAACCAGAACTACGTATTTTCTCGTTAGGTACTTAAAATTTATATTGAAATGTGTTTGCAATAGAATGTCTGCTGCTGGTTTTCGGTGCAGCCGATTGATTTAAGAACAAACTTAGAAATTGTTCATTCTGTTTTTCGTTCAGAGGCATCTCGAGTTCACTGCAACTCTTTATAACCTCTGCACACGCTCGGAGATCATTGCGATGATCTAAAATATAGAACAACATTGGTGTGATAAATTAAATAATATTTCAAAAATTAACTCACATTGATAATTGAATAAAAGACTCAAGCAAGTACTGCACGGATCGCGTTGTTTATATTGCAAAAATAATTCGATTAACCGATGCACAGCATCAACATTTTTCTGCCTCAGAAATGAAGAGCACAATGATTGGGATCTGCGAAAAACACATTGATAAATAAGAAAACGAAAAATTAGATATACTTATAAGTCTTTATTACTAACCGCCTTCCAACCAAACCATGCAATTCCTCGTATTCTTCAAATAAATGGGCAGCGGTTTTTTGGTCAGAAAACCATTCACTTGCAAAGCAGGCTTTCCAAACACATGCCAAGCCGAAAATATCATTTTGTTCGGCGTAGATTTTTTTAGCCAGTTTAGTCAGACCAACTAGAACAGCATCACTTTTGGCTTCTAGAGTTTCTTCCGAGATGGTTTTGAAAGCAATTCTTATCATACGTCGACCCTCGTCATCTTTGCAACTGGAGTAGCCTTGATCAAGTGTTCGTAATGCTCCTTCAGAACTACCACTTCGCCACATAGCCATTGCTTTAAACGGAGCCAGACCGCCATAGATTTTAAGAAGAGGATTTTTTTGCAACTTACATATTTCAATAAAATCTTCGATTTGCTGGGTCTTTCGTAAGTTGCTAAGATATTTGAGACACTCGATGAGAACGTCCTGTAATGAAATCAAGAATATTTTATCGTAAATATAAGAGGTACAAAAAAGCTGAATAGGACTGGTTCACACCCACCCATAGGCTCTTGCTACGATACAAAATTTCTACTCAAGAAGCAATGAGGAGCGAATTAGTTGATGTTGTTTCATGTTATTAATGTGGTGTTTACGTCCTTTTTACATCAAGCTAGAGTCTAAACGAGTTTACTGATTTTCTTCAAATATGCACATATGAACATAATCATCGAATAATCATGTTTCAAATTCGAAGAAAATCGGTTCAACTGTTTAGGCTCTAGCTCGATGTAAGGAAGACGTAAAGACGTCGATTTTAAAGTGGAGTTGTCATGTTTAGTATTTATCCTAAGCACCACAGATATGCAAGTCCCTATAAATATGAAACAGTAATTTTCCATGGATCTCAAATCATCCAACCAAATTCTTTGATATCTCAGTTTCGAAATACAGTTTAGCAAAGAGGATGATGACGAAATATTAATTCGAGAGGATGCTTAAATTCTCGGCTAATTCGGTAAATTTCATCTAAAAAATATTATTTTTAGGGATTTTTTGATTGAAACGTGGAATTATTTTCCTTCTTTAAGAATTGTTCATTAAATCGTTAAAATTAATAATAAATTTCCATGCGTGTTTATCTAGTTGGTGCGTGCTATTCTCTTGAGACTTTATAAAACTTAAGGCTTAAGTGACCTTTAGGAACGAAACATAATATAATTTCTTCTAGAAGTAGGTATGTGATATAATATTTCACAATCAAGATTTGGTAGGTAGGTAGGTAGATAGGTACTCTAGTGTTTGGTGGTTATGATGTCATAAGTTAAAGGTACCTACAATTGAAATATTTACAAATTTTCCACAAGGAAAATAATCGAAAAAAGAATTATGTATAAGAAAGAATGTAACTGTTAATAAATAGAATATTTAAAAACTTAAACCCACCTTGGATGGAAGCAATCTCCAAACAATGCACTGTTTGATTAAGTACAAAAAATCTACTTTATTCTTGATTTCCAGAGTCGACAGCAGTAGATTGTCCAATTGCGCCCGGGACAATGATCGAATGTCTAGACCTAGCTCGGGTGAACGTATCGATTCCAAATCCTGCATGACACCCTTCTTTGCCAGCACTACCGTCTGACCAAACGATGGTGTTGGTGAATTACGACCATCGGACTTGATTAAATTCTCGCGCAATGATTCCCATTTCTTGGTTTTTTTGGTAACCAAGTCGTTTGTAAAAGTGTCAATCACATCGATTTGCGTCGACTTGTGCAATGATGGCCACAAAAAGCTGATGCAGTTCTGGAGATGCAGCAAAGCTTTGGGCGATCCTGGCGATGATGGAAAACGCGATAACAAAGCCATTCTTCTCCTGTTAAGCGCACCAGAAGCAAAATGAAACCGTTAAGCAAACTTTGTGATTTTATTTTCAATTTATGGAGAGTTTTTTGTTATTAACAACCCATTTTGTTGCCAGTGGTTATGTAAAAGAAAACCAAAACAATACGATGGTGCCTTCACATCGCCAAAGTAAATACAAGTGAAATAAAAAGTGAATTTCGTTTGATGATGAAAAAAAAATAATGGAAATGTCAACTTTGGATTTTGATTAGATGACAGCTTCTAGTACCAAAACCCAAACATTAATCTGCTACGTTTCAGTATAGTTCTAACTTCATTGCGGTAGATGGAGCAATCTAGAGTAAGTTGTGTTTCTTTGAAATTTGAAATAATTACTCAGATCGATACATTCAATTCTTTGAAATAAATTAATTTTTGTTCTTAGTACAGGAAAGCTCATAATCTTAAGAACACTTGCGAGTAAAAATACGGAATCACTTCCTTCTGCTTTTAAAAAACTACAATTGCCATGGATACAGATTTTATGCTTTATTGGGGGTAAAACCAAAAAAAAAATTATTAGAAATTATAAATTATAATAATGATACACTTATGCTTAGTTAATTAATTATACTAATGATACACTAATGATGAGTATAAGCGCCAGTTAATGGTTTGTGTTTATTGGTGAGCTGTTAATAGGAAATTGTGACATATTTCGGTTTTATAGGTCGTCTTATCTTAAAAAAAAAATTAATATCACGTCCGTGAAAGCTACTCAGGTTGCAACAAGGACGAGCCAACGTGCAGTGGCCCATCAGCTTCATCTAGATCAATCTTGAGTTTTAAACATCTACACAAGGTTAAGGGAAACCAGAGAGTTTGGGAGAAGGCGTCTGGATTCCTATCGGAAATCGTCATTTGACTAGCGTTCATGTCCAAGAACTTCTCAGACAGGTACGTAAGTTAATGTACATACTTTGGAGATGATTTAACTAATACTACATTTCCACCTAAGATACGATTTACCTCAAAACTTCTTAAAATCTCGAAGATTTACTATACAAATATATTTAAAATCTTGAAGATTAAAAATTAATCTTCTTCCTAGGGCAAAAACTTTTACAAATCGAACTAATCTTTTTGTATAAGGCGCTGATGGATTCATTCGGGGCTGCATTCAGTTCTTCACAAATGAAGCATTCTATCTCCCTTGGGGATCACAATCCCTAGGGTATCACAATGGATCTTCATTGATCTAAGTGTGACTGTAACAAGATCAACTGTCAGCACATTAACCTAACATATCTCACTTCCACTTCATAAGAATAAATCTTTTTTAAATCTTTTTGTACGGTGAAACACCAAACAGATTTTTTAAATCTGAACTGACATAAACCTTTGGTGGAAATATGCCATAAGCCGGCCTCATGGAACCAAAATTGTTCACCGACAAGCTCAAATACAATTTGTTCACGCACCCTACGGTCATTAATTTGGTCAATGGAGGCGAGTTATGTTCACGCATGGGTGGAGAATGTGTCTGTACGATTGTAGATGCAGAGGCATTGTCCCTTTTTTCACTTCTTTTCTTATTTTTTAAGTTGTTTACACATTTATCACTTGAAATTATATGTCTGTTCGCGTACCTCCCAAAAGTAAGAATTTCTACAAATTAAGCCCAAATTTCTGTCAAAGCTCATATAAAAAAAATTAAATTCGTAGAAATTCTAAGTTAGGGGATGTACACGAAGAAACCTTATATTAGGCGTTTTCCTTTGGAGGTGGCGAAGTACTTTTCCAGCTTTTTTCAATGGAACACATCAACCTGCTTTCCCATACAAAATGTATCTAATCGCACATGAGAGCATGTGCAGTTGATAGTAATAGATTAGAGTTTTTTTTACTCACAAGTGCTTTGCCAATCCCAAAGAAAAACGGCTATTAATCACTGAGGGTGTTCATACAACGTCGTAAGTTTACAAATTGTGTAAAATGATAAGTTTACGCAAAGTTTGCATGAACGACCTTTTTTATACATTTGTTTAAATGCTAGGTAATTTAATCAGTAAGAGGTACAATGAAGTTTGGATAAGTTTAACCAGTTTGGATAATTTTACGCAACAAAATCCTTTGATTAGCTTAACCAAATTGTGTAAATCATTTCCCATACAAAATTTGACAGTTCATTAACCAAAAGCCTAAAATTATTCAATTTGTAAACTTATTTAGGGTTTTACGAAGTTGCATGAATACCCTTACTATTTTCTACTTAAAGTCTTGTACATAGCTACTCGTGAATCTATAATAAAATTTGCTTTTTTATTCACCCATGAATGTTTTCTTTTGATAACAAAAATTGATTATTGATTGTCCCCTTCTGATTTGTCCAAACACAGATTTTGTCCATAAAAGTCTTCCAATGGCGAAAAAATCAACTTTTTTTTTTACCGAAAATCAATTTTGCAGATCTGGATTTTTCTTTTACTAACACCATTACACAACAGAACAATTGACAGCCATCAGTGTGACAAGCTTGGATCGCCACAGTTTTACAGAAACAAATTTAGCCAGTTTATATTTCTGAGATCTCAGAGGGCTCAGAGCGCTCAGAAATATAAACAGGATTCCTCTCAAAAATTCCTCACTTTTCCCCTTAAAAACTGAGACTGAAATTTTTTGGATTCGCTTGCTCAATTATTTTTTGTCGCAGTAAATTACATTAGAAGAAAAGAAAAAGAGAGTTGTTTTGACTTCTCTGTGAGGAATAGTGTTTATATTTTATTCTCCTGCTCTGTCAAAAAATGGAGGAAAAATACTGAGCGCTCAAGAAATATAAACTGGCCAATTGTATACCAATACAATAAAAAGGAAAAATCAATCTGTGATCGTATACCATTTGCGACGAGAAAAAATCAATTTTCAGATCAAAATCCGAATTTACCAAAAGAAAACTCCATAAGGGTATTCATGCAATTTCGTAAAACCCTAGATAAGTTTACAAATTGCATAATTTTAGGCTTTTGGTTAATGAACTGTCAAATTTTGTATGGGAAATGATTAACACAATTCGGTTAAGCTTATCAAAGGATTTTGTTGCGTAAAATTATCCAAACTGGTTAAACTTATCTAGAGAAGTTTACAAATTGGTTAAGTTTATCTTTTGTTTAATGAACTTTAAAATAATAAGGGTATTTATGCAACGTCGTAAGTTTAGAAATTGTGTAAAATGATAAGTTTACGCAAAGTTTGCATGAACGACTTTTTTTTTTAAATTTGATAAAATGGTACGTAATTCAATCAGAGTAAGAGTCACAATGACGTTTGGATAAGTTTAACCAGTTTGGTTAATTTTACGCCACAAAATCCTTTAGTAAATTTAATCAAATTGTGTAAATCATTTCCCAATCAAAATTTGACAGTTCATTAACCAAATGATAAACTTAACCAATTTGTAAACTTATCTAGGGTTTTACGAAGTTGCATGATTCTAAGGATATATTGTATGGGAAATGATTTTCACAATTTGGTAAAATTTATCAAAGGATTTTGTTGCGTAAATTTGACAAGTAGTGTGGAATCCATATGACCCTGTTTAGATTGGGGAGATTGAGGCCGGTCTCACGAAAGTTTCTGGAAAAGAGAAGTGGGATCAGGGATGTCGTGAGGCATGAATAAAATATAAACACCTGGCTCGTGAGACTCATTTGTTGTTTTTTTAATATGTGCAAAGCAATGAAGTTGTTGTTGTTTCCATGTGTTTTGAGGGGCCTCAAATTTTCGAATGTAGACACACGATGACTCACGAATCTTGACTCAATTTTTCAATTTAAACAGGCTTTATGTCATTCACACCCATATCGTCAAACTTGGATCAAAAGGCATTAGGTGTGTTCCCTACCGAGTTTCAAACATTTTCAGACCGCCAGATTTAGCGCAAACCCGATCCACAAGTGAAAATTGTAATAACTGGCCCACACTAAATCTGGCGGTCTGAAACTGTTTGAAACTATGTTTAAAAAAATTTAAGGAACAAAAAGGTATTGTTATTTATCGATTGGTAGAGGTATATCCGTTGACTGAATTGACCTTGGCCTCGGGTTCTTATTCTGTATACTCTGAAGGACAGCGGCAATATTTTTGGTAGATCTTAAGTTTTGTTGTGTTTAGGTGTGTTTGTTAACGTGAAATTTCTCGACAATTTTCCCAAATGTTCACAATTTGCTATCAGAAAACATAAAAAAAACCAAGTTTGGGAAACTTGGTGAAAATTTCACGTAACCAAACAGGCATAATAAGTATAAGCTGATGTTCATTGAACCGATCTAATTGAATTTGCTTTACAAACGTTGAATATTTTGTTGTTAGTTTATGGGCTGTGACCTACAGCCCATTAACTAACAAGAAAGTAAACCAAGTTATAAAGGTCATAAATACATACAAAAACGTTGAATAGTCAACTGTGAAAGACGACCATATAATCCGTGACTACGTCAAATAAGTGTGCATCGCGCACCGTTGGCATAGTAGATAGAACACCCATTTCATAATAAAGTTTTATCATCTTTGGACGTGCTGCTAATCGTGTAACTTGCAAAGTTATTTGGCATTAGTGACTAAATAGGCTAGTCCCATCAAATCTCACTGTGTGTCCAATGTCTGTTAAACGGAGCTGCAATGCTTTGGCGGTACAAGATTGTTCGTTCAATTGTTAAAACGAGGTGTTGTCCGACTATGTACCTCGATTCTACAATAAAATCGTTCAAATTCTCAAATTTTCAACCAGGTAATTCTTAAGCAGGTGCTTATAAACAAAAATAAAACAGCGCTAATGCAAATTGGAGATTGTGTGATAAAAGTCGGAAGCACTACAATTTGCCCCTTCTTTAAATCTTATTACCACTTTAAAAAAACATTGAAAATTTGGCCCCCATGTTGTAATTCTCGTACTGAAATTGGAACAAAATTTCAACTTTTCTAATTGTTAAAGAAAGAACTACAATGTTGGGAAGGCCTTCTACGTACGTTAATGAGCAAATAAACGTCATCTTGAGCCTGATTATACCATTCGTTTTTTCGGACGTTTCGTGTTTCGTCTTTTTGACACATTAGGTGAGGGGTGTAAAAATGTAGGGGGAATGAAAAAACGAAAGCACGTATGAAAATTTTAAGATTTTTTCTTGGTGAACTTTGACGTTTATGATTTGACAAACGAGTATAGGCGGGAGATGCCTATTAACTTTAAAAATTGAGCTTTAGAATTGTTTTTCGTTTTTAAATAGATATAAGATTGAAAAGGAAGTGATTTAAAGATATTTTAAATTATTATTATTGTCTATTTCCCAATAAATGAACATCATATTTTTTGAACGTCAGAAAATCACGAAGGTGCGTACCTTTTAAAAAGACGAACAATGAAACGTACAAAAACACGAATTGTGTAATCAGGTTTTTTTTTGCCGTCGGAGGTAAAGAGCGCACTCAAAGACTTTTTTCTCAGTTTGTTAAATTGAGTGGAGAAAAATCCTAAATATCCTTTTAGTTAATTTATGTATGAATATATCACAATTTAGTGGTTTTTCAAAGCAAATAATTAACAAGCTATCACCCTAGTAATTAGTTTTAGAAAATTGATGTTAAAAAAATTATTATTTCTATTATTTTCACTTTTAATCGCTCAATAAAGTGCAGTGTGCGTTATGAAATTGTCGTCCATTTTTAACAATTGGTGTTTTTTCACAAAACTGCCCCTTCTGTCTAATAATTTTTTCGCAAGAGGCCAGATAAAAGCTAAACATTTTTTTCAAACAAATTTGACTGTTTTTCGACAGTAACTATATAAACAGATAACAAAATTTTTCAAGCAAACATTTTGAAATATGTACAATGTACATATATGCTTTTACCCAAAAAAATGAAACAAATAACAAAGTTCGAAAGGAGTGCAGACATTGCATTTGTGTTTTTCAGCGTCTTTTTTTTAAATGGCGGACAACACATTGTTTCCCATCACGCAAATATAAAATGTTAAAGAGAGCTTATACTATATAATTATCTATTGTTTCAAAGTTACTCAAAAAGTAATTCAAAATAAGGTTGTAATACTAACAAAATATTATATTGGCATCCTTAAAAAAATTATTATCTTGAGGGGAACAAATTCAATTTTTTAGCATGCATTTTCGATTATCGGACATAGGCCGGAATATATAAATTTCATTAAATTATTTTATTTTGTATTGCTAAGTACTCCTTGGCTTTAACTATACGAGCCCAACATTGTTGGTAGTTTTGAAAAATATTGAAGATAACACCCGGGAATGTTAATGCAAGGAAGCCTGTACACCATAGAATAACAAATAGAAGGTGTATATAGATGTTTAATAATTAACAAAAAAAAACAAAACGCACCGAAAATTAATTTAGGAACAGGGTTTGAGAAGAAGGAAAATAAACAGAAAAATCCTTCACTTATCACTTAAAGTCACAGAATTCCAGAATATTGAATAGAAGTGGATAGATACCTTATTGAAGTGAGAAGTGATGGAGCACCAAAGCCTTTTGTGGAAACTTTTTAAGGACCCAATTGAAACTCATTGAATGGTTTTCCAAGTCTCCAATCTCCAGCACTTTTTACCAGAGCTTTGTGTAGTTAACATATATATATCTACAAATATATATATTTATAATTTATTTTTCACTCGTGGGGGTTTTACAATTGGATATGGATTTTCTCCTGAACCTATTGAACCAGATAAAATGCTTTAAAAGCTTTCCTTTTGCTATCAACATTATGATAATCATATCCCGGTGAACCCATCTCTTACCCGGCCTATGTAATTGGGTTTGGTTAAGTTTTTGAAAAACCTTTTGTTATGAACCAAAACTTATTAGCTCAACTATTGGTTAGAGTAATTTGTTCTTAATTTACTTGTCAGTGAAAAAAATTAATAAGGAAAATTTTTTATATTAAATCCCTAACAAGGGATAGTTTTTTCCGTAATATTAAAATCAAAAAAAGTACAAAAAAAAGTTGACACTGTCCCCCATTTTCGGATAAAGCAACATTTCTATAATACCAATTTGAACTTCATTTTAAGTATAACTGAAGCTTTAACCTGCTAAGGAAAGAACCAAGTTTAAGAAATCTCGTAACCCTACACTCCAACTTCGAAAATAGTATTGTAAGACATAAACCTAATTTAATATCCATATCCACATCCATATCCAAATCCATATCCATATCCATATCCATATCCATATCCATATCCATATCCATATCCATATCCATATCCATATCCATATCCATATCCATATCCATATCCATATCCATATCCATATCCATATCCATATCCATATCCATATCCATATCCATATCCATATCCATATCCATATCCATATCCATATCCATATCCATATCCATATCCATATCCATATCCATATCCATATCCATATCCATATCCATATCCATATCCATATCCATATCCATATCCATATCCATATCCATATCCATATCCATATCCATATCCATATCCATATCCATATCCATATCCATATCCATATCCATATCCATATCCATATCCATATCCATATCCATATCCATATCCATATCCATATCCATATCCATATCCATATCCATATCCATATCCATATCCATATCCATATCCATACCCATATCCATATCCATATCCATATCCATATCCATATCCATATCCATATCCATATCCATATCCATATCCATATCCATATCCATATCCATATCCATATCCATATCCATATCCATATCCATATCCATATCCATATCCATATCCATATCCATATCCATATCCATATCCATATCCATATCCATATCCATATCCATATCCATATCCATATCCATATCCATATCCATATCCATATCCATATCCATATCCATATCCATATCCATATCCATATCCATATCCATATCCATATCCATATCCATATCCATATCCATATCCATATCCATATCCATATCCATATCCATATCCATATCCATATCCATATCCATATCCATATCCATATCCATATCCATATCCATATCCATATCCATATCCATATCCATATCCATATCCATATCCATATCCATATCCATATCCATATCCATATCCATATCCATATCCATATCCATATCCATATCCATACCCATATCCATATCCATATCCATATCCATATCCATATCCATATCCATATCCATATCCATATCCATATCCATATCCATATCCATATCCATATCCATATCCATATCCATATCCATATCCATATCCATATCCATATCCATATCCATATCCATATCCATATCCATATCCATATCCATATCCATATCCATATCCATATCCATATCCATATCCATATCCATATCCATATCCATATCCATATCCATATCCATATCCATATCCATATCCATATCCATATCCATATCCATATCCATATCCATATCCATATCCATATCCATATCCATATCCATATCCATATCCATATCCATATCCATATCCATATCCATATCCATATCCATATCCATATCCATATCCATATCCATATCCATATCCATATCCATATCCTCATCATCCTTATCACAGGATTCAGTGTGCGAAAAAAATATTTTAAAAAGCTGAAATTGTCGGTGTAATGAGATACAAACACTAGTTCATGCAGCGATCTATTTGTGTGTCAGAAATTATGTCAATTTTTTAGTCCAGTGTCTTCAGTCCAGCTTTAGCCGTTTTCTTTTGGAGGTGGCGAATTACTTGCTAGTACTTTGCTAGCTTTTTCAATGGAATACATCAAACTGCTTTCCCATGTAAAATGTATCTACTCACACATGAGAGCATCTTGGTTTTCATCTACTTATGAGTACTTTGCCATCTCCAAAGGAAAACGGCTATTGTAACCTTTTTTTTAAATACATACGTTTTATAAAATAGGTTCTAGCTAAGGAATTCAACTAAGCTGAATTAAATGCAAACAAATCTTTGAATTATATCTCTGCCCTATATATATTTAATTTTGTATATTTAATTTTTGTATATAGTCTTTCTGTTCAGGGCCGCACTAGTTGAGTGAACACAGTGGACACAGCATAGGCCACGAGCTCATGGGAAATGTTAGATCTCCAATAGATATTATTGTATTATCCATTTTACTAAATTCACTATACAACAACTGGTAAGCTAAGTCCTAGTTCACACCGCAATTTACAGTATAAATCTAAAGGGTAGCATACATTCAAACGGCAAACGTACAAACGTCGTGTGGAAGGTTCTATGTAGAATTCATACGCCACTGCTAATTTGCACGGATTTACACTGCCAAAAAAAAACGTGCATTTTGAATCAGGCGTTAAGGTGTCTGTACCTCTTGCGGTATGTGACTTGAGTGTTGTGAAAAATACATAAAACATACACGTCATCCGGTGAGATTGTCTTTTAAAACTAAACGAAATACCCGTCTTTGCGTCGTGATTCTACTCACGACGTACTACTTTCGTACTACAGAAAAAAGCAGAGAATTTAAATCCTTAAGAGCGTTATTTAAGGACATCTACAGGCGTTTTTCTTTTTAGCTCCGAGCATTGCACTGAGCTGTCAAAAAAAGAACTGTGTTTCTTTTTTAGCTCAAAGCATTTAGAGCGCTCAACTTGTATTTCTTTTTTGAATCGGACCTAGCTCGGAGTACGCTCCATGAATCAGAATAAAAAGACCGAGTGAATCAGCAAACGGAGTAAATAGTTGAGCACAGCCAAATTCACTCCTTTTTTTACTCATTTTACATAGGTGCGTTCAACACTTCAATTTCAGTTACATTTTTTAAGTTTTCAAGTTTTCAGATGATAATTAAAAGTCAGTACTAAATTATGGTGCGTTGAACGCATCCCAATCCTATGACAGTTCAGTTCTCAGATATGAGAGCAAACTCCGATAGCTCAAGCTCTACTCCATGCTCTGCTGTGAGCTGAAAAAGAAAAAATGCCATATATTTCCAGCAACCAACCTTTCGATATCTATTCTTCATATACTCTGATGACCGCTTTCGCCAGGATGAGCCTAACATTTTGTATTCAATAGTGGCCTGCACTTGTACCTATTTGCAAAAAAAATTAACCGCATGGTGGCCGATATGGTGTGCAGAGTAGAAATAAATTTTTATTTTTATACGGCAGACAACCTATAAGAAAAGAACAATATCCTCACAAGGATCCGATATTCGCCCATTCGCAGAGTTCGTTTGCTTCGTGTTGGCTCAACGTTCCCTGCAGTGAGTGAATGAAATTCCATTGGAATTCCTATTCTATCTATTTGAGATTTTTTTCTATGTTCCTCTTCCATTTGCTGCCACCATCTTATGTGTTTCGGTTAGCTTTGGCTTTCATACAGCAAAAAAAAAAGGGAGAAACATCACCAAATGCAAATGTGACATTATATTAAAACACTTTCACATAAAATGTGGTAGAACAAACAATGTGACATTCAATTTAAATTCCTGAAATATCGTTACATCATTCTGGTGTGTGTAAGGATTTGCAAATTGAAAGCATCGCATATGCCAGACCCTAATTTCAACACTAGTCTCAGAGATTTTCTTGAAGAAGTCTGAGAGGATTGACTGTCTCAAAAATGTGACTTTGCTTTTATTTTACGATCTAAAAATAAAGACAAGAGAATATATGTATGTGTGTATATATACATATATTCATATGTACGTTTGTATGTATATTTAAACAAGGATCATTCACATGCAGTTTTACTGTTTTTCATATATTGGCAACTAAAACTAGAAATTAACCCAAAAACAACCTCGGTTATCTTGTGCAATGAATCTCTGACCCCGATTAATACATCAACGATAGTGATCTATATGCAAAGGCTTTTGGGAAGGATTTTCTCTTAATCCTGTGAAAGTCACTTGTTCTCAGATCTAGGGATTCAAATGTATCTCAATGCGGTACTCGTAAAATAATCAACAAGGGTAGAATATTGGATTTCTCAATTTGACTCCAATTCCACCCAACAAAAGGACATGAATAGGATATACAATGAGAGTAGATTTCTGCTCCAACAATCGGTTGGAATTAGTTTTTCGTGAGCTCACTGCTCCATTGGAGTTTCCTGGGGATGCATTCGGTGTGTTTTATTTTTTCAGGGAGAGTGAGGGAAATTCTTCGGCTTGCATTTGTAAAGTAACTTTTTTTTTTTGCTTTGGTCACAAGGAGACCATTTGGGGGGAGGGGGTTCGGGAGTCGTCTCTGATAAAGCTGCATTTTGCGATTTCATTTTCATTGTGACAGAATGAAAATTACTCGATAAAGGATAAAGGAGGTATATAGCAAAAGCAATGCCAAGGAAAATATGCTGGATGATGGTAATGGAAAATGTATCTGTCAGACTGATTTTGTAGGATTTTGTTTCTGTGTTTTAGTACCAGAGCTAGAGCACCACATCTTAAGGGGATAACAAGATGGTTGTGGGTTCTATCAATGAGTAATTCGGATGATTTATGCAAATGTCAGTGAGGGATATACTTATAGACATACCAACCTATTCCTATAACTATACATTTTTAATGTAAGTTTTAAAATGATGAAGGCGAACCGAGTTTCTTTGTGATGTTGTTTCTTCTTTTTTTTTATATTGCAACGCCTTGAATTATAAAATAGATTACAAATTGAAGCAGGAATGCTAAAGTCAACAGTTAACAGCTGCATTTTTCAACTTAAGTACCCACTATCTATAGTGTTTTAGTTCTTATCTCCAAAGTTGAAGGGCCAACTTCTTCAAAGATTTAAAATAATAAACAAAATAAATGAGTTTACTGACGCAAGACCTCGAATCAGTTAACCAAGGCCTGGTTACCAATACTAAACAATTTATGTACATACTCGTATGTGTGTTTATTGAAAAGTAAATCGACGTTTTATTAAGATTTTGGCACTGTTCGCGTACCTCCCAAAACTACGAATTTCTACGAATTTAGCCCAAAGTTCTGTCAAAGCTCATAAATATAAAAAAAATAAAATTCGTAGAGATTAGTAGTTATGGGTACATGAACAGACCTTTTATTTATTTCTTAACAATAAAAATTACATAATTTGTTTGTTGAAAAATTGATTAAAGTCCTTAATTTAATTTATATATAATAAAATCTTGAATACTTTGAGCTAAACATGTCGGTTCATAAGGTGATGGCAACTTCTCATTGGTGGATGATCAATGACAACAAACAAAGCAGTTAATTTTGATGCATTTTATGCGAATCTATGCTAGAAAAATAGATACAGTAAAATCCAAATAGGTGCTCGCTTAGGTACTCAGAAGTCCTTATCTCTTAAGTTAGAAAGTGCTTTGCAGCTTTAAATTCGATTAATAAATAACAAAGAATTCAGGAACACACAACAGTAGTCATTTTAGAACCAATATTGATAAACTAGGATCTTTAAAAAAGTACCTATTTGCAGGTAAACTAAAAAAAGCTATGCAAAATGAAAGACAATTAATCGAAGAAGGTAAAGAAGGATCTTTAAAAAAGTACCTATTTGCAGGTAAACTAAAAAAAGCTATGCAAAATGAAAGACAATTAATCGAAGAAGGTAATTTAGCGAAAGGCACTTATGAGAAGAGTTTTGTATGAAAAATTGTTTAAAATTTTTTGTTAGCAATAAATAGAAATACTTATGTGAGCTAGGCACTTTTACGAGAGGTAGTTATTCAGATTTTACCATGAAATTCCACTGACCGTATCATATATTCCTCTTTGTTACACTTTTCACATGTAATACAAAAAATCCATGCTAAATGTTTCAAAACGTATACAGAAATAACAAAATGATAGTTAATTCGGTTTGTTCATTTCCGGATGATCTCAGAGTTTGGGTTCTATCGAACACCAATTTGTACTACATTTCCTGCTTGAAACAAATGCATGGACATAAACCACACACAGTGGTTAAACAAATGGCTTGATCGCGTGGAAAATCTCCTGGACGAGTGGATCTCTCGAAATAGAGACTTCAATTTTAATTATGCAAAAACGTGATTACAAATTAAACCAAAAGAATCACTACTTGTTGTAGGCAAAGACAAGGTGGTCATTCGGTAGATTTGTATTCCATTTCTAGCCAACTGCATAGATACAAATGAAAATACTACAAATTGCGGTTTTAGATTGCTTTTAAATTAAATCTCTCATTGGATGATCCTATGATTAATAAATACATTACTAAAGAATTTTTAAATTAAAATAATTCGTGGTAAACCACTTTTTTACTTAAGTATTTCACAGCAAAGCTGCAAATTTTGTTCATGTTTCTTATATGTAGTTGATATCTCATTTTTATGAACTGATGGCCCAAACTTTTTATGATGCGGAACCTTAAAAAAACCTAAATATAATTCGGAATCCCAATACTAACGATAGAAAACAAATCAAAGAGAAAACATTTTAAAATAATGTTTTTTTCATTTAAAAAATTCCACCTAGCTAGTGCAAGGAATGAATTTAGTTGATATTTCCATTAAGATTGAGTTCTATGTCTAACAGATGTCTTCGTTTATCTGGGATAGCGTCCACATTTAGTTTTTGCATAAGCTTATGCTGATGAACCATTTTCACCAGCTATACGTTGCTGGTGCTTTTATTTTATCATATAGAATCACAAACATACTCGTATTACGATTTTGACGACGAAGAAATATCAGTGTTTAGTATTATAAATTAGTTAAGACATTTTTAAGTTTTTGCATTTGAACATATTCTCGGGCAAACCTGGCTGGAGGGGACGCTTTTCATGAAATTTAAAATCTTCACATCCTAATCAAGAACTTTATCAAATCAGTTATCTTTAAACAAGTGGATAACGATGAAAATTGCAATGACTGGAGGTTATACTTCCTGGTGCAATGATTTTACATTATACCTTTACAAAAAAAAAAAAATTGGAAATTTTCACCAGTCGTTTCTTGATAGTTTTTATTTTGAAACTATTTTTGAAAATTATATCTTTTTCTTCAAGAATTTTGGGGAACCCTGGAGACTGTCTTGTGGAACCCTAGGGTTCCGCGGAACACCAGTGTGGGAACCGAGGGCCTAATGTATCAAACAAAATAAAAATGAAGTTCTTAAACTCTTTTCTGAAGCAGAGACTTTGAAAAGCTAAAATACGCTTTAACAAATACATAAATATTAAGAGCTAAGTTTTCTAAATTTAAAAAAAGTACGTATACGCATGGATGACCCATTGTTTTTGAATTATGCAATTTTGAAAAAAGCACTCTTGACAAACACTCTACATTTTTGATCCCTCGATAAATTTTTAAATTGGTATCTGACAGTTTTTACGCATTTACACATTTTAGAATATTAAGAATATTTTAAGAAAATTTAACTTTAATGCAAAAATAACGGTACCAATGTTAAAAACTAACTAAACGAAAATCTCATTTCACTCAAAAATGTCTATAGAGTAGAGGTTGCATCCTCCGACAGTGGGGCACCTCGGACACACATGGCTATTTTTGAAAAAATACCTTCAAAAATATACACAAGCTAAAATATAAATTTGGAAAATAAAAATAATTTTTAAATTTTTGAAGAAAATAAAAAAAAATCGTATAAAATTTTGAAACCAGTTCCCTACTCTATTTTGATATAATTTTTTCTTTGTGCAGAAATTAGTACGAACTACTTTTAAATATGAAACAATTTTAGAGCATAAACAGTAGTCCTGTGTATTAGCAAAACAATTGTTTAAAATTGAATAAAAATGAGAGTGCCCGGTAGCAAACAAAGAGTTCTAGAGTTCATCAACCTTCTTTTCAATAGTTCTGACGAACAAAGCGTTAAAACTCAAAAAAAATGTTTATTTTTTTGCTAACTTCACGCAGCAAGGGTTTTTTTGAGAAAAAGAGTTCTGAGCATGTTTTACAACTTAAAATCAAAATTTTTATAGTTCCTGATGGGTTTTAGAAGGAGTTCTGCAAAATTGCAAACTAAATCTAAAACTAGTCAATTGACTTAGGACCAATAACTTTTGAAAAACTAGTTTTTGAAGTGTTCAGAACTCTTTGTTTGCTATCGAGAATTCTCATCAGAACTTTTTTTTAAAAAAAAGCTTATCTAAAACCCATCTGAAAAACATGCTTAAAACTCTTTTTCTCAAAAAATCCTTGCTGCATGAAGTTAGCAAAAAAAGCATTTTTTGAATTTCAACGCTTCATTCGCCAAAACTATTGAAAAAAGGTATAATGAATTCTCATTTTTTATTCAATTTTAAACAATTGTTTTTCTAACTTCACAGGACTACAAACAGTGTTTTGATTTAAAATTTTTTCAAAATTGGCAAAATTTTAATTAAAACAATTTTTTTTTTCAAAATTGGGCTGAGATTTTCTCCGAATTTTTTTTTTCATTTGCATATTTAAGAATTCTCAAAATAAGAATATCAAAATTGGGATCGAAATTTACAAAATTCTGCATTCAAAACTTTTCTTTTCAAAATTTTGCTGAAATTAAAAGAAAATTGTAAAGCAATTTTCTCATTCTTGTCTTATCACAAGCTATAAGGAATATTTTTTGTGTTAGATTTTAGGATTGCTCTTTTGTCTAAAACAAGAAAAATGCTAAAATTATAATTGGGCCTGTGGAAACCGCATAAAAACATTGATTGACGTAATAAATGCGCAGCAATCAAAACAGAATCTCTGTCAGCTTCCAAAGAAGTGCAGCACTGAGTTGTCTAAATAATTTTTTTTTAATTGAATGGTGAACTTTATTTTTAAAATTTTTACATAACAGAATTTTGAAAAGCTGAATTTCAACACAAACAACTGAAAAATTTTAAAAAACAGTATTTTGTCGAAAGAACTGAATTTTAAAAACCTGAATTTTTTAGCTCTGGACCTTTGACACCTCATGCATGGGAAATTTTATAAGAAAAATGTCAACTTATTGGTCAGTCATTGGTCGGAAAAGGTCAACTAGTCTTAAAAATTGATCAGCCCTAGAGAAGTCGTGCAAGGTAACGGGTGCTTTGTGATACCTTAGTTTTTTCATTTTCACGAAGGATTCATTAAAAATTCATAAATTTCATTCATGCCTTTTATTTTTTTCGTTTTATAGAAATATTTTTACTTTGATTTTTGCAAAAAAAGAAGTTACATATTTGTTGAAAATTTAATATTTCAATTTTACTAATAATAAATTAAATTTTTTAAATACTAAAAATTTGATGCACTTAAACTTGTCCTTTAAAAGGTTTGTAAACATTTCACATACAAATATTTATTTTTTTCAAAGACCGCCTTAACGATTTTTATTTGGTGATATTGCATATATATGTTTAAGAATTTAGATAACTTTGTTGTAGTTAACTGGAACTTTAATTAAAGTTCTTTAACCAATTTAAAGTACGAATTTCATGCTTTGAAATTATATACGACATACAATTTTTTAAATTATAAGCCACTTGACATAAGTATTAAACCGAGTACTTGCTACTCACAGCCATTCGTACCTTTTTTGTATACACCGTGCAAATGTATGTACAGTATTGCCCAATAGAATATTAAAAGTTCTGTAATTTAATTTAATTTTGCTCGCACTTGACTCTTTCTAATTCTTAAAGTGAGCTTGATTATGAGTTGTTGAAAAAAAAACAACGTCTAATGTTATGTTTGCAAAGTATTTTACCCTTTCACTGTACATAATAAAATCTACTCAAATTCTTAAAACCAACAAAAATATCATACTTATGTATAAACATATACATGTGTACATAGGTAGCACCGTAAATGTACGAACAACTTATTCCAGATGTGAAAATGCAACATTTATGTCGTAATTTTTTATAAAAAAGTTTTGAAAATCCCACCGGGAGTAAAACTTACCTTTTAAGATTTTTCATTTCTCATCCCTTCGGGCATTTTCGCATATATACCTACACAAAATAAAGGAGCAAGTACATCTGCTTAATAAATAGAATTTGCAAGACAAAAAAGAAAAAAAATTCGTCGACAAAATCACGCTAACTTTGCATACAAATCTTTCAAGGTGATGGAAGTTCCGGCGACTGAGCTTCACAGTATACATAGTTACATCCCTTGCCTAAAGTTTCTACTTAGGTAGGTACATTTTTTTTTTAACTTCTTACGTGCAGCATAAATCGCTCATCTTTCTTTGAATTTGGCTCCTTTGACACATTAAGGAAAATGAGCTTTACATGACAAACATTGTTTTTCCGATTTATCTCAGTTTGTGTTCCAACCCCGCGAAGCTAATCCTTGCGCTATTTCGAGATGTGATAGTATGGTAGCTTGATGTTTGTATTCACTGCGGGGCTAAATTTAGTTAGGTATTGTATAGTATTTTGAAATGCAAGAGGAATGGTTTGGTGGAAATGCTATGATTTAAGATTTTGTGTGCTTCGGTAAAAGGATAGAATTTCCTTAAAAGAGAAGAAAGAATGTCAGGTGCTTTCGAATACACATGCTACATATATAATATGTTATGTGCGGGGGCATATTCATGCTCATATATATATGGTTGGAATGTTATAAATGTTACATAGCATAAGGATCAAAATTGCCCGATGGAGAAACATACGACATGTTTGATTTCTTTTTATACAACCCTAACGATGTAAGGATATAAATTATGAATTTTGTTCGCAGCAGCACAAAAAAGGGATATGTACGACTAAAGACACTGAAAGCATTCCTTTTGAAAGTTCAATATCATAATTTATTAAATGGTTTATTTCGTCAACCCACAAAACCACACACAAAAGAGAGGATGATAATGTTGTGCTCTTTGTTGGTGTTTTTAAAATTGAATAATTCAAGAAAGATTTCTCTGTGAAGCTGTAGTTTAAATTTTGAAACAAGCTTTTTGAATTGATAATAAGAAAAAGTATTATTGTAAGAAATGAGAAATTTGAATGTGAACTACCTTAAATGAATAGTTCCGGTCGAAAACAACCTGGAATAGGTGGCTGCTCAAATCTAAGAAAGCCTATAATCTGAAAGGGTACCTGAAATTCGCAAGCCCATCAGTAACTTCTAATACTCATTAACAGCTTTGACTTTACTCTCACACTTAAATCTGAGAAGTTATAAAAGAGACTTTGACCCCAAACTCATTCGAGAGTAAACAAAAAAAATACTAGAAAGGGTTTAGGAAAAATTCTCATTTTAATTTTTCACTTAGTGCCAGCGAATTTTCATGATGAGTTTGAAATTTATTTTAAGAGTGTAAACATTGTACACAAACACTGTTGTTCATGATCTAGGCATACCACTTCAGACATCCCGCAATTTCTTAGGATTTTGTTGTATTAATTATTAAATATACAACTATATTAAAGAAAGTACAATGTCATTTTAATAAAGCTCTTTTTTCGCAGGTATGATATCAGCTTTCAGTATTCCATCTAAAAATTCTAAATTTTCTTCACGTTTACCTACCGCAGTTCCAGTCACATTACAAACTATGCAGATGTATGGGTAAGGTATATAGTGACTGATGGCATGGAGTTTCCTAGCAGAATAAATGAATATACCCTCCACACAAAGTATACAGCGGATATGCGGCTAAATACCAAAGAAATTTCCATTAACTTCAGTGGAATTCTTTTCAACATTCATGAGATGAGCAATACTGCTTTTTCACCCACGAGCCACGACCTTTGCTGCCGCGCGAGGAGGAATATACGCGTTCCCATAGCTCTTCAAACTCTTCAACCGCTCCTTACCCTCATCATATCGTGTCGAAAAAACCACAAAGAAAAGAACGAAATACCAGAAGAATCAACGACCAAAGAATCGCAATAGCTAAGAAATAAAAAGAAAACTTAAAAAAAAAGAAACGAAGACAAAAGAAAGTAGAGAGGTGATGCCAAGGATCCTAAGCCATAACAAATTAAAACAACTTTAGAAGCCTGATAGACATGGAAGGTGGTAAAAAACGAACACGATGTTTGAACTTCTAGAGAAATGGACCCCGACAGAAAAAAAAAAATAATGTCTGGTTAACATACCACCGCCATTACCATCACCATCTCGCCATTTCCATATCTAACATCATAGTGATGGTTGCTGCATGAACTGCAGCATAGTTTTAATATGCGTGAAACTTTTGAATGAAGAAAAATGAAGTTGTCCTCCAAAGAATATGAAAAATGCACAACGATTTTTTTTAGCTTTTCGCCAACACCAATAGCGCTGGAATGTTCCAAGCTCTTGGCCCCCTTCGTCCATAGGTCTTAGGTTAAGAGAGCGCGTCATTTATTAATATTTCGCACCAATGCCGTAATGCCGACGACGATGTCGACAATGGTGACAAGGACGACAAGCATCACTGCAACCAAATCGCAAAAGAGGACAACGCAACTAACGTGCAGTGCTGTCGGAATGAATCTATTTGAATTGAAAAAAAAAAAACTAAAAATCTGTAACGATTAATTTGAAAATACAGTCAAATGGAGAAGCTTCACTTTGCTTTTCTAAATCGAACTACTTTAAACTAAAAATTACTGATAAATACATATAACTTGATAAAAAAAATGTAAAAACAGACTTCTAGTTATCAAAAAAGCTATTACATTGTTGTTTCTCGTTTTTTTTTGATGTTTTAGTGTTTTTTTACAAATTTATTTTAACAGATAATTTGACCTACAAAATCAATTAAATGTTTACTCTATAAGTTCAATAGGATCCATTTTTAAAAATGGTGAATGGAACAGAACTTTCTATCACCCATTATACCCTCACGTTAATCTAAGAGAGAACATACATACATACATATTTCAAAAACCAGCCATAGAAAAATGATTTGCTTTTTGATGTTTCATCGCTAGCTTTCGTAAAACTAGCTATGATATTAAAAGTGTCCAACAGAACGTGATTTTAACACCAAGGCTGAAAAATGAAGATATCTTTGATTTTTATTTGAAAAGTACAACCAACGATAATATACTTAGACTGCCCAACCGTTGTGCGGGTCAAAATATCATTCATATATCAAAATTTACAAGGAAAAATGCAATCGCCTTCTTACTAATCAACCGTTAAGCCACATTGCGATCGATGCAAGGCACTTGTAGGACGTTTCATAATTGGAAGCAAGGTGCTTATAGGCCATCTGTGATTACCTTCTTAGACGCTTAAATGTTTTGATTGGAAGATTCTTTTGTCTGTAAAAGTGTTTTCTATTAACTCGATAAGCCTTGGCCTTTTCAGTTGCTGAATTTAAACTTTTTGGACTACATCCACATTATTTGATACAGCTTTCAGAGTTCGTGATGGGTGTATATACTTTCCTCCATTCGCCCTTCACGGGGAACTGTTGCTTAAAAATAAACTCAATATATTCTAGTCAGGAAACCAAGTCCCATGATACAGATTTATAATCCTGGCATTTGGAAATCCATTTTGAAAAATGGCATCATGTCAAGGAATTAAAATCCCTGCACTGTTTGTATCTGAAATTTCATTTGATGCTAAAGCTAAAATTTAGCTTGGGAGTCATTGTTGTAATCCTGTCGCTGGTACCTATGCCATTTTCAAAAATATCGCCCAATTTATGTAAAATAGTAAAATAAAAAGGAAAGAGAAAAGAGTGTTTCCACTCTTTAGGAAAATATTTTTTGTTTGTATGTGAAAGGGTGAGAACACCACTTCTTTGGTATGTTCAATTTTCTGAATATTAAATGATCAAATGAAGTGGAAGCCCCACCCTTTGACATAAAAAAAGTATGTTTCCGAAAAGTGGCAATACTGACATTTCACTGAAGGTACGTCTATTTAGCACCTATCTTTGAATATGTCAACTCTTATTTTCCCAACATGAGTTTTATTTGGCACCTGGAGGAGTTTCCACGACTTATTTTATTTTCAGAATATTGAAAAAAAGCCCGTGGAAAACTAGGGCCTCGGGACTGATAACTCTCAACCATTCCGTTGCGCGTTTTGTTTTGGTAGGAATGGAAAGGACCTTTAACTTTTTGCTCACTCCAAACGGCTAGAGTGAAACCAGAAACAGTGATTTATCCTAATTCTCCCGATTTTTGGACCTATTTTCGATACCTACACCGATTTTTGGTCCAAGTATGAAACTTTTTCCTGGATTTGCAATACTTCGAATAAAAAAGTGAATAAAATAGTTTCCACTCTTGAATTCATAGTATTTTAAATTTTATTAAAAATTTGTACATTTTTCAACCTGGCTCTGTTTAACTTAAAATAATAAAATAATCCTGACATCTGATATTTCAGCTGAAAGATTTTGAGAACACTTATTGGTGAAGTGGGATTTCATTAAGATTTCCTTGAAATCTCGAGTTTTCATTAAGATTTCGTTCGTTGAAATTTCCATCAAATCTTGAAAGTTTTCAACCAAATGCTTGGGAAAAATTTTAATATTAATTTAATGGTTTAACTTTTTAAAATGAACAAATAATACAAAATAAATAAAACAATAGAAATGAAAAAGTTGTTTCTTAAAAAATGTGATATTTTTACCCAAACAAATAATTTTTTTTTGATTCTAATTAAAAGCACAATCTGCATTCGTAAAAAATTAGCAAAAAAAACTATTGGCCGCGGTAAAACTTGTATCCAAAGCGATCTATATAGGTTTGTGTTGTTGTAATCCCTTGTTAAAACACGATGAGAAAACAGCTGTTTAAAAGAGATTCCAAGCAATTCTTAACATTTAAGCATAGAAAGATATCCCATGAGAAATGTAAAAAAAAGCTGACTGGCCGTCAGAAACATGCATATGGATATAAGGCTATGCAGTGAAATTTGAAGGCTGCCATTTTTTTAATCTGGGGTGCGTTTATCACGTCTTGTTGGCCTAAAACTATTTCCCCGATTTACACCGATTTCTAATGTGATAATCCACCGATTTCAGAAAATAGTTTCTGGTAGCACTGGCTAGGTGAGAAGCACTTATTCATGACAAGTATACTCTTGTCAGTTCCTCGCAAGAGGCAGTACCTCGGAAAAAACATTTCTGTTTTTAGGTTAAAGCGGAAGGGAACCCAGACCATCAGGATGGCAGTCCTGCGCACTAACCATAACCATTAAGCCATGAGGTACTACAATTATCAAAAAAAGTGGAAGCCCCACCCTTTGACATACAAAAAAGTATATTCCCGAGAAGTGGCAACACTTAAATTATATCTATTGATCTCAAGGTTTGTCTACACAACACCTATCATTTAAGACATCATATTCATAACATACCGTCATATTAACTATAGAAATTTTGAAAGTTCTTCAAGAGTTTTTTTTTTACCATTTTGCTCAGATTGTGGGCGCCATTTTTGAAAATTTTTGAGTGTGGTGTCTAGGCGACTGTATCACAAAAAATTGCTCCAACTAAAATAAATTTCATTCTTTGTGTTTAAGAAATGAATTCCAATCATAAAAAAAGCTCCCACAAAATTAATTTCTTGGCCGGACTAATTAAATCAGGTCCTCTTTTTTGTGCTAATTGCTCAACACTTGATGCGGTAAAGTACGAGTAGTAAGACTGGGAGTATAAAAGTTTTGTAAAGCGTGTACTCCATCTTAAGTTTTAATTTTTTTTCGTCGGCAAACATGATTAGAGATAAATAAAATATTATCAAAACTGAAAATGTTAAGCCAGGAATCGAGCTGGGGGGGGGGATAATATTGCCAAAAAGTGTCCGAAAGATCACTTTTTCGAAAAAAACTTGAATTTCTGCTTATAATTCCAATTGTATATTTGTTGTCTGAGGACAAATTATTTATCTGCATAAGAATGTACCCCAAAACGTGAAAACGGTAAAGTTCTCAGTTTTAAGGTTGAAAAATTAAGAATGATTTTTTTTTTTTTAACTTTGTCCCTTTATTTTTTTGGGCCCTAGTTGCAAAAAGTTTGACTTTAGGCTTGAAGTACTAAACATTTCTATTTGAACATTTGGTACTCATATTTTGGCAATCTCCAACCAATAAGGAGGCGAAAGGAATATGCCTTTGTCTACTAACTCCTCATAAATATTTATTAACTGGAATATGAGCCACAAACAAAATTTGTACCTACTTATGTCAATCAAACAAACAAAATCTCAAATGTGGGAGTAATCAGCTGTCCACATCTATCCATAAACACATTACATATAGTCTGACAAGCAGCCTAAACTTATCCCGGTCTTCTTAACATCAATGTGTCATGTTTTGATTAAAATCGTGCAAAATATTTTTTCATGATTGCATGATTTGTCCTGGTGGTAAAATCTCTCTCTACGGCAATCTCGAGTCAAAATAGTGGCAGTGGGTGTTCTTTTGGATTAATAATATGTCAGACATCAGAACTCAAGATTTAATTTATAAGTTCCTACGCACAAATATGATATTTTTAATCTTATGCAAACGACAACACTGATCCAACATAACACAATCTGTATGCCACATCCCGTTCCTAATGCAATTCCGGTGTTTTTCTTTTCCCATCAACTAACTCTTCTTCTTTCTCGAAATAATGAAGTTTGAAGATTCGATAGCAAAACTTATCCACACCAATGTTCTGTGGCGACGCCGCCGCCACCGCGCACCGCCAACGAAGGAGATTCCTTCCAACTCTACTGATGGGAACATTTCTAACACTGCACCCTGACTGTTAGCTGGTAATGTAATGAGATGCAATACTGCTCGCGTGGTTGACTTCTTTTTTTGCACGTCCTTTTTCCCATTTTCATCCAATTACAGTTTGATGGATATGCTATGACGTATTGCGGAGCATTGTATGGGATGACGAAGGGGCGAGCGGGTGTTAAACTCAGTTCGCCTCCCGTGAATCATGGGTGATAGATACTTTTTCCTGTTTAATAATAGAAAATGCTGAGAAGGTACTTTCTGGTGACAGGTGAAGAGAGAGTCCTTATTGCCAAAGGAGGCATTCAGCATCATACAACATTCATCTTAACGTGCACATTATCAGAAATTATATATGTACGGTAGACTGGGTCCGGATTAAGGGGGTGCCAAAGTTTATTAAAAATATTTTGATGGATTTTGTGGTCACGTAGGAAGTGAATTAGATGAGGAACGCGTCTAGCAAACGTAAAAGCCCTGTTAGCAATGCTGGCAATGAGCAGATGTTGCTGAGGGTGCGGTACCGGAATATGGCATGGATGTGGATGGATGATTGAGTGGAATATGTGGAGAGTTGGGTTTTGGTACTATACTTGTTATATTTTCCACTGAGCCAACGAAATGAACGGACGTCGGATGTGGATTAGATCTAACGATAGGAGAACGTGTTTTCGTAGACATTGCAAATACCTGAGGCAAGCACGTGCGCTATATAGCTACAGCTACAGCTACAACAACTATACGAGTACTTACATACGTATGCACAGCATCATGATTCTATATAGAGTAAAGAGGGGGCAGGTATGCCATAGGCAGATAGAAATTATGCTAACACAGCTGTCACTGATTCTAACAGTTTGTGGTATACCTAATTTGTACTTTGAACCATAAATGGCATAATTAATATGGGTTAACAAGTTTATTCTGTGTATGAATTGAAGAATACTTAAGTACCTTACATACCTATACATCTATGTACTCAGAGGATAGAGTGGAATTAGTTGAACTTAATTTCTTAAAATATTGAAAAATGGAAAGTCTTAGAAAATCACGTTTTACTTACATTTTTATTTGCTTTTTGGCTGAAAGGGAGAAGAAGTCCTTAAAGCTTAAGCATTTATATTTTTTAAATAATTTTTGAATTGCTAATTTAAGGATTTGGAAAATGCATCTATGAAAGGAACAATATTATAAACAATTTAATAAGTTGAGCGGGGTGTAAAGTCCTAGACGGGGAATGATGGTACAGTTCGATAGATGGAAGAATAGATGACACTAAAGGACAATCAGCATAATTTGATTTGATAGTTCTTAAAGCCAGCTGCAAAAGTGTAAAAGTCTTATAGTTCCAGGGCAATGGGACCAGGTCTCCAACGACCAATGCAGTTTATGAAAGTAAAGAGAGCCGCTGGATTTGGAGGACTTACTGACCTACTGCTTCACTGAAAGCAGTCCCAAAAATACCATTCTGTATTCTATTATAAATGTGCTATTGCAGACTATTTGGGAGAATAAGTCTAGTCCCTGGGATAAGACAATTTAAATAATGTATTGTCAGCTTAGAGTGTAAATCAGCTAACTCCTATTTTGCATTTTTTACAAACAAATATTTTAAACAAAGTGTTCGCATTACTTGAATAAAACCAAAATTACATTAAATATTTTTCAACACTCGTTATTGCCAAATTCAGTGAAATTGAAAAGATTTGATAGACTTTTGTATTTTTTAGCAATTTTTGAAGTGGTCTATAATGGTAAAAAAAATGTGGAGTTAGTCGCTTTACACTTTAAGCCGACGGTATGTTTTATTGATAAGTTGCTTACGAAAGACAAAACTAAATGACTATAACTAAATACTGGTGCATATTTTTCTTATATCTTCCTATTGAAATAGATCATTATTTGCTAGTTTGACCTTTAAAAAAGTATCCTTATCATTATTGACACTTAGAGCGGGGTTTAGTTCTTTTGAATGAGTAGTAAATTTAAATAAATTTGGTGGTGCAACTGCTCATGGAGAACCAGGGCTTAGTGACTTAAAACTCTCAACCATTCCTGTGTGCGTGTTGTTGGCAGAAATAGAGGGGACCTATATTTTTGGCCGAGTCCGAACGGCAAGATGAGAAGCGCTCATTCATGACAAGTATTCTCTTGGAGAATTTGTCAGTTCCTCGCAAGAGGCAGTACCTCGGGAAAAACATTTCCGTTTTAAGAAGGCAGCGGCTGGGAATCGAACCCAGATCTTCGGCATGATAGTCCAACGCACTAACTATCATGCCACGAGGTACTACTCTTTCGAATGAGTATCTCCACAAAATCTTGACCTCAAGTTCATATCATCTAGCTGAGCTACCAAGCGTTTTGGGGCTTCACTGTTATCATACCACAAAGAATTTTTGCAGTAGTCTCCTATTCGCTAATTGAAACCAGGTTATTAACGAGATTTATTTTTGTCACTGCATATCTGCTTAGTGGTAAATCGAAGTTGAAGTAAGTATTAAAGAGTTTCAAGTATGTACTGCATCCTTTAGTGACAAGGTACTGTTTGATAGCAAAGCAGTAAAGGTTGTGACAGTAGACTAGTGCCAAAGAAATGCAACGCATGCGAATTTTAATTGCTGATTAACTCCAATCAAAGAAGTTGCTTGAAGTTTGCTTTAAATTGATTTGATCTATGCTCGTATGTGTCTAACTACAGAAAGTTTAGAAAGTAAGTTTTGATGGTACTTTAATGCCCCAACTGGGATTATCCAACTTGATTATGAAGATCGAATTCTAATTATTTTATCAGAACATAACGTATATTAGCAGTCAATTTTGCAAAATAAACTTCAAGAAATTCGAGTTTTATTTTATTTTTATCAAATGTTTAATATCTGTGCTCTGTGCATGTTTATGATGAATCAAGTTTGTTGCAGAAGGTGCTTCTTATTTTCTCTAAGCCTAGTTTAAACATCCACATAAAAGTGAAATTTTCATATAAGAAATACTTTTTTTCCAGGCGTAAAATATCGAATAAAATTAAATATTATAATTTAAGCAACAAGGAAGAACAAATTCACTTCAAAATATATTTAAATCAATGGTATTTTATAAGCGCAATATTCGGCGCAACCTAAATTTTTCGATTTGAGATAGGATCTAGGGATGTTCTTGAATCACTTGATTTCGATTTTGGTGCATAAATAAGGCCTCAAGTACAAACATTAAAGTATCCCAAAAACAACAAACCTCCTGATCCATGAAAATGGATTTTTAGAAAAATGCCTTTAATATTTCATATATCCAAGAAATCGCAAATAAGACAAATTTATTTCCTGTCGCTGTCGGTAACTTTGAGGAAACTTCAGTAAAATTCGCATTTTCAATGAAAGAAAAAGGTTATTTTGGTGGTAATTTCCACATGTTTTTTGAATAAATTTTTAAGGTCAATACATTATAGTGAATGACAAAAACCTCTGAAAAAGTTTCAAAAGATAATATTTAAATTAAAGAGTTCTTCTGATTAAATGTAGGCACTCCAAATTTAAATAGAGTTTTCATTTGATATTCAGGAAGCGTCCGAAAGGATTCAAATAAATGCTTGTGAAAAGGTTCGTTTGTCACTAGATGACAGTTTTTTTTCCAGAAAAGTAGAGAAAATCGATTGGCACACACACATGCGCATAATCTTTGTTTATATCTAATGAAAGATTTTGAAATAAAGTAATTAGTTTCGTTTAAAAAGTTATTAAGCAATTTCATTTGGTTATGATGACTTTTTCTGGACTAGATATAGTGAGTTTTGATTCTCAATTTGATACATTGAGAACCAAAACTATATTTCATCAGCTCCGTCACTACCCTTGTTTTATTGGAAAGGTTATCCGTAGTATAGTAAGATTTTACACAAATAACAAAAACAATATCAGCAGTAGGCTCACTGCCGATAAAAGTTAAAGAAGAATCCTACTACGGATAAACTTTTGACGTTTGTTCGAGTATCGAACTCAATTGAATAGAATTTTGGCGTTTCGTTATTGGTACGATTGATACTTTTATGTATCTCGCATTCTCGATGGCTCTGTTCGTAGAGTAGAGTTATGTTGAGAGTTTAGATTGTTACTTTTGGCTTCATCGTGACAATGGTTTTGTAGTTGAAATCAGTGAATATACAATTTAACCCATAAACTCATCGTCATAGCGCAGTTTATATTTAATGGCAATTCGCATCAATTGTCAACCAAAAAATTACTCATACAATTCGCAGGTCGCTATTCGCAGCTTTATGGAAAGTACTTTAACATAAGTGATAGTAAGTAAAACCTATATATGTAATCTTGGCTTAAGATGAGTTTGTACAGCCGTGGTTCAGGTTTTGATGTTCAGCTTTTGGCAGATAAAAGGCCAGTTGTACAAATATGGCTCAAGTTTTGATCCGTGGTTCTACGATTTTAAAATGCTGAACCACGGATTAAATTTTAAGCCACAGAACTAACAAGCATATTTTGCTACTATTACATACTTAAAAAGTCGTTGAATCTCAGGTAATCCACTAAAATTGGTAAATGGAAAACAAAGTAGATACACATTAAAAGAAGCAATACAATCACGTGTCCTTATTATAATTATTTTTAACTATCACTAATAACGTCATCTACTTCATGTGTAATAAGTCCGCCATTATACGAAAACTTTTAAGTAATCACTTTTTTCTGAATTAAATGATTGCAAATGAAAAAAGAATCTGATTTCACCTTCGCACTCATTTAATTTCGAAAAAGTTGACTTAAAAGTCCACGTGTAATAGAAGACCAAATGACGACTTTTACTTTGACCATAGTCTACCAGCAAACCCCTACACCTTTATTTCTATTATTAGCTGCAAAATCAATTTTCAAATCTGAAAATGAGAAACAAAGACGAAAGGGACTCTAACATTCAACTAAAATTATAAATTATATAAACACATAGTTAAATTTCTTATTTTAGTTTAACATAAGTTAGTTATTTTTAATAATTTTGGATTATTTCTACTTTTTACTTTCATAAAATTCACTTTTGAGTTTTGACAGCCATTCAAGGGTACCATATTACAAATACATAAATATATGCAGCTGCCTATTCGTTTTATTGGGAATTTCCCACTGTACTATTTATAAAATCCCAAAAAAACACGGGTACTGGCTTCTTCATGTGATTCTGTTGAATTTTTGCAAAGGTAAGCTAAGTAAAAGACCGCTTCAAGTGGAGAAACACCCAGTTATTAAGAAATATCAGTTCAGCAAAACAGCTGTGTGAACGCACAGTTCACCTATTAAAGGTAATATTATTAGAATTTTGACTTTTGTTCAGCCAATATTTGTTGTTGTGCTTTCGTGTTTGTTTTCCTCACGTTCACAGTCATTTTTTATTTCTGACAATTTTAATTTCAATTTGTTTTTGTTTTTAAGTGTGTTTTCGTCCTCACGTTCACAGCCATTTTTTAATCTCTGACAATTCCAATTTTGACAACCTTTGACAACCTGTGACATATAATACTTACTAAGGAAATGCTATATGTATAAAATTTTGACAGCTACGACTTGAACTCCGAAGTTTTGCGACTAAAAATAGCTACTGAAATATTCTAGCCTGAAATGTAAACCTCTTTGAAATTGCATGTAAAAATTATTTAAAATAATGTATTTTTACTAATGCAAAATTTTTGAATGTTAATTAGAAAAAATAGCCCAAAATAAGAAAGGTGCATGACCTGATGGGTGGAGGACCATTCAACCAAAAGGGTTTTACCCTTTCTCTCATCGAAGAAGCGCTCATAGAAACTCTCAACTTGAAGGATACCATAGACGAAATTGAATTAAAATTGCTTGGAATCGACGAAGAAAAGAATTATGTACATATGTAAAAATTTGTTTACAACATCAAAGTAAAGTCAGAAACTTCGTTTGTTAGAAAGTGTTAAGTTCTTAACGTAGTACCTCGTGGCATGATTCCCAGCCGCTGCCAACAAAAATAGAAATATTTTTCCCGAGGTACTGCCTCTTGCGAGGAACTGACAAATCCTCCAAGAGTATACTTGTCATGAATAAGTGCTTCTTATCTAGCCGTTTGGACTTGGCAAAAAATTGTAGGTCCCCTCCATTCCTGCCAACCACACTTACACAGGAATGGTTGAGAGTTGTGAGACACTAGGCCCTAGTTCTCTACAAGCTGTTGCGCCACTAAATGTATTTATTAAAGTTCTTAACGGCAGCTCTGCAAAAACTGTAGCACCACTTATTTATTTAGCTTTATTTATGTTTTAGTGACTTTTTGCGAAGACTCCGCTAAGGCTTCTTTTTGTAAAATGTAAAAAATGTATTTCCTTTTTCACGTCCCGTCAGAGCTGGACAAACGGCCATAGTAAATGAAAATACCGGGATTTAAAAATTTTTCCGGGACAAAAAGAGTATAAATAATTTTGTACAGGGTGTTTTGCATAAACTGAAGCAAAAGGCTTGAAAGTGTAGGTTGAATCGCTATAAGATGGGAGAGAGGTCTAATAACCCCCTTTTTTAGGCTCTTAATTTTATTAAAGAATGGTTCTAATTTTGATATTGAATTGCAATTTATTTAAAAATGGCTTCGATTTTTTACATTAAAGATGTGGAGTTGCGCTAGCAACAGAATTTAATTTGATATTGTTAGATATCAACAAAAGCCAATTTCGGATTAAAAAAAATTGGTTTAGTAAGTTAACATCTCACATTGTGAGTTCCGGATACAAAATGCCAGTGAAGGTTTTTCCTCCTCCCGATACCACAAAGAGAATTTAATGAAGACACAACACCAAACTGTTAAGCATTCCTTATTTTTAATATTTTTTTATTCCGTAGTTAATTCCACTTTCAAGGGAAGTATAATAAAATACCCATAACCAGGGAAAAAATGTGTCATCTTAACCAAGTTATTTTTTTCTAACCCAGAAAAAACTCAACCTTACATAACTAAATCTTCAAAAAACTAAATATGCTTCACATGTCTTTGATTTTTTTGTCTTGTTTTAGTTCAAGAAGAACATACCAGCATTGTTTTGTACCACAGCACCAGCACTCAGCGTAAGAGTTAAAACGATATTGCTTCAGCAAAGAGCTATTTTGTTCTAAAAATTTGTAAAGGAACTCCAATTTTACTTTGCATGGCATACGCTTCGTAGATTTAAGGTATTTTCACCTAAAAACCTAACCTAACCTAGATCCATTGCATATTCCTCACAGCATGACTACGACACGAGTATATAATAAGAACATTTTCTACATACAAGAAAATTGTCAGCGTTTTTGGGTAAAGCTTTGTAGAGAGCTACCAGAATTCTGCTGTTTTTTTTTCTCTTAGTATTCCTTCGATAAAGAGCGAGTATGAGGATATGAATGTGGGTGGGTAGAGGTTTAGGTTCTGAAAAGGGTTAAAGGTTTGGGATGAGTTGGAGTTCCTATAGCAATATTTGGTATTCAGGGCATTACATTCCCAATCTGTGAGACAAGCATGCAAAAATCTCATTCTTTCCTTGGTTCCGGTTTTAGTATCATTTCTCTCTCTCGTTCGTTTTATATAGCAAATTCCTAGGGAAGCATCGCTACATCTTCGAGGAGTTTTTGGATTTTATCCTGTTTGTTTTTTTCTTTATAAAATCTTGTTTTTTATTGCTGAAATGCATGACTTTATAGTGATGCTTCTTCTTGTTGCAAATGTTTTTTTTTTCTATTCTATTCTCTTATATTTTATTTTTTTTTTGTGAAAATAGAAGAAGAATAGTGCGGAATTCTAGAATGCATTACAATGTACGAACGCGAACATAGAATGCAATATTTGTATGCAAATACAGTTGAGTTGCAGAAGAAAAAGTAAACATCCTCGAGGTTGACAAACATGGAATTTGACTGCAGTATATCAAAATGAATTTAATTCTTTTGCTGCTTTGCTGCTGGGAGAAAAGAAAAAACTTAGGGAATTCGATGAAGATTCTAGAGCTTCTCGAGGGAGTTAAATAAAATAAAATGTGCGGAATAAATGGTTGTAAAGTGGTTGTTGAAATTAACGAGTGAAACTTTTGGAGCAGGACATACACTATGATGCTTGTGTGTGAATGGTTTGTTTGTTTTCCGAAAGAAATCAGAAAATGTATATTAAGTTTTGCTGTGTTAAACTTTGGGGCTCTCTCTCCGATGCAAAACAAGGACATTTGAGTTCAAACTTCCACAGTGCAAGCTATATTCGTTTTTGATTCTGGTGATATGAGAATAAAGTGAAATATATTTCCTTATTAAATCTTCGAACTTGATGCTTGTTGTACTTGGTTCGAAAGCATCTACAAATTGTAATTATTCATGCAGGACAAGGTCTTCAGTAGATCAATCATTGAATAACAAAAAAATAAAATAAAACGAGTTGCCAGTAATATTAGAAATTTTTATGTAAAGTAAGAAGTTTACTTTAGAAAAATGTAACAAAGGATGCAACTCATTCTTTAAATCATTGTTAAAACAGGTCGTAAAATAGCTTCATTCTTAAGTACAGGAATGTTAATTGATTACCTATTTAAAAAATAAAAGCGAATACATTGGTATTTGTATGTGCAAAAATTAATTTTATAATGATGAATGACATCTTGTAGTTTTTTCTGAGTACTTACGTTTTATTGGATGTAGTATAGCTCGGACTTGGAGAATTTTGCAAAACAAAACACTTTACCATAAAACATTTTTTCCAAAAACTATGTACATATGTATGTATGTATATTTTTTAAAAAACCATGTTTATTTTCTCCTATAGCAATATGTCAGCTATATACAATTATAAATACAACTTAACTGATTTTCTGAATATTTCTGGAGAAAGTCTAGCCAAAACACATTGAAGATCTAGGAAGATCCAATGTCGCTTTTGTTGCTCGTAAAACCATACATAATTATTTGGTTATAAAAGGGTTATAAAAGGGCCAATCTCCAATTCGCAAATTTTTGAGAGATGAAAATTATCGGAATTCTGTCTCAGTTGTAAATACGCAACGTTATTGTAGGTCTGTTTGCTAACCTGAAATTTCTTGCAAATTTTCACAAATTCGCACAAATTGTCACAAATTCCTTTTTGTTAACTCAAAAAAGTCGCATCAAGAGAGCGCAATGAGTGAGCAAATAGTTTCTCCTCCGTTGGAATACTTGCGAATTTCTGCTACAAAAATTTCTGAGAACACGAAGTGTTGCAACTACTGCCAAAAATCATGGTGGTCACAGCGTTGTCGCTAGTTAGAAAATTTTCTGAAGTTTTCTCCAAAAATGCAGTATATTCCATTTTTGTACAGCAGACCTGCATATTCCAATTTTATCTTTTATTTTCAAAATAGAAAAACACAAAAAATTAAAAATAGCATAATATAATTAATTACACTGGCACAACTGTTATCAAAGCAAGCCTATAGCCAGAAGCCGTAAGAATAGAATAGAAAATTAGTGGATTGAAAAGTGCAGTATATATTCGATTTAAAAGCAGTATATTTGTTTTACGAAAAAAATGTATTTGTTCTATTGAAATCATGGCAAAGTGGCAACGCCTTTAATACACAAAAATGACGTTTTTGAAAAAATGGTGGTGCATTCATGGTTGAATGCGATTGTTAACTTTTTTCAAATATCCAAAAAATGTGTAAAACCTGTCAAATTTTGAAGAGAGGGGAAAATTCTATCAGAGTTGGGGAAATTTGAAAAAAGTTAACAAACGCATTGAACCAAGAGCTACGTAACTCTTGTGTATAAACGGCGTTACCACTTTGCCATGATTTGAATAGATCTAATACACTTTTTTCGTAAAACAAATCTACTGCTTTCAAATCGAGTCTACTGCACTTTTATTTTTTTGAAAAGAAAATTATCATACATCAAAATGCAGTCCACTAATTTTTCAATTCTGTTCTTAGGGCTTCCGGCTAATGGCTTGCTTTGATAACAATCGTGACAGCATAATTAATTATAATACGTTATTTTTAATTTCTTTTGTTCTTCTATTTTCAAAAAAGAAGTTAAAATTAAAATACGTAGATCTTCTGTAGGAGAACTTTATGTACTGCATTTTTGTTTTGAAACCTACTTCGGAAAAGTTTCCGATTAGGGGCAACGCTGTCCGCCAGAAATTTTGACAGTACTTATAACACTTCGTGTACACGGAAATTTGTGTAGCAGAATTCGCAAGTTTTCCAACGGAGGGAAAATTATTTGCTCTATCATTGCGCTCCCTTCATGCAAACAGGAATTTATGGCAATTTGTGAAAATTTGCAAGAAATTTCACGTTAACAAACACAGCTATTATCATTATGGCTGCGAATGGAATTTGTCACCCTAAAAAAGTTTGACGGTGAGTATATACACTCTTTTGGACCTTAAAGCCAAGTTTATAGTTCCCGTGCGCAAAAAAAATCTATTGAGATGAAAAAAGAAATCAATTGCTTGCATGATTGGTTTACAGGTTCATGCAAAAAAAAACATTACTGTCATGAAATGTCATACAAAAAATGTACCGGCTTTTGTTTTGCATCCAAAAAAAACGTGTTGAATAAAATATAATATTTCGGTTAACACAAAAAAAAAAAAAAAACAAAAAATATTCACCTTAAGGCGTTATTTCCACGCAACTGATTTTTGCATCCAAAATTAATTACTTCCCGTTTTTAGACTCATAGTTCATTAATTTAGAGTTAATTAATGACTCAAGGGGTGGTTAAGGCCAAAGTAAACATTTTTTGCCTTGAAAAATAATTTACAATTTGGTGCACAGAATTGGTGGAAAATTGTTTTAAAATTTTGATTTTTGTTTTCGCATGAGAACTGTAAACTATACTTAAGTAGATTTAGTGTCGATCAAATGAATTGGGAATCAGTAGAGAGTCAAAAAAAGTGATGCAACACTCGAAGCTGGGAAGTAGAAATTTGTCTTCTAGATTTACTCACGACGGAACAGAACTCTTCAGCTAAATTTATCAATTTTTCAGTCAAATTACTGACGAAAATAAAATTGGATTTTCTTGATCACTATTTTGACAAATTTTTGATGACAGTTGGCAGTTTATTTGATGGAGTATTAGATTTTGGAAATAGTTTCATGTTTTTCTGACTTTGGTTTTACTTAATGCATTAAAATCATTATATTTTTTGTTTAAAGTGTTGGGTGCTTGTTGTTATAAAATTTCCATTTGAAAATCTTCATCATTTTGATTTCATTTCACTTTCAAAACTTAACCTTGACTTAATAGCCTGTCACAAATCTCAATTAAATTATGACCAATATTGTATGTATGTTGGGCTTGCAAACTGTTTTGTCCTATTATTCTTTGTCAGACGATTCATGTCAATCCTCCAAATAATTCGTGACAGTTACTTAATTGTCATGACATGTTGCACATGGCGGTATTAAGACAGACTTCAAGAATGAGATGCCGAGAGAGGCAGAAGTTTTACTTTTTTTTTTTAAATTTTTGTCTTTGATAGGAGCCAAATGCGAGACGTCAAAATGAGTTGACTCACGTGAAGCATGTCTAAACACCATCTATGATTCCAAAACTTGACTATGACAACTCTAAGAAAATTTATACTATTTTTTGGATAGAAATTCGGTAAATATTGTCAAGTTCTCACTTTACAAATTGTCACCTACCAATTTTTATGAAACAGGGCCCTGGTCACCCTATGTATAAATTTTTGTAAAATTTTAAACAATCATAGATATGTCAATTTTGAGTATCTGTTTTTATAATGTTTACATTTTAAGACCTAGTTTAAAAAAATTCATCAACTCCTTTTCAAAATATTGCATTTTTCAAAAAGTTTTTGTTTTTTTTTTTTTAATATTTACCTTATGTTTTTTTTAATACTTTAAAGAAGCTTCCACATTAAAAGTTTGGTTGCAATCACGGTAGTAGAAAAACTTATCAAAGAAGTGTAGGTTGCACCCGTTGACATAAAAAAAGCATGTTCCTGAAAAGTGGCAATACTTGTTTTTGACGTTTCTTTTTAGTATTTTCCGTATTTTCGTATTTTTTCTATACAGAAATTGTACAAATCACTTAAGTGAATTCCGCAATAAAGGAGAATTGTCAATTTTGCATCAAGCGCCGAGATTTAAAAGAAAAAATTGACGTAAAGAATCGTCAGGTGTATCCCAGAACGAGTTTCATACAGTTTGAAATCTCCAGATTTAGTAATTTTTAGTGTGATGTCGTTCGACAAGTGAAAGTTTGTACTTTTTCGGACCAAAGAGAGCGCTCGTGAGAGAGGAAAAAATTTCCCCTACTTGCTAGATTTGGTCAGAGAAATTTCTGGTGTCTGTTTTGTACTGGATGTCAAATGCCAAGTGTTCGTATGTCAGATTTGAAAAAATGTCAGTTTGAAGTTAGATAAGGTAGTTAAGCTAAGAAGCTAGGGTTACCCATTTTATGATTTAATATGTACTTAAAGGATATTTCTTTGTTTAAGTTTTCCATTTTTATTCATAATAAAGATCTTCCAACCTTTAGTCCAAATGCCTTTCGCCCAAGTCCAACAGTTGGGCTCATCAGTGAGATGCTGTTGTATCCTTCTAAGACGAATTATTTTCAATCGATGGATACCGACAACTAATTAAATTTACAGCGCTAAAGCACTGCAAATTATATTTATTTTTGTTCTTACTTCTAATCATTCTTTAATCATTTGTATACATTTTTTTTGTAACATTCAATTTCTTGTACAGTGATTTTACAAATTGATTGACTTATGATTGCGTTACGGCTGATCTAGTCAAATATTTCTTTTAATGTAGTGCAAATTAGTGCCCAAACCATTCCCGACATTTTGACAATTTTTCTTCTCTCTGAGAGGATTTCATTCCCACCTGTCACAATTTGACATTTAGTCCGAAATGGTTCGAAGAATTTAAGGAACACACCTATCTTGTAATAGAGGACTTTTTATTTTATTTGGATGACTTTTCAGGGGGATTTTGTAAATTCGGGACACTTTGGCGGGCAATTGATAATGCGGATGCAGTCAATTTACACATGTCTAATCTAAACAAAATAAATTACTGACAAACTTTAAGCTTTTTACTTTCCACAAATCGAAATTATTTATCTGAAATTTATCTTTTTGTAGAGAATTTCCTGTGTTGCTCAATTGACAATGAGAATGGACGGTAAACCATTTATGCAATCAGCTTTCACTCTCATACAAAAGTTGTATTTTAGGTGTCTAAAACATTCAGAGTTACCTACTTGAAAAAAGGACACTCATGTTGATGTAACGAACAATATTATAATATCCATCATCCCATTTTGAAAAGTTACCAGCAGATATAAAACACGCTTTATAGCTCATGCTTGCACACCCCCATAAAGATGAAGATGTGAAAACCCGACCGGGCCGGCAAAAGCAGAGTATGTGTGTGTGTATTGTATATGGTGATGCTGTGTGCTATATATGCTATGCTTTGCCTGACTGCCGAGCCAAAAGAGCGTGCATTTGACAGGATACGTGTTAAACCACGAAATTTTCAAATTAAACTTTTTCATTTGATGTTAACTGTGGTGTGTGAAAAGCAATGACAACCGGAAATGAAGTGGATTCTGGCTGTGTGCATTTGCACTGTAAATGCGAAGTTGTGTACGCTTCATGTATTTGTGAAGATGATAGTTTTTCAAATGCATCCAGTTTCAGTTTTACAACACTATACTGTAGCCTAGGTAGTTGGTTTGTTGTTTCTTTTTCTAAATATCCAAAGCTTTGCTGGCATTTTTGTGTTCACAGGAGGACATCATATACACGAGGAAGGACACAAATAACAGTCAATGTAACGTAGAACGAGTGTATAGTAACAAAATAAATATAAATACATACAAACACCAGAACATATACACACTTGTTTGGATTAATGGCGGACATAAATCTAACCGAGAACACTCACTTGAATGCCCAAACAAGTAATTTTTTGTAGTTGTTATTGCCAGTGTACTGTGCAAAACTCTGAGGTTTATACCTAAATTTTTCATTAAATTGTTGCATTTGATTTGAAATTGACTTACATACAATGGCGGCCACGGTGATGGATGAGAATCTATTCAAATAAGTAAATACACAAACATACACAGAAACTAGCATAGTGTGTAATATGTATATAGAAATTTAATATTGGTTGAGTTGTGTACCTAAGATTATTGGTTAATGAGATGGATGGCAGTTAATTGGATAATAATTAGAAATGACAACAAGATTATGATATAGTCTATATAAGTTGTATGAAAGGTCCTGGGTAAACCCTGTTTGACGATTTACTTAAAGAACTCTTAAACTCAAAAGCAAATAATTTTAAATTTAATGGGGATTTGTCAGTGTCTTACTCAAAATTTCGGAAAAAAATGCTAAAGTAGATGGAAAATTTTCAAATTTGGTATATGTAATTAGTACTATAATTACACTCCCCCCCGTGTATTTTGTATGGGAAATTTCAAGTGCTTGCCGGCACGTGTTAACGTTGACCGATTTCAAAAAAATCTTACACAATTTTTTTTAAATTACCTTGATCACTTTTAGGGGGGGGGGGGGGGTGTTCAAACACTTCAAAAATAAGTGCCACCTTAATATATACCTATAAAAAGACACTCGGTAAGAATCGGTACGGAGTGGAGTGGGACTCTTACAGCACTAAAACCACCGGTTAATCAGGACCAATCTATGAAACGTCGACAAATGATTTTTCTTTCTTAATTTATAAATCAATCAATAATATTTACTACATCAGATGCAAGGGCAACGCAGCATCTTAATCAGTCAAAAGAAGACGTCTGTGAAGTTAATAGGGCAAATTTCACCCACGCAAATTTGACCTTTTACAGGAATTTGCAGTTTTTTGCAATTCTTTTTTTGCATTCCCGATTTTGCAGTTCGCCAAATAAGGAATAATGTAAAAAAAGAGACCTTCTAACTTCACAGTGAAGTCCTCAATTTGAAAAATTTCATAAAATTTCTCAGGAACCAAGCATGCTGGGAACTTGCAGTTGGGCTTCAAATTAGCAATTTTTGTTTGTATTTCTAGAATAAGCAAGGTCAAAATTTGGAAGTCCTATTTTTATTTTAAATTTCATACCTAATGACCTGTTAATTTCATAGTGAAGTTAGCAGGTCACATTAAATATCTCAGGAGAACCAAGCTTGCTAGGAACTTGCAGTAATGCTTGGTTCCTGACATACATTATACTGGCCATATCATGTATCTCTCATGGAACCAAGCATGCTAGGATAAATTGCAGTAAGGCTTCAAATTTGCATTTTTTTTGCAGTATAAGGCTTCAGATTTGAAGTCTTAAAATTTCTTGAAAATTAGAAGCCTTATTGCAATTTCCCAGCATGCTTGGTCCCTGGGATACATTTTTGGACCTACTTACTTTATATTGAAGCTAATTTTTCAAATTGAGGACTTCAAATTATCAAATTATGAACCTTGTTTATCGGTGAAATACAAAAAACTGTAATTTTTGTGCCTTATTGCAAGTTTTTAGCATGCTTGGTTCCTGAGATACGTGATGTGACCTGATAACTTCACTATGAAGTCAGCAGGTCAATATGAATTTTTTTCGAAAAAAGGACTTCAAAATTTGTATTCTTGAGATACAAAAAAAAACTGCAAATTTGAAGCCTTACTCCAATTTCCCAGCATGCTTGGTTCCTAAGATACATGATGTGACCTATACTAATTAAAGTCAATTTTCGGAAATTTTTAAAATTAAGGACTTCAAATTTTGAACCTAGCCTATTGTTAAAATGCAAAAAATACTGCAAACAAAACTGCAAAGGAGTCTCAATGCAAGTTCCTAGCATGCTTGGTTCCTGAGATACACTGACTTCGCTGTCAAGTTAGCAGGTCACTCGATTACACCCTTATTTGTGCGAAGTGCAAAATAGGAAAAAGAAATGCAAAAAAATGCAAATTTCAGTCAAGGTCTCATTTCCATGAATGAAAGTTGCCCTGCTAGCTTCACAGACGATTAGAGTAAGGCGCATCTTAAAAAAAGATAATCCTATTATCCTATATCCTGCAAGAACTATCGAGGCATATCCCTGATAAGCCCCGCAAAAGATCTTTTCCAATGTACCTACGTTGGCGTCGTGAGCTATGTTTACAGTAACTTCGCTCTCAGTTTTGCATTGAAAAGTAAAAATCATGCGATCCAAAAAAAAGAAAAACCTTTTCTTTAACTTTTCCAATAAGATTTTAACAAAAACCGACATTTCTACTGGATATATTGAGGGTATTCATGCAACTTCGTAAAACCTAGATAAGTTTACAAATTGGTTAAGTTTATCTTTTGGTTAATGAACTGTCAAATTTGCTATGGGAAATGATTGACACAACTTGATTAAACTTATCAACGGATTTCGTTGTGTAAAATTAACCAAACTGGTTAAACTTATCCAAACGTCATTGTGACTCTTACTCTGATTGAATAACGTAGCATTTTATCAAATGCTTAAAAAAGGTCGTTGATGCTAACTTTGCGTAAACTTATCATTTTACTTTGTTTGTAAACTTACGACGTTGCATGAATACCCTTAGTATTTATATATAATTTCTATGCTCTCTTTCTTGTTTTAAGCAACAATTTAAATACATATAAACAATAACTAATAATTAGACAAGATTTTTTTACTGTGCATGTTAGAAAATATCGAGATTTAGGTTTGCAAATTTTGATTAAAACATTTAATTTGTTGCAATGCATATACATTTTGGGAGATTTTAATTTCGTGGGATTTTAAAAGCGGGATTTTGTGTTTTTTGTGGGATTTTGTAATGCGAGATTTTGAATTTTAATCTGCGAGATTTCATACCCCAACCATTCAATTTTTCTTAGTGAATATCGTGGACTAATTTTCATACAGTATTATCTAAGTCTTGTTGAAAGACTTCTAGCTGTCTCTTAACAAGACTGAGAAGATATTAAAATTATAAAATTTAAACTCATTCATGCAACGTCGTAAGTTTACAAATTGTGTTAAATGATAAGTTAACGCAAAGTTTGCATGAACGACCTTTTTTAAGCATTTGATAAAATGCCACGTTATTCAATCAGAGTAAGAGTCACAATGACGTTTGGATAAGTTTAACCAGTTTGGTTAATTTTACGCAACAAAATCCTTTGATAAGTTTAACCAAACTGTGTAAATTATTTCCCGCACAATATTTGACAGTTCATTAACCAAAAGATAAACTTAACCAATTTGTTAACTTATCTAGGGTCTTACGAAATTGCATGAATACCCTTTGTATCGGGTTTTACAATAAGAGCGCTACAAAAGTTTTTTTTAAATAAAACAAAAACGGTTTTAGATGTCAATGAAATTCTTTATTCTTGTGAAAGAACGTTCGATGCCATTATGTATGGAACTCAATTTCTTTTGCGTGGCCACCACGGGCACGCTTGTAGAAGTCCAGACGCCGAACCCGATTTTCGACGGTTTTCAAGCATAAATCGGCCGATACTGCTGCAATTTCACGTTCGACATTCGTACAAAGTTCATCAATCGTCGCTGGCTTGTTGGCATAGACCACAGACTTGACGTAGCCCCACAGGAAATAGTGTAACGGCGTCAAATCGCACGACCGAGGCGGCCAAGCGAATGAACCATTTCGTGAGATAACAAGTTCTCCAAACTTGGTTTCCAATAAATGGATTGTGACATTCGCTGTGTGGCTTGTGGCGCTGTCCTGTTGGAACCACATGTCCTCCAAGTCCATATCATCCAATTGGGGCCAAACATATTCGGTTATCATTGAACGGTAGCGATCCCCATTCACAGTAACGTGCCGGTCTTGATCATCACGGAAGAAGTACGCCCCAATGACGCCGCCGTCCCATAAACCACACCAAACCGTAATTTTTTCGAGATGCAATGATGACTCATGGAGTACGTGTGGATTGCTGCCTGACCAATACCGCATATTTTGTTTATTGACGAAGCCATTCAGCCAGAAATGAGCCTCATCGTTGAAGATGATTTTTCGATGAAAATCCGAATCATTTTCAAGATGTTGCTCAGCCCAATTCACGAACGTACGACGCTTCTGGTGGTCAAGCGGCTTCAGTTCTTGCGTCAATTTAAGGGTGTATAGGGCAAGATCTTTTCGCAAAATTCACCACAACGACGTCACAGAGATGCCCAACGCTGGAGAACGAAGTGTAAAAGACACATTTGGGCTTTCTGCAACTGAAGCCTCAGCGGCAGCAATATTCTCGACACAACAGGCATTTCTCTGTCTCACTGGCACGAAAATATTTTGTATTGTGTCTGTGGATTCAAATTTGTCCACTAGATGCGCAATTGTTGATCTAGTAGGACGATTATGACGACCATAAATTGGACGTAGTGCTCTTAACGTTGAGGCCACTGACTCCGAATTTCGGTAGTAAATTTTAATAATTTCGACTCGTTGTTGGCGGCTCGTATATCTTTCCATCATGAAATGGCAAACCTTACTGAAGAGAAATGTCAAAAGAGCGGCAAGAAATATGGCGTCGTTTGCTGTCCCTGTCGCTCTACTTTTGTAGCGTCCCTGTTGAAAAACCCTTTATATGTATCGTTTTTGGTATCGGTTCTTGCCATATTTTAATGGCTTAAAATATATGAAAAAAGATTGTCATGTTATTTTGAAAGATTGGATACGAAATCTTGAATGTCAAAATCCCAAAAAATGCAAAAAATCCTAAATCCCGAATGAACAAATTCCCAAATGCCAGAATCCCAAAAGATTGATTGAAATTTGGGATTAAATCCTGAATGAATTAGAATTTTTTTGTTCTTGGACATTTTTGCCCATTTGCAATTCTGGCTTTCGGGATTTTGTACCCTTACTTGTTTTTGTAAGATAATTTGAAAAACATTTAATGATTAACCCTTCTTTCATAAAAAAACTTACAAATAAAACTTTGAAAGAGTACTCGTTTTCTTAATCCAAGTATTATTTGATTTTTTTTTTTTGTGATCACCCTAGACTAGGATGCCTAAATCTATTAAAAACATCACAATGTCCAACTATTTTGAGAATTAACCTACAATGACCTCCACAAGTAAATACTCTAAAATAGAACACTCTATTACAAACGATTATATTATTCAAATCATATTTTCACTCTTCATTCTATTTCTTTTTCTTAAGAGAAATTTCCTTAAAATTTGCATACTTAAAAGCTCCAGTGTTCTTCCTATTTTATTCATTTAAACAAAAGTATTCAAGATCCAAGAATTTTCGAAGGATCTTCCATGCAGAAATAAGTAACATATGCAAAAGTGCTTTCAGTCGTTTTTGCTCTTTTCCAACTTTTTCACATTTAAATATTTACCCAAAAAAAAGAAGAAGATAGAATATCAAAACAGAACTGAAATGTCCTTATCCACATTCAAAAAAATATTGATTTATTCAAAATCAAATATAGGACAATTTGAATATAACTGAATCTATCAAGAATTATTTATTGACTTTGAATTGGATCAATTTTGCATTATTAGCAGTTACATTCTTTTTCTTCCATCTTTTGGTGTGTGTTGAAGAAAACTGAAAAGTTCTTCTTTAAAATTTAAATAGAAGCAAAACCTCAATCATTTTAATCCATGAAAATAATCCCCTCTGTCGATGTCGTCTCTTGCCTTATATGTAGCTCTGAGTGTTATTCAGCTTTAAATTTCAAACAGATGATGGCTGTCAGTTGAAAAGGGACTCCTTTTGTCATTTTCTCTAGGTTAAGAATTTGAAGCAATGTCTCTGAGGATAACCGCATTTTACAATTAAAATTACTCAACATTTTATATAAATTAAAACCCTACTCCTACATTGAAGTGGATTAAAAAAAAAAAACATCTCAAGGCATAGTAATTCCTTGAGAATAACAATGAAATAACCCTGTCCTTTTTGCTTTGGGGAATTCCCACCGAAAAGGAAACAAAAATCTTTCCCTGTTTTCCATTCCCACCACGGGGAAAGGTCTTCAAAGAAATATCCTCGCAAAATTATTTAGCGTTTCGGGCTTCAAGGCTATTTTCTATTATTGTACCTAATATAAAAACTAACGCCAAAGGACTTAAGAGCCCGTACATTCTCTTAGTTTTAAGGACTTGCCTCACAGCTTATTATATATCAACGTATAGAAAGAAGGGTTCATAATTCCCTTACCTGTTTCGAAGGTTCTGCGCGTAAAATTAATTTCATTCACTTGACCATGGAGGCAAAAAGTTATTTCTTGTACTTTGATGTCAATGTTCATCAGGGATTCTTTGTAAAGCTAATTTGGTATTGTAAATTCGATTAAATGAGTAGAATGCTGTGGAACTATAACGCACATCGAAGGAAGAAGAAGACCTTTTGTTGTCTTGCTCAATGTGCAGGGTATATACCCCCCATTTGCCATTTGGGAATGGAAAAAAGCTATAGAAGAAGACCGAGCAAATGTCGGTCGACCTTCCTGCTCCCAAGAGAACAGGAGATACCGATGCGATGGTGCTTAGATGCGGTGAGGAAACATCTTTGCAACACCTCAAGTGACAAGTAAGGATAAAGGCAGAGTCGGCCGGTCTAGTGTCCTCTAGTCCATCATAATCACATTTTGTGATGCTGGTCGCCTTAGAGCTCCTTTGCGACAACGTTGTCGGTGACATTTTCCATTATATTTACTCTTTCTGCCCTTTGGATTTTCTTCCTTTTGCGTGTCGTATTGAGAAGGAAGAGGCTGGGAGAATTCGGTGAGTTTGGGTGCAATCTTTGTCCTTTGAATCCTCGCTAGTCTGATGGGGTTCGGGGTTTCTCTTGAAGAGCGTCGTCTATGCCATCTTACCAACATTGAATAGGACATAGAAAGGTTAACCTATCCCTTTTGCATTTTCGTCGTCGTGTGGCAGAGAGAACCGAAATCAATTTAAACCTTGCTGCTATGTGAGTGTTTTGTGTTCGCATTGTTGGGCGCCATTATGATTATACGGTGTGCTCACTTTGGAGCTTGCGAAGTCTGATGATGGTGGTGGTTTTGGTGGTGGTGGTGGCGGCGTATGTTAAGATGTATAGAACAGCATGTTTAACTTATTTATTTTTTAATATCCTTGCCGTGTGTACATAGGGAATGCCATCACAGCTTGGATAGAAGCGTAGTATATCCCGAAGCAGCTTTTGGCTTCAGCAAACACTGATAAACCCAGTAAACTCCTTTGTGAATTAAAATTCAATTTTGCCCCTTTGTTCGGAATCTTTCTTGGTCTCTTGCTCTTGGTTTCGTTTTCCCATTTATATATTGTTCTCCGATTTGCTAGATGTTTTGTACTTCCTAGATGTATGTTGGAATAGCAGGAGCGGAAGAAGAAGCAACAAAAAAACGATGTGTTTGAAACACCCATATTTTGATGTTTGTTTTATGCTTGCTGAATGTCAGTCAGGTCCTTCGGTAGCTCATTTCTGTTTTTCGGTCTGGCAAACAAATCAAAGAAAGACTTTTGTTTTTGTTCGGTTCCGTTTTTGGATGCAAGTTGATGCATGGCTGAAGAAGTCCTATGTTTATATATGAATACGCGTGACTATTCCCCGGAATAAATCATTCAAGCAGATGTTTATGGCGTTATAAGGGAAAAGTTATATGTATGTTTAGATATTTACAATGATTTGGGATTTTCTTGGAAATTACGATTGTGCTTATGAGTTGAACTCGATTTCAATATAAAAGTGATAGGTGGAGCATTGAGAAATAAACAGAAAAACCTAGCTGGCAACTCCGAATTGACCTTTATTGAGATGAGGTACTCCGCGAAGTGTTTCCTCAAAACAGCCCGTAAAACTCTCGGAAAGAGAGCCTTTTCTTCATCCTGTTGAAGAAACTAAATATCCTTTAAGGTCATCGTGAAGAAATTGCCAGTTATTCGTCTTGATCTTTTAAACAAAGGTTCAGAATTCCACCTCACCTAAAGTTGATGAAGCCCATAGAGTTAGCGGATGTATCTCGCTCTTCTATATTCGTCCTTATTAAGCAGGGATCGATTATATCTGACAAAGGTTTTTTCTTTTGAAAGAGCCCAGAATGAGCTGAGGAAGAGAAGACATCTTAGGTGACTAAATCAGAAGATATAGCCAGCATGACACCACATCTGATAACGGACTCAGGTTAATAGACTTCCCAGGGGGCGAAACGTTGTGGTGGCCAGGACGCATTCCTACATCTCGATTTCCACAAGGAGATATGGTGATATCCTGTTCATTCAACCGCTAACCACATTGCCACAAGGCACCTTCTTAATAAAGGATGTTGGAACGCTCCGAGAAGCTAACTCGGACCACTATTTCGTGTTAGCCAAGGTGATGCTAAGGATTTTAAGATCAAAGCCAAAACTGGAAAATACTGATAGAAAATTCGACGTCACATGGATAAAGTCCCAAGAAATTGCCAGGCCTTTTTTGGATCAAGTATCTCACACCCTCTTAAATAGTCCTATGTCATCAAGGAACCAGAAAAGTAGCCACGCAGATGCTACCTCTAATATGCTGGATCACCACAGTGAAGCTTCTGGTTTGACGAAGAATGCTGGCAAGTATATATGCATGCACAACAGGCATACAAAGTGGCGCTGCATGCAAGGACTAGAACTGCTCGCATCAACATCTACGAGGAGAAGAATAAGGAAGAACACCGACTTCTCAGGGTGGAAACGAAAGAATATGAGAAGCATTCGATTGAAGGATGCTGTTGCAGGAATGAAGATAGTAATTTTAGCCAGATGGTAGAAAGAGCCCCCTACGGTAACAAGGCTCAAACCGAAGTCTGCAAGGACGATCAGGGGAACATTAGGGTTGAATTGCAGTCGGTGTTGAGGGTATAGAAAACTAATTTCTGCTAACTGTATAAAGGCGATGGAAAACAGAATTCTACTGCCATGTAGATTGCACTATTCTACCTGAAAACCAAAGTATAACGATTCCGATCACCTGATTTCGAAAAGGTGAAGATCTCTGTTTGTTATCTTAAGTTTAATAAAGCAGCCAGAGCTGATTAAGTCAAAGCAGCTGGCAATGAATTAGTTGGGAATTTGCACCAGCTTATCTGCAAAATACTGATGGGGGAAATGCCCGATGTATAGAATCTCAGCATTGTTTGCCTGATATCAAAGAAAGTCGAGACTGTATCAACTAGAGTCATCAGTCTCCTTAATATCGCATGCAAGAACTTTTGAACGTCTGAAACCATTCGTCAATAACCTGATAGGTCCATATCAGTGTGGCTTTAGGCCAGGAAAGTCCACCATCGATAACATATTCGTACTTCAGCAGATCTTGGGATAAATCCAAGAATTTCAAATGGATACTTACTACTTTTCATCTTTCAGAGATGAGCTACATAGAGCAATGTTTAGTTTTTGTATCCCCCCAAAGATCACACCGATATTTTTGATGTCAAAAAAAGTTTTAGGCAAGGCGATGAGCAGTCATGCAACTTCTTTAATATCGGTCTTAAAAGATTAGTGCAATACTCTCATGTCAACAATACATACACAATCTTTTTTAAAAATCCACCCAAATACTCGCTTACACTGACAATACTGACATAATCGAACGGAAAAAGTTTGTTGTCAGTGTTGCTTTCGTGAGTATTGGGAAGGAAGCCAAAAAGATGGGTTAAACGGTGAATGAAGGCAAGACCACCTTACACCGACGTTTCGGACAGAACGTCACTATAGACAGCTATAAGCTTAGGAAACGACAGCAGCGCTGAGACGGTAGACGGAGCTATAATTGATGCCAGAAATGCCGCAACTGCAAGGCTTGAACAAATTTAAGCTTACACTGCATTTTTTTGACATATTGCACCTCTATCTTCCGCTCACTTGTTCAGGCGGTAAGAAGGCAATTGAGGACCAAAACCCTCTCTCGAGCAACTTAAGTGTCCCTGTGTAAGACGCTTATCATCCCGGTCCTGAGGTACGGTGCAGAGCCAAGGACACTATTAAGGGTGATGAATGAGAATTCTTTAGATTGTTTCGAGAGAAAAATTCTCAGAGTGACGTTTGGCCGCGTCTAAATAAAAAGGGAATGGAGAAGAAGGTAAAACAATGAACTGTACGAGCTGTAAAGCAACACCAACCTAGCCACAAAAGTGAAACCCAACGACTGAGGTTGCTGGGTCACTAAGAGCGAATGGACATCAATGCTACGGCCCAGAAATTCTTTGAATCCAACCCCGTGAGATGGCAGGCGCAGTAGAGGAGGACAGAGAAACAGGTGGCGCACGCAAGTGAAAGAGGACCACAACCAACTTGGCTTGTGAAAATAAGGACAGCTAGCTAGAGATTGAGCGGGCTGGAAGAAGCTTATTGGTTGAGGCCCTGGTGCACCCAAGACTATAGCACCACCCAAAGTAGTTCAGTTTGCTTGTCCTGCAACACATTGCACCGTGCTATAAAAAAGATTGGAAGCCTATAAGCATTTTATGGAGCCGAAACTTCATGCAATTTTGAGTCTAAACCATTTTTAGTCAAATGCTGAAAAGCAAACTGATTTCGATTTTTACTTTTTTGAGAAACTTAAGAATTTTCTTGTTGGATTTGGCAGATCCAGAATTTTTTAAACTTTGATCTAAGGCGTAACATATCTAATCTGTGTACTTAAGAAAGTTTATTTCAATTAAAAGAATCATTTTGAATTGATTCAAAAACATGTCCAACAAACCAAGAGACTATTTGCAAATGACATGCAACAAAAAACGTGGTCAATTAGCGCCCTTCAGTCAAATAAACTGCTTCTCAATTTTCAGAAGCAGCTGATTCCTCCTTTAGAATTATAACAAAAGCAAAGAAACATTCTTTAAACAATAGCATTTTGTTCTTCAATGGATTTCGCCAAATGTCATTTATGTAGGTACATCTCTAATATTGCTTCAACTTCTTAACATTTAATACTACAAAAACGTATATTCCCACTGTTTCAACGCTGATGTCTGCTTGCGTAGTCAAAACTAAATCCAAGGGCGAAAACAACATTTTTAATTTCAAACTTTGAGTCTAGCTGATGCTGCTGCGTATCTTCGGCTTTATCGTCTTCATTGTCGGCGTCAACAACTCAAGTGCAAAACATTTCGCAAAGTGGATGGCTTCTCTTGTCCTTTCTTTTTGCATTCATTAACAAACAAACGTTAACGTTGCTCCAATAGAGGAGGAAGTGCGGAGGTATAGCAATTCTGCCATTGACTGCTGCTACTCGGTAGAGAGTAGTTGCCGGGCTGTTAATTTTAATTTCTTAGGGAAATCCCCGTCGGATATTAGCGCAACAAAACTTCCTTAGCGTACGAACAATGCATCTCTCCTTCTTTACACGGTCGAGTTGCTTCCCTCCTCCTCCTTAGACAGCCCTGAGCAATTATTTGTGATTTAAAATTTCTGATAAATAACCAGAGATGTAGAATAATTGTTCTGTGGTGTAGGTTGGTACAATTTTTACGTCATTTTGTCTTTTATCCAGGTCTTATACATATATTTATCTTGAGATACACTACTCGTACTTGCCTTATTTTACAAAGTACTCACAAGGCAAGATAGACGTCGTCTTCTTCGTCTGCAATCACCTGATCTACCTGCAGCTGATGCGAAGCGTAAAATGTCCTTGGCATCAGGATGAGAGGATGAAATTGTACAACATCGCCTGGGCTCCAGCTTCAGTAAAGTTGTTCTTCTCCTCGGCTGGTGTTTATATTTTCGAAGAGTTTATTCTCTTTAAATTGCATTTGCTTCTTCGGTTTATTCCATTTATTCCAATGCCATTCCTGAGATATTAAATGAGCTTCTTGAGCCCAAGCCCAAGCAGCAGGCCTTACGTACATACCTATACATATATATATAGGAGAAGGAGGATGGTAGGAAGGCTCAAACCGATGCGACGACGACGAGCACGAGGTCTTCTGAATAGAAGTGCAAATAGCTTTTCTTGTCCTATTGTTGATCGTCGTCATCGTCGTTGGTTGTTTTCATTTGTCTTAAGCGAAGCTTACACATTGTTACTATTAACAATGGCCATATTGTGCAAAGTAATAAACTTGGACTTTTGTGTTGTGTTTTTGAGTTTAATTTCTGTTGAAGAAAAATCGACATTTCAAATGGTAACTTTTTAATTACATTAAAGTAGGAAGAGTGAAGTAAGTGGCGATGAGATTGCTTTAGGACTTGAGAAAATTGTGCATCATTTTAAATGGAGGGGGAATGGTGAGCGACTGGGCGACTAGCAGCGCAGCGCACTATTTGTAGTTATAAACTTTTGGATGTTTTGCTGCTAAGTAAAAGTTGTTAATTAATTTATTTTAATGAGAAACGAATGCAAATGACTTGGGTTTTTATATTTTTTTCAGAGGAAAATGCCTAAAGATGTATGTTTTCTTGAACAGATGTTAGGCTTAAAGGGCTAGACTGGATTTTCTTTGTCTTTTGGTACGGGGTTTTTTTGCCAGAAATTTTATTTGTCAAAAGGGTCTTTTAAATTTTCTTTTCTTATCACTGACCGCTAATTCATTTTTATAAAATTAATTTACGAGCAAGAAGTACTAGTGGGAAGATCTCCACAGCCATGTGAACAGCGGCTCCTGGTAAAGAAAAGATGGAATGAATAGAAGACTTCCCAACTAACATTTAGTTTTTATTAGCTTAGAAACATTGATATGCTACAAGCCTGGATATGTATAAGGCTTCTATACAGCTTCCATCCAAAATTAATTTTTTATAGAAGCCATGATTTCAATAACTGTTTCCTTAAAATTGTTTGGAAGCTAGATATAGAAAATTAAATGAGACTAGCACTTATTTTTGGATAGATTTCTGTAAGCAAAATTATAGAAGGAACATAAAGCTGTGACTCTTAAAAGATTCTATAAAGTTATTTTATTGAAGTTGCTGTCAGTTAGTCTTCAAAAGGTTTCTGCAAAATTTTTTATAAGTTTTGTCGAATACTTCACTTTGATGTATGGAATCTTAGACACAAACCAAATGGAATCCGCACAGAAATACTGAAAGGGACTGCCAAAACAAGCTCTAGTCTTTGGCTGCACATGTATAACAGCTGTCTTGGGAAAGATACTTTCCCCAAGAGCTGGAATAAACAACAGTTGGTGTTGATAAGAAAAGGCAGCATCCACATACAGGTCTCTGTGCATGAAAAAATGACAAAATTATGAAATAACGGACAGGCACCTTTTCGGAGAAGCACTTCGGTTTAAGGAAAGGCCACTTTACGATCGGAGCAGACGAAGAAATAATAAAGGCCAACCAAATTATCCAACAGGGAAACCGCTATTCAAGTAAGATTGTTTTGCTGGCAGCCCTGGATGTACAAAACGCTTTCAACTCAGTGAGATAGAAGGACTGGCTGAGCACCTTCGACACAAGGTTCAACATTCCAGTCTATCCCTTACCGGTGGCAGTGAGGAACTATCTCAGGTATTGGAAGCTGATCTACAAAGCCACAATAGGTCCACAAAATAAAGAAATAACTTCTAAAGCATCACAAGGCTAGATCAATGCCAAGATCTTTTGAATATCTTAACGATGACACTCTCCACGGATATGATCGAAGACACCTTCCTTCAATTATAGGAACGATAACCTTAATATGATTTTGTTCTAGGTAAAGCACCTCGTGTAGTACCTCGTGGCATAATGGTTAGTGCGTAGGACTGTCATGCCAAAGATCTGGGTTCGATTCCCGGCCACTGCCACCTAAAAACAGAAATGTTTTTTTCCGAGGTATTGCCTCTTGCGAGGGACTGACAAATCCTCCAAGAGTATACTTGTCATGAATAAGTGCTTCTCATTAGCCGTTCGGACTCGGCAAAAAATTGTAGGTCCACACGCACACAGGAATGGTTGAGAGTTGTAAGCCACTAGGCCTTGGTTCTCCCCTCCATTCCTGCTAACAACACGCACACAGGAATGGTTGAGAGTTGTAAGCCACTAGGCTTTGGTTCTCCACGATCTGTTGTGCCACCAAATTTATTTTTTTTTCTAGGTAAAGCATTGGGTTGTGTATAAACTTTTTCCAAGACATATAGGAGCAATATAGGAAAGACATCTCAGGATGGATACCGTTTTTTCCGTATGCCGGGTATAATTCCGTCATAACCTGGGTATATCCTCACTGAAAAAGGTCCACAGTGCGATAGTCTTGGTACAAACATGATGATAATGGTTCTCCCTTACAGAATATTTATTTTTTAAAGTGATCAGACTTGATCATGGGTCAGTAAATTGACTGTCGGTACATGTACCGACAATCAATCTACTGACCCAATTCGGCATCCATATACTTCGACAGGAGAATTAAGGAGAATAACCGCAAACACTTGTTTGCTGTGTATAAGGACGTAGAGTTCTACGTGTACCTAGCTCTTATCGAACGATGTCGGAACCAGCCGCAGGAGTACCACCCATCGATCTCCCAGCAGCAGAAAGGAAGTACGTCTAAGACTAAAAGATAGAAGTTGGAGTGGAAGCAGCAACTAAGGAGGTAAAGGGGCTAATGAAACAGAAGTGGCAAGAGCGTTGGAGCTCAGAAAGAATAGGAAGACGGATAGCGAGGTTGATCAGTAGGGCTGGCCACGATACCAAACCAAACGATACTTTTGTAATCGTCAAAATTGAATTTTTTAGTATCGTCTCGGTATCGGTTTCGGTCTCGTATAAAACTCAGTCTCGTTTGGTCTCGTATAAAAAAGTCTGGTATCGATATCGGTCTCGTCTGGTTTTGATCTTTGCTCAGTAACAAACAAAAATGAAATAAGTTCTGCATCAAAATATCATAGCCATAAAAAAATACTGTTACAATATCGTTAAAGTCGTTTCCGAGAAACCAAGATTTAGGAATAAATATCAGAGGTAGTTAGTGGATTAATTAAAATTGATTGCTTAAAATTTCTATTAAGTAGAGAGAAAAAATTGTGTAAATGTCATTGAAACCGTAAGATCCGTTTCCGAGAAACCAATTACAAAAATTACAAGAAGAAATTATAATATTCAAAAATATATTTTTTCTGCCGAAAGCATGGGTAAATTTCGGTCCCAAAAGTATGAGTTTGTTTGGCTTCGATATCGTGTCAGTATCGTTCCAGATGCTTTGGAGCTGGTATCGTCTCTGTTTGGCTAGGGTTTCCAAAACCAATACCAAACGATACCGAGATTTTTCTAATATCATGGACAGCCCTACTTATCAGGAATGTGACTGATTGGAATGGATTTAAATACGGCGAGCTTAACTACTACGGCACCCACCTTTCTCCACAAAATTGACATAACAAATAGTCCAGCCTGCTCTCCATCGGACGATATGGTTCACATTTTATCTGTCTGCAACGAACTCGAACTCTATTCATGAGATCTGAGGTGAAGCATCGGCATCATTACACCCGACAAAATATAGTGGAAAAGGTGCTGGACACACGGAGACGGCCAAAAGACCTCCCTACGCTGCGCTGTTTAAAGCATTTCTTAGCCACTCACCGGAAAATATACCCACTCCTGTCACTATTTTTACCCTAATCAGCTTTTTTATTGGTATTTTTTACGATTTTGCTAGCATTTTACATAATATGCTACCATTAGATCCACATGAACCTTACAACTCATCCTCAACATGAGAAGACAATCTGAATTTCAGTGCACATTCATTATTATCTATCCATCAAATCTCGTCATTTTTAATTCATTGATTATAAGACTTTTTCATTTTCAACTGCCTAACACTTTTGAAAACACCCAAAACCCTCCGTTTATCTTAATGTTTGTAATCAAAATTAATGTTTTGGTATAATACGAGGGCGGGTCAATAAGTCCGTGACTTTTGGAATAAAACACAGATTTTTTGTGAAAAAATAATTTTATTTTTCAACGTAGTCTCCCTTGAGCTCTATACACTTTGTACAACGCTTCTCCAATTTTTTTATCCCTGCCAAAAAAAATGATTTGTCGAGGTCCTCAAAATAGGCCTTTGTTTGCGAGATGACTTTATCATTGGAGTCAAATCTTTTTCCACTAAGCCATTTCTTCAGGTTTGGGAACAAGAAGTAGTCGCTCGGAGCCAAATCTGGAGAATAGGGTGGATGAGAGAGCAATTCATAGCCCAATTCATGGATTTTTGCCATGGCAACTGCACATGTGTGCACCCTTGCATTGTCTTGGTGGAAAAGAACTTTTTTCTTGGCCAAATGAGGTCGGTTTTTTTTTCAAATCGTCATTGAATCGGTCCAATAAGTTGGCATAATATTCCCTATTGATTGTTCTTCCCTTTTGAAGGTAGTCAATGTGGATTATCCCGCGTGCATCCCAAAAAACAGTCGCAATAACTTTATTGGCTGACAAACCCACCTTGGCCTTCTTTGGACCCGATTCACCCTTAGAAACCCACTGTTTTGACTGTTGTTTGGTCTCTGGTGTGTTGTGATGGATCCATGTTTCGTCCACGGTTACAAAACGGCGCAAAAACTCCTCCATATTGCGATTAAGCAACGCCAAACCTTCCTGTGAAGTTGTTACACGATTGCGTTTGTGGTCGACTGTGAGCAAACGCGGCACCCATCTTGCGGAAAGCTTTCTCATGCCCAAGTGATCATTCAAAATTGAAACCACTGAGCCATGCGAGATCCCTAAGGCTTCCACAATCTCTCGCACTTTCAATCTTCGGTCGGCCAACACCATATCGTGAATTTTTTTCGATTGTTTCGGGTGTAGAGCCCTCAACTGGGCGTCCAGGACGTTCGGCATCTTCAGTGCTTGTACGGCCACAACGAAATTCAGTAAACCACTTTTTTACCATTGAAATCGATGGTGCAGAGTCCACATAGTATTTATCAAGCCTAGCCTTGGTCTCGGTAATGGTTTTTTTTCGCAAGAAATAATGCTTAATAAGCACACGAAATTCACTTTTTTCCATTTTCTCCTCGAATTAGTGAGTAGTCTGATAAAAATAGCTGTCAAACACAAACTAACTGACGCAGCAAGTTTAAATTTTGACAGGAGTCAACTGACAGATGCCTGTTGACAGGAGCAGTGTTGCTGTTTCAGTAAAGAGGTCAGAAATTCAAAAAGTCACGGACTTATTGACCCACCCTCGTATCATCAGGTGTGTCTGTGCGTACCTTTTGTTTTCAAGGTAATTCCCATATTAGAATTACCTCCAGGAAATTGGACTAACGCACAGTCTAAATTACTAAATGAAAGTTATCTATATGTAAAGAAATTTTCATTATTTTTATGCGTGATACCATTTTCATAAAAAAAAAACACAAATAAAATAATCAAAAGGAACAAATCAAGTCGACCCTTTATATAAACGAACGTCTGCCCCAAGATATTCCGTCTGTTCTTCTCCTCAATTCATTTCAACTTGTTGTCAGTCGACCTCGACAAATAATGACTGCTCACATCTTTGTCCCTAGGGGACAGATACTCCCCCATATGAGATAGCAGTAAAGTTTTGTCGACCACGTCAAAGGTTATTGAAACCTCTGCCGTATATACACAGTTCCTCCTTAATTTTTAGAACTCAAGATAACATTGACACACCAAATCACAGGACATCTCAAAGCTATTTATCGAATTGGATGCCAAACAGAAGAGCAGCAGTCTGAAGAAGCTGGGCAGAAAAAAAAATGTAAAAAATCAAAATGGCTACACAGGAAATTCGAAAGAGCAAAGCCAAAAACCTTCTTATCAACCCCTCCTTATGACTATACTCGTACTCCATTGGATACGTTGGTTATATCGTAAAACGATTTCTTCTGTTAGTTTTATGGAGAATTTATGATTATTGCCTGATGGTGGAATGGGATCCATAGCATAGCATATTTTCCACAAAACACGAAATACCGCTGCATTGATTGTTTTTTTTTTCTCGAAACTCTTTTCGGGACGTGTTCTTGAATGTATGCTGGAAGAGTGTAGTTTGCACTTCATTGTTGTCATTAGAATTCAGCGAATCCTGGTTGCGAATGCATTGGATACGTTCCTGGTTTATTGCCGAGCAAGGATCTTGGGTCAAGCAATAGCAATTTGTTAGGCTGAAGGGTGCATCATATCGCAGAGTGTGCGATTGCAACTGAAAGTTACATTATTGTAAGTGCAGTGCAGGGCCGTTTCGTAAACACGTTTTTTTTTAAGATGCTGAGCATTTGAATTTTAAATTGCTCAAAGAACAAGCGTTGGTTTTGTTAAGAAAAATTTTCTATAGGTTTTTTGTGATACCAGCCGTGACAGTGTATTTATCTCTGTCTGCATTTCTATATGAGAGGAGAAAAAAGTAGCTTTCTTTTCTCAAAAACTGCTCTAGAGGTTTTTCTTAAACTTTTCACTTTTCACACAAATAAAAATAGAAGACGAGCCTTCACGTTTATTACATCGCAAAATGATATCAGTGCAGAGATCAAACGAAGAATTAGTCTTGCCAACCGCTGTTTCTTCGGGTAAAGAAGGCATTTGAGTAGTAAGGCCCTCTCTCAAAGAACCAAGGAGACCTTATATAAGACCCTTATCATCCTGGTACTGCTGTATGGGGCAGAAGCATGGACGGTGTCAAAAACGGATGAGAATCAACTTGGGTGCTTTGAAAGAAAAATTCTTCGGGTGATCTTCGGTCCAGTCTGTATCGATGGAGTATGGAGGAGAAGATTTAATAATGAGCTCTACGGACTATACAGCGACGTCGACCTGGTCAAAAAACTGAAAATACAGTGGCTGAGATGGCTGGGACATGTAGAGCGTATGGACACCTACTCACCAGCCCGAAGTGTCTTCGAGAGTGACCTCAACAAACTTGTAGTGCGTAACTGGAGGTCGACCAAGTCAAAAAGCTGAAAATACAGCGACTGAGATGGCAAGGACACGTGGAGCATTTAGATACCCACGCACGACGCACCAGCCAGACGAGTCTTCAAATCCACCCCTGATGGTCTGTGCAACAGAGAAAGACTTCACCTAAGGTGGCGCACACAAGTGGAAAGTGACTTCAACCAACTTGGAGTGCGTAACTAGAGGCAGTTAGCTAGGGACCGAGCTGACTGGAGAGGTTTGTTGGTTGAGACCGCAGTCCATATTGGACTGTGAGTGCCATCTAAAGTAAAGTAAGTAAGGGCCTTCTCGTTTTTTAAGTAAATTGCATTTTTGGGTTATTCCCGTTTATACTCGTATATACGGATGCTTTTGAAGCACCAATTCCTCTATTAAACAATTGAAGTGTCCAAGGGAAAAACTCTAAGGAAAATATGACTTGAGTTCACTTTTTGAAACAAAAACTAAACTAATTATCTCATCTTGTAATTTTGTAAGATGAGTACACCATCTAATGTAGAACAGTTCACTCTACAAAGGACTATTAAAACTCGCAAACACACTTTCTAAACAAATTTTTTCGAAAGTTTTTGTTTTTGTTCCAAAATTAAAAAAAAAAAACTATATTTAAAAAAGAAAAACTTGAGCCTAGAGCTAGACCAATCAAAATGCTTAATAAAAACTTCTGGTTGAAGTCCTGTCACAGCAATTTCAATTTCAGAAACGGTCTCGTCTCTAAAGCTAAAAATCGTTTCCAATTACTCGTATCATGTCCGGTTCATTCGAAAGAAATTTTCAAATAAAAACGGAGTTGCGGGCTCTTACGTCAAAGGTCCTTTTGACTCATATCAGCGTGTCAGGCAACAAAATCGACGTTGTTAAAATCAATATAATAGTTGTGTATACTTTATGGTAGACGATTTGTTACATTCATTTGTATTTCTTTTGAATTAGGCTTTTTTTTTTAGTAATGAACAATTTAATTTCTCTCGGAATCAACCCAAATGATTTTCCTCTGGACCCTTCAATTCTATACACCACAAGCAAATAATTATTAAAATTGATATTTGTGATTTAAATCTTACATTAAAAACCAATTCCTTGAATTCCTTTAATATCACTAAATAAACAAATTTTTTGAACCGAATACTTACCCTTATTGGTTTGTTTGACTGGAATTTTGAGTTTTTTAACCTTGACACTGAATAAATGTACATTAAACTTATTATCAGATAATTGTTTTTATAAAACAAATTCTATATGCTACTGAAATAAATCAGCCAAGTAGAAAACTCAGCATTAGGAATTGGGATTGTTGAATTAAACTTATTGGCATAATTAAAATTACCTTTGAAATGTTTGCTCCCTTAAGCCTAGTTTACAGATCCCAAGCGAAAAAAAATAAAAATGTTCAAAACAATTATCCACCTATTCAGTGCACCAAATATCATATTAAAGGCAAACAATGTTTGCCTTGGCCTTAACCACCTATTGAGTCATTAATTTACCCAAAAATAATAAACTGTAGGCCAAAAATGGAAAATAATTATTTTTAGAGTCAAAAACCATTTGCATGCAAATAATGTATTGAGATGAATATATTTTTTTTGGGAGTGTAGGCCGACCATTAAAAAAAATATTTTATTCACCACATTTTTTTCCATGACATTTCATAATAGCAATGGCTTTTTTTTGCATGAAACTGTAAACCAATCATGCAAACAATTAATTTTGCATTTCACCTCAATTATTTTTGACATGCGAAAATACTTTCATAGATTTTTTTGCGTGAGTGAACTGTAAGCTAGGCTTTACGGCAAATTAAGGAATTTTCCAAGCCCCCATAATATAATGGCGGACTATCACATTCAAAGAATTAAAAAATAAGGCACAAGTACAGGGTGGCGCACCAATTGTGCTACAAGAAGAAATTCAAATAACTTTTTTTTTAATCGATGTATTTCTTTTATTTTTTTTTATTGGTTAGAAAATTAAATTTTATTTTTAAATTATAGACCGCAATGACCTCCACGCTCTCCCAAGCATATGCGGCACCTGATCAAAAAATTATTCATTGCGGCCTGAAGAGTTGAAGTTGGGATCGCCTCAATTATTGTCGTTATGGACTGCTTTAGTTCAGTTAAATTCCTGGGCTTCGTTTTATACACCTCTTGCTTGACATAACCCCATAAAAAGAAGTCTGGTGCAGTCAGGTCAGGTGACCTTGGGGGCCAGCGAAGAGTGGAGTTCCTAGAAATTAAATTGTTTGCGAATTTTTTGTTTAGCTCCGCCATAACTGGTATGGCTATATGTGCAGTTGCTCCATCTTGCTGAAACCAAACGCTGTGGAATGGTATACGTCTTCGGCGCAGTTCGGGGTAAAAAAACTCCTTCAACATCTTTAAATAACGGTCCCCATTGACAGTAACGGTTACACCGTTTTCTTCAAAGAAGTACGGCCCGACAATACACCTTGATGAAACTGCGCACCACATAGTGACTCGTTCTGGGTGCCGTTCCGTCTCATGGAGCATTTCTGGATTAGACTCATTCAATATACGGCAATTTTGCTTGTTTACATTGCCGTTAAGATCAAAATGGGCCTCATCAGACATGAACAAAAAATTGATCAATGTGTTGTCTTCTTCGGCCATTGATATCATTTTTTGGCAAAATTCCAGGCGAACAGGCAAATCCTGAGGGTTTAACTTGCTAGTAATTTGGACTTTGTACGGAAACAAGTTTAAATCGTCATGAAGTATCCGTTGTAATGACCGTCTACTAACTGCAATTTGCCCCGATAAGTTTCGGGTCGAAACGCTCGGATTGGCCTGTATTGCAGATGCTACTGCTGCGATTGTATCCTGAACCCGAACATTGGCATCTCGATGGTACGGCCTTCGTGCGATGCTTCCAGATTCGGCAAACATGTTTACAAACCTCATAATGGTCCATCTACTCGGGGGATTACCGCAAAACTCCCGCCTAAATTCCCTTTGGACGGAAATGACGGACTGCAAAGCATGGTACCGTTGCACTATCCAAATTCTTTTCTCCGTATCCCAAGCATCCATTTTTATAATTCTAAATAGTAACCTACAAAATAAAAATAAAAATAAGCCGATTACTCACACAGAAAAAAATTTATTACGTTTTATTTTTGTAGCACGATTCGTGCGCTACCCTGTAGTAAATATATGACATCTTAGAACAATACTGATAGTAAAAGCTTTTTTTATCGTAGAAAAGAGCTCTGACACCTAATATATGAAATTTGAAAACTAAAATACCTTTTAATTGGTCAGTAACAGGTCAGAAAACGCTAACTACTCCTAGAAATTGGTCAGCCCTAGATTATATAAATTGTAGTCAAGGCTTAAAGTTTCACAAGGTCACGCATGATTTTTGACATCTAATTTATGGGAAATTAATAAATAAAGTATACCATCCGAAAGATCTCTAGGTCATGATAAAACTGGTCAACTATTTTCAGTTATTGTTCAACCATAGTTTTTTTTATGAATTTTCAAAAGTAATTTCATTCATTCATTTATTTTCAGTAATTGGTTAACCACAACCAGTTCTTGGTGTTTTTTGACACTTCATTTGGGTAATTTTATAAAAAAAAAATTATATTCTCTGATCCTTAAAAAAGGTCAGTTCGGTTTAGTATTTGGTCAGCCATAGATTTTTTGTAATGGATTTTTATCCTTATGCCAAAAAACCTTCGTGACCTTGAAAAAAAACTTTAAAAAAAAACTTTAGCAAAGCATTTGCCTCCGTCAATGATTATTTATGTTCTCATTGACAATTTAAATAATTAATCTGCAATTTCCTTATTCGTGGGAAGAAGTCAGAGAATTGTCATTGATGATAAATATTCAAGATCAATTGTTATGCAGGAGAACCCCAAAGAAACCATCTTGGGCCATTGCTATTTATTATCATTCAAGATAAAAGTTCAAATGAGCTCAATTCCATATTGCGTTTCTAAATTTAGTTTTGTTACTGTTTAATGTTTGCATTTTTATTTGAAAAAAAAGAGTATTTTTATGGTCTTACATGAAAAAGTTGTGATAATAAAAGACAAAAAAGATATATTTTCACAGAATTTAATATTAATTGAACTATTTTTGATGAAATGAAGAATAGAACACGAAAACATAAAAAACGGCAATGTTTGCTCAGTGCATTTATGAAATATATGCAAAGCATAAACTTACTTACTTTACTTTAGATGGCGCTCACGGTCCAGGATGGACTACGGCCTCAACCAACGAGCCCTTCCAGGGAGCTCGGTCCCTAGCTAACTGCCTCCTGTTACGCACTCCAAGTTGGTTGAAGTCGCTCTCCACTTGTGATCGCCATCTAAGGAGGGGTTTTCCTGTGCAACGCAGAATATGAGGGGTGGATTCGAAGACTAGTCGGGCTGGTGCATAGGTGTCCATACGATCCACGTGTCCCAGCCATCTAAGCTGCTGTATTTTCAGCTTTTTGACTAGATCGACGTCACTGTAAGGCCTGAAGAGCTCGTTGTTAAATCTTCTCCTCCATACTCCATCGATACAGACTGGGCCAAAGATCACCCGAAGAATTTTCCCTTCAAAGCACCCAAGCAGATCGGGATGATTAGGGTCTTATAAATATAAGGTCTCCTTGGGTTTTTGAAATTATTGAAAAGCGGCCAGTGTAACCATTCTCTCAGAAATGCAAAGGTGAACTTAGTAAAAAAATAAATAAATTTAGTGGTGCAATAGCTCATGGAGAACCAGGGCCTAGTGACTAACAACTCTCAACCATTCCTGTGTGCGTGTTGTTGGCAGGAATGGAGGAGATCTACAATTTTTTACCGAGTCCGAACTGCTAGATGAGAAGCACTTAGTGATGACAAGAATACTCTTTGAGGATTTGTCAGTTCCTCGCAAGAGACAGTACCCCGGAAAAAAATGTCTCTTTTTAGGTGGCAGTGGCCGGGAATCGAACCCAGACCTTTGGCATGACAGTCCTACGCACTAACCATTATGCCACGAGGTACTTAGTAGCATTTTTGATTTTAAGCATATCCTTATGGGTCAAACAAACATATTCAATAATAAAAACCCTTGCACGTAATTTAGGGTATAACCGCTCATTTTCCGGGCTATTCAATAGACTACAAGTCAAAAAAAAAAAAAAAAAAAACAATAACTAAAATAATACATTTATATTATTTGCGTTATTTTTTCTTCGTATTAAAACAATCGACTTTAAATGTATACAAAATTTTTCAATAATTCAAAAAACAACAACAAACCGCAACACTTTTTGGCAAGAAAATTCTATCAGAGCAAGAAAAACATTTTTTTACAAATATTTTTGTATAGAATAGTTCAGCAGCAACTCCAGCGGTAAGCCAGCGGGCCTGCTACAGTTCAACGTTAGCCATGCCCATGATATTTGTATACGAGTACAATGAAACAACATTTTCGGTTTGATCTGAAAAATTAGCTCTTAAGGTTTAATAATATTGACCACTTAAAATACCTAAGTATTTCAATGTATAGACAGAAATCTGAAAGTTAATAGTTTAATTACTATTTGCTAAACAAATACCTAACTCACTCAATGCTGAATCACTTTAAGCCTTAAACAGCAAGAAAAATAATTATTTGAAGATATTCTATACATAAATTTACTAAAGAAAAATAACCGGAGATATATATTTTTAAATAATCAACATTTTAAACAATGTTTTCCAAGACAGTTCATTTCATAAAAAAAAAATCAAAATGCTGAAACAAATTCTATGTAAACCAAAAAGATTGTTTTAACAACATTAACTTGGTTTCATAAAAAGACTTTAACAAAATCATAAAAGCAACATAAACAAGTCATTAAATTCTATAGCACAACTGTTCACGACTTAAAAGCATCTTAAAACACCAACAATATCACACCATATTTCTAAAAGCCCCTTATACATATACAACATCGTCATTAATTAACTTCATCAAAAACCACTCAAAAGCGATTACAAAATATTTTACTACAACACCATAAAGCCGCTCATTTAGCCAACTAGCACCACTATAGCGAGTATAGAGTCGGAGGACCTTAAACTTCCGATATCGTTTGTATTCAGAGAAGAAACTTTTCGATAACTCCACTATACCTACATCGTTGTCGTTGTTTTGCTTGTATCCACCAAAAACTACTACCAACAACTATAAGCAAACAGAAAAAAAAACAACATAATGCTAATTAGCTGCACTTGAGCATTATTGCACAACAAATGCTAACGTCGGTTGCTCCATTTGCCTATGTATATATCGGAGGTATAGCTGTACTCGATACTTCCGCCATCTTGACTCTAGTTCACTAAGTATATGCAGCGAATGGTTCGGTTCGGTTCCGCATGCTGAAAACTTATTCCGACAAAATGGTGTTGTCTTTAAGACTTTGCCAATTCACTTCCATAAGGGCTTTTCGATTTTCCAAATAAACCGAAATTCCATCGAAGAGCGTGGTTTTGCCGATGAAGCCTCAACGCAAGATGCCAAACTTATTTCGCCTATACAACATGTACCGGAGAATGGATCAAATCTATCGTTACAATTAGACACAACTTGTGCAATACCAATAACAACAACACCAACCAATACCAACACAAAAAAAGCAAAAAAAAAGCAAAAAAAGCAACATAAATGCTTTAGCAACAAGGAATAGACGATATAACAATAATTTCCATCGTAATTGTGTTGTGTTAAACTTTTGTGAGATTTGTAAGGATTTTGCCCACTCAAAAATTGGTTAAGAATAAAAGGATACACAGATGCATTGCTGATGAGTTGAGAAGTCCATAAGGACCTTATTACCGATGGTATGGAAATGAAGATGAATTTCGCCTGTGTCAAATATTTAAATAAAAGCAAATTGAAGTTAAAATTAAGTTAATTTTAAATGGATTTTTTTGTTCAAATTTTTATCAAGCTTTCGTCCTCAGACAAATAATGATAGCTAATTGTGACATTGAAATCAGAAATTACAATGACGACGAATTGTTTGCTTTCTATATCCATCACCAATGATCAAGACTATGCTAGTTTCATACGTAAACTGTTCAAATATTATTAAGGCTTATCAACTTATTCTAGTATGATGCCCTTACATGTAATTTTGTTAAGCTCCTTAGCGTCTTGAACATAAGAGCAAGAACGTGCCACCCAATGTTGCATTTATTTTTTTTCTCAAAAAACGACTCATATGATTTTGAAAGACTTTATCCGCCCTACCTATCAATAAAAAGCGATCATATATCCTCTATTTCACAAACTAATAACTAAAACGTTGATCAGAAGTTAAGAAGTTTAGAATACAAATTTTATTTCGATAAAAATATAAACTGCTTATTCAAGTTAAAATTAAAATTTAAGCGATACATTCAACAAGAACTCTGTTATAAACAAAGACTATTTATTGAACCCAACTAAGGTTGGGGTCAGAATCCCGAAAACCAGAAATCCCGAAAATTCACAAACCCAAAAACCCAGAATCCCGAAAATCCAAAATCCCGAAAACACAGAATCCCGAAAACCCAGACTCCTGAAATCCCAGAATTCCGAGAACCCAGAATCCCGAAAACCCAAAATTCCGAAAACCAAGAATCCCAATAACCTAAAATTCCAAATCGAAAAAATTTGGATTTTGGGTCTTTGGTATTCTGAGTTTTCGGGATTCTGAGATTTCGGGAATCTGAGTTTTCGGGATTCTGGGGTTTCGAGATTTTGGGGTTTTCGGGATTCTGGTTTTCAGGGATTCTGGATTTTCGGGATTTTAGGTTTTTGGGATTCAGAAATTCGGGATTGTGTCCGTGTGTCCTACTAAAATTATAAAAATTTGCTCTAAGCATCTATGTACCTCTCTTAGAACGTTTTTGATAAGCACTCGTTATTTAAAAAAACACCTTACCCTGGCTGTTTATATTACATACCAATTTTTTTTTTTTGAAAATTCGATATCTCAAAATTGGGTTGACAATTGCTTTTGAAATTTTATTCGCGTCGCACGAACGGAACCAATATTTTCGTAGTAAATTTGGACGATTTGCAAACGTTGTTCAGGAGTAAGTCTACTCATTACGAATTGGCAAACCAAACAGAGCATATATCAAGTGACAGCTGTCAAAAATACCAACTGCGAAAAAAGTATTGCCAGATTAAAAACCACCTAGCTTTCTAGGACTAGGATATTTTATGTGTTGGGGCAACTCATTTCACAATCTTATTTTTTTTGTCTTCAAATGGCTGGCAAATTTTTTAAATCACATTCAAATTGCGTTAGATCAGATGTAAAATTAGTGTTTTTCATTGACAAACAGTGTTTATCAGTTCAAAAACAACCAATTTTGAAGTAGATATTTCCATTTGTCATTTTGTGAAATGACGCAAAAATGCGCATTTAAGTTTTCTTGACCAAGCAATTAAGACTTTTGTCATTTATGGACAGAATTTTAAGCATCTTAAAAGTTCTATTGTTTTTTTTTTTACTGAAACTCTCTTTATCTACTCCCATCAATTAAAAACTTAAAAAAAAATATTCAACTTTTAACCTAAAGAAATTCATTTTACAAAAACTTTCATCGTCTCTCTGGCTTCGTCAAGCTTCTAACTTTCTCAGCCACACAAAATTTCATACAGGCAAAGAAGAGGCACCATCAGCACAGTATTCAAGTGGTTAATGGAAAATTGTGCAATTTTCAACAAGGACTTTATTATAGCGTTTCCATGAAAGGAAACTTACCAAATTATTGCCTACAGCTGATGCAACTATAACTATACCCCAGCGCCAGTGCCAGCATCAGTAGGACAGTATGGCATCAGAATCAGAATATGAAAGTCATATAAGCGGAAGCAGCCAGAGTCTAGGACAGGTCTGGTTTTTCCAAGGAGCAAATGGCCACAACTGTGAGTGTTTGGGTGAAAGCGTATCAGTGTCTGGGCAAATCTTGGTTTGATATGCTGTCGACTTTGGCTATACATGATGACGATGAAGGCGACAGCGGCATGAATACTGTGTCCGTGTTCATGTTCATGCTGATGCATTTTGGACGTCAGTAGTCGTCGTCGTCGGATGGTGGCACATTCTACATACACTTTTCAAACTGTAAAGGTTACTTTAGTTAATGACGATGGCTTGGTTACTTGGTATCCTGGAAAAGTTTAGTTGTTGTTGAGGACTTTCTCAAAGTTGATTCACTTTAATAAATTGCTATTAGTTCTTGTCCAATGTCGTCGTCATCGTCGTTCCATTAAAAAGGTAAATTGGCAGAGTTGGGCTGTTTCAATTTGTGCAACCAGCAACAAATATAGCAATGTTGTTGTCTTTTGTGTCTCGCTATTGGAGGACAGCCGATAGCTTACACAAAAGGAGATACAGAGTGATGTATACGTATTGTTAAGTTGAGTTGAGACCACAAACTTTTAAATTGGAGTGATGTCAATGTTTTTGTTTTCTCGTATCACCAAACAATGATAAGTATATAATACAAGAAAAAAAAAAAAAAACAAATATTTAATAGGTATCTTCAACATCTAAGCATTTTGTAGCTTTAAACCGGAAAAACACGTTCGTGAGACATATCCCTATACAATTTTTAATTTGGATCAAACAATTAAACCGCAATTGCTTAAACTTATCCATCTAAGTCTTGACAAATTCAATTTTAAAATAAATTCGATTGAATTAAATATCAATCAAGAAAAACAAACATATTCTATAACGCAATTTAAATTTTTCATAGTAAAGAGAGGCTTCAAACAGTCCCTGATGTTGCGAAAAAAAGAAGTGTTTTGAAAAAGTGTACATTAAACAAATTCACTTTTTGTCAAGGAGTTTTGAGGCTTTCTTCTCTCATTTGATCATTTCCTACACAAAGGAGGGGATTCCTCACGTAACACCCATCATTTTCTAGGAAAAATTCCTCCATAGATTTCTACCACAAGTCCTATAATATAAAAAACCAATAAGTATGTACATATTTACATTTAATCAATTTTTGTGTCTATAAGAAAACATGACTTAGCAAAATCATCTCACACACCTTTTATATAATTGCAAATCATTTTTTTTTTATATGAACTTTACAAGGGTGAAATTCGGAATCCAGCTTCCAGCATCAATAAGCCTAGGAACAAAGTGTGAGAAGTCAAGACTATGGTGTTGACATAGATGAAATAGAAATCCTCGCAGGTTAGCGATTTTATTTGCTTTGAAAAATAAGAAATTGGTATGTATCGGGTTGTTCAATGAGAGTACTACGAAAGTTTTTTGTAAATAAAACAAAAACGGTTTTGGATATCAATGAAATTCCTTATTTCTGTAAAAGGACGTTCGATGCCATTATGTATGAAACTCGATTTCTTTTGCATGGCCACCACGGGCACGCTTGCAGAAGTCCAGACGCTGAACCCAATTTTCGACGGTTTTCAAGCATAAATCGGCCGATACTGCTGCAGTTTCAAGTTCGATATTCTTACGAAGTTCATCAATCGTCGCTGGCTTGTTGGCATAGACCATAGACTTAACGTAGCCCTACAGGAAATAGTCTAACGGCGTCAAATTGCACGACCGAGGCGGCCAAGCGACTGGACCATTTCGTGAGATAACACGTTCTCCAAACTTGGTTTCCAATAAATTGATTGTGACATTCGCTGTGTGGCTTGTGGCGCCGTCCTATTGGAACCACATGTCCTCCAAGTCCATATCATCCAATTGGAGCGAAAAATATTCGGTTATCATTGAACGGTAGCGATCCCCATTCACAGTAACGTGTCGGACTTGATCATTACGGAAGAAGTACGGCCCAATGACACCGCCGGCCCATAAACCACACCAAACCGTAATTTTTTCGGGATGCAATGATGACTCATAGAGTACATGTGGATTGCTGCCTGACCAATATCGCATATTTTTTTTTATTGACGAAGCCATTCAGTCAGAAATGAGCCTCATCGCTGAAGGTTTTTCGATGACAATCCGAATCATTTTCAAGTTGTTGCTCAGCCCAATTCACGAACATACAGCGCTTCTGGTGGTCAAGTGGCTTCAGTTCTTGCGTCAATTTAATCTTGTAAGGATGTATGCTAAGATCTTTTCGTAAAATTCGCCGCAACGACGTCACAGAGATGCCCAACGCTTGAGAACGACGTGTGAGAGACACATTTGGGCTTTCTGCAACTGAAGCCTCAGCGGCAGCAATATTCTCGGCACTACGGACACTTCTTTGTCTCACTGGCACGGGAACATTTTGTACTGTGCCTGTGGATTCAAATTTTTCCACTAGACGCTCAATTGTTGATCTGCTAGGACGATTTTGACGACCATAAATTTCGACTCGTTGTTGGCTCGTATATCTTTCCATCATGAAAAAGCAAACCTTACTGAAGAGAAATGTCAAAATAGCGGCAAGAAATATGGCGTCGCTTGCTGTCCCTGTCGCTCTACTTTTGTAGCGTCCCGTTTGAAAAACCCTTTATAACCTTCAGCATAACATATTGAGACAATCCAATAAAACATAACTAACAATTTTCTCAAGAAAATTAAATGTTGTTTATACTAGAATAAATAATTAGACCCCTTACTTTTACTTACTCTTATTCGTAACTTTTACTCGTTACTTTTACTCGTTACTCTTACTCCTTATATTAACTCTTCCGTTTTTTTTTGGTGACTTTGATTGGTCGGTATTTCGGCAGTCATAAATGATGAAGTTGAATTTTTTTTCAACGCACCTATTTATTACGAAAAAAGAACATGATTCTTTATTAATTAAGGGCCACTTTGTTCACAGCTACTCATCTATAACACTGGTCTGCAAAAATTAACTTTTATTTTCAACTTCAAATAACTTTTCTAAATCATGACACAACTGACATTTTTAAATCTAAATCTATAGTTTCAAACAAATTTTATCACGTACATAGTTTTTTTTTGTTGATTTTTGAAAAATATATATGTATGTGTATATGTCACGTAGGGATGACACCAACAGTCAATGGAGGAGATAAGAGGAGAATTCCACAAATCCTTTTGCAGACTTTGCCATCAGGTCATCACGTCGTAATGATCAAAAGGTCAAAAAAAGATTTAATAGGAAAACAACCCTGGTAGTTTAATATCATTGATTCACTTATTGAAGATGAATTGACTGGTATAAACAGCTCCTTCAACTTTATATTCCAATAAAGAAGAAGATATTGAGCAGGCAATAATATCAATCAAATTAAATGCTACAGGCCTGGATTTAATGGAACCTAAGTTCGTTAAACTGTTGCTACCATATTTATAACGCTTTATTACTGATTAATTTAATAGTATACTTACGAAGAAGGTCAAAATGATTCCCGTTTCTAAAAAGCAAACGTGTACTGCTGCAGAGTTCTGGTCAGTTGCTTTATTCCCATTTCCTTAAAAAGTGTTTGAAACAACTATTCTGAAGTAGATGCAAAAATACCTAACAATCAGCACTCTGTTAAGTTCCTACCAGTCTGGTTTTTGACCAAAGCGCAGCTGCAAACCAGCCTAACTTTTTGTAACTGATGAAATAAGAATCGCAATGGATACTGATAGTACTACACTACTAACACTATAAGACTTTTCAAAAGCGTCTGACACTGTTAGCCATCCAATTCTGTGTTAAGAGCTGCTAAGAAGGTTTGGTTTTTCTTTAGAATCCTGAAAGCTTGATCATTCGTACCTTAACGGAAAGCAACAATGCATGGTGACAAATGAATGTTCTTCCACCTTTCTCAATGTCTTAGCTGAGGTGCCTCAGGGATCTATCCATGGACCAGTTCTCTTCTCACTTTATGTAAACGAGCTGTATAAACCTCAGAATTCTGAACAATTGTTGACAAAGGTCCGATTCTCTGCAGTACTTTTCTAGTAACGTATTTTTATAATTTAATACAAATTGTATTAAAACAGCTGCAAATCAAACGTGCCTGCCCTTTTTCTGCTTACTAATATAAAATAAACACATAAAATATGCTTTATTTTGAAGGCGCGTTGAAATAATTCGAGGTAAAATATTTAAATTAATAGATACAATTTTATTCGCATTAAGATTTTAGTTCTCATTAATGTGAAAAACAAAAATCAAAATAATGCCACCATAATATTGTATCGTTATTATTTTTTTTATATATATTTTGTATTAATTTTCAGGAAAAGTATCTAAAAATTAAATTTCAGGAAATAATGTATTGTAAATACATTTATATTGTTAAATATAATACAGATTCGTATTTCATCGTAATATTTGATATTATTAAGTTTTGATATATTTTGTATTAATTTCATAATTGTAATATTTCCCAGGTATTAAATTTCAATACATTTCTGGTGTTGGCATATAAGTTACCTAGAAAATATTAAAAAGTACCCCAAAATTTTTAACCGTGTACTTGTTATACTACATTTTTATTAGGCCAAACAAGGTTATTTCGTTGAAAATTTCCAAATTCGATACGAAATCATCTCATTTCCCATACAAATTCACATTTCGAAATGAGATAATTTCAAGTAAATTTGCACGAAATTAAGTTGTAAATTAAGTCAAAACCTATTGAACACACCCAATTGGCCACAGTTTGAAGAGCTCTGAAAGATATTGTATAATAATGTCAAAGCTCGATGCAAGTAGATAGAATAAAACAACGAAGAAAAGCGAGTAACAGCCAGTTGAAATTCAAAAATGAAAGGAGTTGTCAAACGAAATTACCAATTTACAAATGAAAACACTTTTTGTTGTGATTTGGGAAACTACCTCATTTCGGCTCCAATAAAAAAGTTATATTTACCACAATTTTAGTCAATAAGAGAAAGTTTGAGTTGATTAGTTCCATATAACCAGAGCCTGTGAAAAACCTGTTACAGATTTAACCCAACGTGTGAACAAACTGGCCCTAAAAGTCAGAATATCAAATTTCAAATGTAACATTTTTAGTGTTACGTTCATAGAAGGAGACCACAGTTTCAATAGTTTTTTCAAGGATCACAAATGGTGAGGTTGCTGCACTGATTGCATTTGCCTTATTTTTTTTTTTTTTGAAGTATCAGGAAGGTTTGTTAGAAAAGGTCTTTTAATAAAAACAGTCAACTTAGAGACAAATTTACGGATTTAATCGAAAAATGATTTCATGAGAGGTAGATGCAGGATTTATTTTCTTCGGTTTCTCCAATCCTCTTAATATTAAGTTCGTTTAAAGTTTTGAGATCTGCTTTTTTTAACTTTAGCTCAAATTAAAAAAATATTTTTTTTAAATTTTCCAATACCCAGTTTACAAATATTTGATCCTTGCCGATCCAAAGGTATCAACCCTTTCCAAATAAGAGTATAAACAAGTATTTTAAAAGTAAAATAAATTTACTTAACGTTTGGTTTTTTTTTTTTGCATAAATCGGACAGTCTAGGTTTCATGAGCTACTTTTTCAAGGTAAGACTCATAAAAGCTTCAGATTGAAATCACTTAACACCCTTGTTAAATACTTTCATCCCTGCATCAGTTCATACCATCCTTCTATACAACATTCCGCTTAGTTTTTTGAGTCAGAAAACAAAACAAAGAAACTTTTGCAATAGATCACCTCATCAACGGTTATCGGATGCGCTGCAGGTTCTTTCGTTAACTGCATCGAAGTAGAACCGAAAATAAAAGTTTTAACACTCGAATAGAATTTATTATAACTCTTCTTGTAACTTTATCTCCCTCAAAATGGATAGTCACTGGGAAAAGAATATACCCCATAGTAGTAGTACTACAATAGTCCTAGCGTTCCTTTGCTTACCAATTCCGTTCTTCTTTGTTTTTCTATATATTTTTTTTTGTTTTAATTTTTTTGCTCAGCGTTGCTGCTGTCTTACTTCGCAAATACAATGCAGAAAGACCTGTAAATGCAGTAAGCATCCTTGGTGTAAACTACAACAGAAATAGTGAAAGGACTTCTCGGTGCACTGTCAAAAGGGTGGAAGTGGGAAACACCATAAAAAAACAACAACAAATAAAAGAAAAGAAAAAAAAAAAACAGAAAATTTTTGTTTTATTAAAAAAGTTTTGTAATTAGAGAATCCGCATTTGAACGTCTGTGTGTGCGGGCAAATGTTCTATAGGATATTTTATTAAGTTGAAGAGTTCCTTTCTGCTAGTTGTTAGCTCTGGTAGCCCAATACCCAGTGACTGTAGTGTGTCTTATGTGGAATGTGTGGTGTTTCAGGGGCTGTCAACTAGTTGATATATATATTTTTATATTTTTTGTTAGGAAAACTTATTTAGTCCTGGTTAAATTATAAATTCTTCACGCAAAAATTATTATTTTGTTGTCTATGTGTGTCTGGCTAATATTTATAAATGTTAAAAAAAACTTACTACCTTTGCGCGATAAGTGTTGAAAGTAAATTTTATTAAATTTTGTTCACATGTGTATGTATTATAATAAAAGGTGGTTCATATTTGTTTATTTTTTTGTTTTGCATATAATAATTGAAAAAATTCGTTGTCAATTATGTTTGAAATCGATTAACTTCAACACTTTCCTCTTAGCACTTGAACTTCCCCATACAAAATAAACAGTATTTTTAATTCGATACCTTAGTACCAAAAGGATAATAACGGGTGATTTTTTAGCTGGTTTGGTTTTGGCAACACTGGTTTTGACAGCTGACGTGTGTTTAGTACCTTGTGTCACTGTCAAACAGCTTCAGTTTGGTTTGCAATTTAACCATGGATCGTCTTACAAATGAACAACGCTTGCAAATTATTGAATTTTACTATCAAAATTCGTGCTCGGTTCGAAATGTTCATCGCGCGCTGCTTCAATTTTATGGTCGGCATTCTCGACCTTCTGAGCAGTCTATTCGGAAGATTGTGACCAAATTTCGCACCAAATTTACTTTGTTGGACATTAAACCACCAACACGTTTACGTACTGTGCGTAGTGAAGAAAATATTGCGGCCGTATCAGCTAGTGTGACAGAAGACCGCGAAATGTCGATTCGGCGCCGTTCCCAGCAGTTAGGCCTTTGTTACAGCACTACGTGGAAAATTTTGCGGAAGGATTTGGGCGTAAAGCCTTTTAAGATACAGCTGGTGCAAGAACTAAAGCCAGCCGACCTACCACAACGCCGAATTTTTGGTGAATGGGCTCTTGGAAAGCTGGCCGAGGATCCGCTTTTTTATCGAAAAATTGTGTTCAGCGATGAGGCTCATTTTTGTTTGAATGGGTACGTAAATAAGCATAATTGCCACATTTGGAGTGAAAATCAGCCAGAAGCATTGCAACAGCTACCAATGCATCCCGAAAAAGCCACTGTTTGGTGCGCGTGCGGCTTATGGGCCGGCGGCATTATTGGGCCATATTTCTTCAAAGATGATGCGAATCGCAGCGTTACTGTCAATGGTGAACGCTACCGAGCGATGATAACAAACTTTTTTTTGCCCGAAATGGAAGTTCTTGACTTGCATGATATGTGGTTTCAACAAGACGGTGCCACATGCCACACAGCACGCGAAACAATGGCGCAATTGCGAGGCGAGTTTGGTGAACAGTTAATTTCACGTTTCGGGCCTGTCAATTGGCCGCCTAGATCGTGCGATTTGACACCATTAGATTATTTTTTGTGGGGGTATGTCAAGGCTAATGTCTATAGGGACAAGCCCGCTTCGATTGACGCACTGGAAGCCAACATCCATGCATTAATTCGTGAGATACCGGCCGATATGTGTGAAAGAGTATGCCAAAATTGGACTCAGCGGATGGGCTACCTGAGACGCAGCCGCGGTCAACATTTGCATGAAATTATCTTTAAACATTAAATTGCAAAATTCAAACTATCGATTCAAATAAATATTTCATTAATTTTTTCGAATTTTTTGTGTTTTTTTTTTAAAGTTCTAAACCTCTTAAAAAATCACCCGTTATAAACAATTTAATTTTATTTTTACCGATATGGTTGGGTTAAAAACTTCGGTTTCAATAGCTGGAACTTCAAGATTTTTTGTGTGCAGAAATGAGTATGTGGTTTCCTAAAACTTGCATACAAGATGCGGGTGATAAGGTGTGCTATCAATTTAATTTGCGCTTTTAAAAATTGAATAATAATATTTTTTTAATATTCTAAAAAGTAAGGTTATTTGCCCCAACCCTCATTACCAAATATCAATGATTATATCGGGGTTTTCAATAAGAGCGCTACAAAAGCTTTTTTAAATAAAATAAAAATGGTTTTGGATATCAATGAAATTCTTTATTCCTGTAAGAGTACGTTCGATGCCATTATGTATGAAACTCGATTTTTATTTGCATGGCCACCACGGGAACGCTTGCAGAAGTTTAGACGCTGAACCCAATTTTGACGGGTTTCAAGCTTAAATCGGCCGATACTGCTGCAGTTTCACGTTCGATATTCCTACGAAGTTCATCAATCGTCGCTGGCTTGTTGGCATAGACCATAGACTTGACGTAGCCCTACAGGAAATAGTCTAACGGCGTCAAATCGCATGACCGAGGCGGCCAAGCGACTGGACAATTTCCTGTGATAACACGTTCTCCAAACTTGGTTTCCCATAAATTGATTGTGATATTCGCTGTGTGGCTTGTGGCGCCGTCGTGTTGGAGCCACATGTCCTCCAAGTCTATATCATCCAATTGGGGCCAAAAATATTCGGTTATCATTGAATGGTAGTGATCCCCATTCACAGTAACGTGCCGGTCTTGATCATCACAGTAGAAGTACGGCCTAATAAACCGGCCATAAGCCACACCAAACCGTAATTTTTTCGGGATGCAATGATGACACATGGGGAGTACGTGTGGATTACTGCCTGACCAATACCGCATATTTTGTGTATTGACGAAGCCATTCAGTCAGAAATGAGCCTCATCGCTGAAGATGATTTTTCGATGAAAATCCGAATCATTTTCTAGTTGTTGCTCAGCCCAATTCACGAACATACGACGCTTCTGGTGGTCAAGCGGCTTCAGTTCTTGCGTCAATTTAGTCTTGTTAAGATGAAGGCCAAGATCTTTTTGCAAAATTCGCCACAACGACGTCACAGAGATGCTCAACGCTTGAGAACGACGTGTGAGAGACACATTTGGGCTTTCTGCAACTGAAGCCTCAGCGGCAGCAATATTCTCGGCACTACGGACACTTCTTTGTCTCACTGGCACGGGAACATTTTGTACTGTGGATTCAATTTTTTCCACTTTTTTCCACGCTCAATTGTTGATCTGCTAGGACGATTATGACGACCATAAATTTCGACTCGTTGTTGGCTCGTATATCTTTCCATCATGAAATGGCAAACCTTACTGAAGAGAAATGTCAAAAGAACGGCAAGAAATATGGCGTCGTTTGGTGTCCCTGTCGCTCTTCTTTTGTAGCGTCCCTGTTGAAAAACCCTTTACATTCTACATAGAACCTTTAACACGACGTTTGTACGTTTGTCATTTGGATTTATACTGCCATTTGGATTCATACTTCAAAAAAGCGTGTCGTTTAACGTTTAGTCTAAAAACTTATAACACCACTAGCTACACAAGGACTTTTCAGGTTGTATTTTTGGTTACGTAAACCTACCGCACTAGGAACTTCTATAAATTGGGTATCAAATGAGGATCCTTTAACAAGGACCAAACTATTAAGGAACGTAAACTTTCATACTTCATATGTTTATTTTGTGTGCATTTTTATTAAAGCAGATCTTGCAGCTTTTCTTTTGAAAGTACCTTCCTGTAAATTAAACCACAGAAGAACTTTGTTCTCTTCTAGAAGGAAACAAATCCCTTTCAGAGGATTCAGTAAGTTCATCAAAACGACACACAAAAATGTCAGTATTTGACCAAATTGTGTGAGTATACAGAAATATTCTGAGAAAATTCTCCTACTTTCGTCTTGGTCCATTTTGTTTCTTTTCTCACATTGAGCAGCTTCACTTTAGAAATCTGATCATTAATCTGGCAAGTATAAATTTTCGTCATTTATTAAATTGCAAATTTATTGAAAATATCACTTTTGCAATTACGGTCCATAGCTGACTTTTTTTATGAATAAAAGAAGATATCAAATATATTATTCATATGAAAGCAAAACCCTTTTTATATTTAACATGACCCCAACACACCATTTTAAAATTTCTGTTAACACCCCGAACCACTTAATCAAGTGTCCTTGATTATTCTACACTCACTCACTCTCTGTCAATTATTTGAAGAGTGTTAAACTTTCACATTTGAAACACTGATGCTGCCATACATGGTGCTGGAGTGCCCCCTCCCTCCATCCCCTTCAAACATTACATTGAATTCAGTTTAGAATATGAATACCCATTCCATGTACCTATACTCAATTGGTCCCATTACAACACAGAAGTTACCATCAGTATCAGTTAAGTTTGGCCTTCTGTGCCTTCAGTCAATTTCCATTGACAGATATGTCAACCGAAGCCCTGTAGTACAAATTCAATCAATTTGAGTAATTCTCTGGCATTTGTCCTTCCTGTTTATCCTCAATGGACTCAACTTCAAATGAATGAAAAGCTGGTTGTTTCTATATTCTCAACAATAACCAACGGGATTGTCGATGATGTGATGCTCGAACTGATGCCACTTTGCCACGTCACGGTCCAGCCCCACAACATGCCACTGTGATGTGATGCACTCTCCGCCGTGGAGTAAATGTGTAGCTCATAAATTATTTCGAAATGTCACCATTTCGTTAAACTGTTTTGATTTCATGACAGTTAAGAGTAAACCGGTGATGCATTGGATTTTCACTGCAAACGGAATGAATATTTTGATTTTGGAATTGTTTTTCACTTATGCATCAGAAATATACCGAATAACTAATGAGGCATATCCCAGCGGAAGTTATGTCAAATTGTTTTGAATGAATATGCGGACGTTATAGATTTGGGAGTAGATATGTTTTTTTTTTTTTTTTTTTTTTTTTTTTTAATTTTAAGGTTTAAATGAATCTCTTTATATATGTACATGTAAAGCACCCAAGCACTCAATTAAAATGTAATTTAATGGATTTATAAATAAAAAAACAAGTAAATGATGTATAAAAGAGCTATCTCGAGTATCTCGATTTTAGAATATATTTTCTGAAATTTAGAATTTATTTGGGATAAATGGAACAGGAAGGATGTTTTGAAATCATCAATTTATCGAATGAAATCAGTTGCAGCATGAGAATAAAAGCTAACCTAAAAACACTTAGTTTTAAAGGGCACTCGAACAAATTATCAATCGATAGATGTGCTGATAAACTGACAGCAATTTACTTAACTGTCAAATGGAATGTCAATGGTTAGACTAAAAAATTTGGTAGTGATCGCATATTATTATGCTTTAATAAATGCAAAATTCTAAGCACTTCCTTTTTAATTTTAATTAAAAAATTCTTAAAGTGATACTGCATTTTAGTGTGAGCTTATAGCTTTCTTGCTTTTGTTTAACACATTCCTCTACACTCTCAGAAAAATTTCCTTGTTACAAGCATTGCGTATTTAATACTGTTTAATTTTAATAGAAACTATTCACTGCCAATATTAATTTATGGGAAACAGCGTTTAGCTAGGTCTCTCAAGAATTTATAGCTTTAAAATACATTTTTTACCAAATTGTTTGTGATTATGGGTGTTCACTGTATTCAACAAGGAAAAGATTTTTTTCACAAATTGCCAAAAAATTAAACAGAAACGTTAATTGCATTAGTGGGTAATTCTTTAATTGTTTGTCATAAACGATATAGATTATGCTGTTATTGACAAAGCATGTGAGGTTGAATAAGTTGCGAAGTTGGTGTTAATATTCAGAATTTATAAAATCACGTGCTTTGAACTTTATTTTCTTTTAGTTCACACTGTCTTACACCAGTAAAGCTAGTAAGATTATGCAATGTTTGTGAAATTTTTGGTACTATACCATCAGACAAGTCTTCATGTCTAATGGTAAGCCCCAGATTGACTTTGAAATTTTTAAAACTTTGAATATACATTTAGTTATGAGTATTTAATTTAATTAATAAAAATATTTATTAAAAATGATTTACCTTTATTTGGAAGTGAAAGAATTATAAATTTATAATTTTTTGCTTCGCAATATATTTTAAAGATAATATTGTTTGTCATAAACACTTTCCTTTTATGGTAAAAAAGTAAGCTTTTTTTGGGTAAAATGAAAAGTGTTTAGCAGTTTTAAGATTAAGTTCTAGGGGCAAATATCATTATTTCTTAATGCAATGATTTTAGTCTCTATTTTAAGCTTAAAACTTTCAGAGCCAATCTGATCAATTCCTTCCACAAATTTCAAAAATACTAAAAGCGATATATGAGACAGCTAATCTTCAATGCTTATTTCGCTCTGAGCTAAAAATAATAAAATAAGTTCTGAGAGTAAATATTGTTTGTAGCGAGAACTTTTCATTTGCAGTTCTAAGTTTTAGTTTTTGCAAACAAAGAATTTAAAGCTGTCATTTAAATATTAAAACATTGCCTACAAGAAGCTAAAGTGCTTGATGCCTTTTATCTCTTGTGGTAAACAGTTTCTTCCTTGTGAAACAGAATTTTTTGGCTCATTGTACTTCTCAAACCTTTAAAAACATCTACGCTTGCTGAAATGTTGTTAACAATGCCGATCAAAACTTTTCATTTTTCAAATTCATTGTTTGAAACTTACCCCCCCCCCCCCAAATAAAAAACAAAACATACTTACATATTCAAGACTCCAATGGCAATTATACTCGTATAACGACTTCCATCAACCTACTTCTCATATTGCATCATTTAATTCCACATAAATGATATTAATTTTGCTCAATTTAATTTCAAGGATATATGAAACAGCCTTTCGCTTTTGTTTAATATTAATCGAGTTGAAATAATATGATCACATTAAGTACGTCCTTATAACATTACACTCTGAATGAACTATAAACACGTGTATAAGTACGAATATTTCCCATCCAAAAAATAATATTATTCCACAAAGAATTAAAAACATCATATTCATTAATATATATAGGATAGGTACAAGCATACAACAGTTACAGAACTTCACTTAATAATAATAATAACAACAACAGCACCATCAACTACTATACATACAGGGTGGCGCACGAATCGTGCTACAAAAATAAAACGTAATAACTTTTTTTCTGTGTGAGTAATCGGCTTATTTTTATTTTTATTTTGTAGGTTACTATTTAGAATTATAAAAATGGATGCTTGGGATACGGAGAAAAGAATTTGGATAGTGCAACGGTACCATGCTTTGCAGTCCGTCATTTCCGTCCAAAGGGAATTTAGGCGGGAGTTTGGCGGTAATCCCCCGAGTAGATGGACCATTATGAGGTTTGTAAACATGTTTGCCGAATCTGGAAGCATCGCACGAAGGCCGTACCATCGAGATGCCAATGTTCGGGTTCAGGATACAATCGCAGCAGTAGCATCTGCAATACAGGCCAATCCGAGCGTTTCGACCCGAAACTTGTCGGGGCAAATTGGAGTTAGTAGACGGTCATTCCAACGGATACTTCATGACGATTTAAACTTGTTTCCGTACAAAGTCCAAATTACCAAGTGAGGATTTGCCTGTTCGCCTGGAATTTTGCCAAAAAATGATATCAATGGCCGAAGAAGACAACACATTGATCAATTGTTTGTTCATGTCTGATGAGGCCCATTTTGATCTTAACGGCAATGTTTACAAGCAAAATTGCCGTATATGGAATGAGTCTAATCCAGAAATGCTCCATGAGACGGAACTGCATCCAGAACGAGTCACTGTGTGGTGCGCAGTTTCATCAAGGTGTATTGTCGGGTCGTACTTCTTTGAAGAAAACGGTGTTACCGTTACTATCAATGGGGACCGTTATTTAAAGATGTTGAAGGAGTTTTTTTACCCAGAACTGCGACGAAGACGTATACCATTCAACAGCATTTGGTTTCAGCAAGATGGAGCAACTGCACATATAGCCAGACCAGTTATGGCGGAGCTAAACAAAAAATTCGCAAACAAATTAATTTCTAGGAACTCCACTCTTCGCTGGCCCCCAAGGTCACCTGACCTGACTGCACCAGACTTCTTTTTATGGGGTTATGTCAAGTAAGAGTTGTATAAAACGAAGCCCAGGAATTTAACTGAATTAAAACAGTCCATAACGACAATAATTGAGGCGATCCCAACTTCAACTCTTCAGGCCGCAATGAATAATTTTTTGATCAGGTGCCGCATATGCGTGGGAGAGCGTGGAGGTCATTTGCGGTCTATAATCTTTAAAAACAACTAACTATTTAAAATAAAATTTAATTTTCTAACCAATAAAAAAAAATAAATGAAATACATCGATAAAAGTTAAAGTTAAAAAAAAGTTATTTGAATTTCTTATTGTAGCACAATTGGTGCGCCACCCTGTATTAACGAAAAAAGTTGTTTTTTTTTTCTTTTTCATATCAAGCCAGAAGAGTGGAATTTATTTTTTCGATTTTACTGATAGCAGTTGTACATAATAACAATAAGAAACATCTTTTGTTATAATTGTGTGTTTTTTTTTTTTAATTCCGAAAATTCCAACATAAAAGGAAAGTTTTATAATTTTGTTTTGATACTTTTGCACGATTTTACTCACTACTGTTAACAGTGATTTAAGATTCGTGGAAATACTTGGCATGATTTTGCGCTTCAAGAATTTTTTTCATATTGATATGGTTATTCCTTAGAATTTGTTTACAGAAAAAATATGAATACGTTGTTGCATTAAAATAATTTAAAATATAAATTTATTTTACAAAATTTTTTCAACGTGTTTCCCTTACAATTTTTTATTTTTTTTTTTAAACAAGAATAATAACACCTGGTACCTTCATAAATTTATATACCAAAAAATTTGCGAATATACCAAAACAAAAACCCAATTCAGTTCTTATAAATTTATTAATTAAAAGACTGATCCACGGTTTCCATTTTTTTCGCGTTTTGTACTTTTTTTGGAATTAATTTTTGCTGGTCCCACAAATGTTACCATTTTTTTTTTAATTATAAAGAGTAGGGGTCGAAATTTAAGCAAGGTCAAAACTCGTTTTGCAAAACTTTTCTTTCGAAATTTTGTTTCTCAATATTCTCCAAATTCCGTTTACATAATTTTGGCAAAATAAAGAGAAGTTTGGAAATTGTAAAAAGGGCGTAATTTTTCTTCTTTTTTCAATTACTTTTTAATGAACTTAAAATAAAATACAGTAGACGCTCGATATAGTAAGGTAATAAAACCAGCCTGTTCACACTTTCGAGATTGTTTACTTTTTCGCAAGCTTTCAATGAGGTTTAAAAAAAAGAAACACTTGTTTAGTGTCCTTAAGCAATGTTAAATTCTTTCGGGACATTTTTGTTAAACAAAAAATATGTTTTTACATATAATTTTGTGTGTTCAATAAAGTTAATTTTTTTAGATTTACTAAATCGAGCGTCTACTGTATTATTATTTGCTGGCAAAGCTTACACATTTTTATATTAAGGATATTCATGCAATTTCGTAAAACCGTAGATAAGTTTACAAATTTGTTAAATTTATCTTTTGGTTAATGAATTGTCAAATTTTGTATGGGAAATGATTCATACAATTTTGTTAAAGTTATCAAGGGATTTTGTTCGTTAAATTAACCAAACTGGTTAAACTTATCCAAACGTCATTGTGACTCTTACTCTGATTGAATTACCTAGCATTTAATCAAATGTATAACAAAAGGTCGTTCATGCATACTTTTTACACAATTTGTAAACTTACGACGTTGCATGAATACCCTTATTATTTTCTGGGTAAAACACAAATTTTGTTGAGCTGAGTTTTGGAAACCAAATTTTGATCCACTCCCGAATTTTAATATGATCTTGAGGTTGTGTACCAAAAATATTTCGTATGGATTTTTTGTGCACGCTAAAAAATATGTAGGCTTTGGAGATGTTAATTTTAATATTTTACTTAATATTAATATTTTTTAATATTTTTCTTAATATCTTACGTTTGAAGACAGTTTTAAGCGACAGTTTGCATTAATTTTTTTTTTAATCTGATAAGGGGATAATAATGAGGGCATAATTTTCTCATTTATCAATCAAAAATTGTAGTAGTTAGAACCACTCTTTTATTGGAGACAAAAATTCTTAGCTTCCCCAATTTGTTTTTGTTGAAGCCTGAAATGAACATGTGAAATATTGGCCGCAGATCAGATCAATCAAAAAATGTGTTTAGGGTGTATGACAGGGCTGTGTCTAAGGGTGGGGCACTGGAGCAAATGCCCCAGGTGCCTTCCTATGAAGGAGGCCATGCGAATGGCTCGCCACGTTCCATGAATGGTGCCATGAAATGGGTTTGCGGAATATTCGTTAACACAAACTGCAAAAGTCTTCTCTTAAAAAATGCAAATACAAATTTCACTGCGCTAGTATTGTGTTCAATAGTCAAGTTCGCTAAAGTCACGAATTTGAATACATCATCTACGGTGCAACTGAGCAGTACAAAAATCGAGTTGATGATTGTTGAAAAGGCAGAGAGCATGTTTGTAAACGTCAAAAGCTTTAGCAAGTAAATTGACTGGCGTTGATGAAAACAAATTTTCAACAAACAGGACGCTTACATATTATTTGTCATGACGCTTTCTGCGTCAAAAAAACGACGATCATTTCACGAACAAATTGACTTTGACTGACTGATTCTATGATCAATTCATAGTTTAGGGAATAATGCTTAGAAGCACTTCGCAAGCAGAAACGATCAAAAGAAAATGTATTTTAAACATAATCCAAAATTAATAGTAACTGTTAAATTCGTGTTTAAAAGTCAGACAACAATGTATGATTAGAGTTTTTGTTGATTTCATTCAAACATTCCAAGAAGAGCGATGTATTTTAAGTTACGTTGCGTTGGAATGAAGTTAACGATAGAGAAAATATCGAACTAAAAATAAAAATCAATTTATATCAACTTTTTTTCTATGTACTAAATATTGGGAAGAAATATCGAAAATTCGATCAAAGTCGATCCTTTTCTCGAGTTTCTTTTTAGGCTGCTGACTTTTTGTCTAAGTTTGAAGCTAAAAATTTAATGAACTAGTAACCAAAATAAGTATTCTTACATGCAAAAAAGTCGATATAAACTGACATTTCAACTAGTTAAATCGTTTTTTTTTTCTGGTAATTCATACGTAACCTATACTGAAACAAGTTGGTACTGGGTTTGAGTCGGAGCGGCCCTGGTGTATGGAATACGGTTTAAAGTAAAATTTTTGTTTTTCATTGTAATATTCGTATAATAGCGTCTGTTATTTTTTTTCATTCATTTATTTTTTTTATCGAAGATGATTTCCTTGATATTTTGAACAAAATTCTCACAAAATAAGTAAGTTAAACCGATCAAAAACAATATTGAAAATCCTTTGAGAATTAAAGAGTGTATATCTGCCAAAAACGTAGATCTACCAAATTGATTTTGAATCAAAAAATACATCAATGTTAAAATTTTCTGAATGCAAGTGGTTAAAATCGTCTATTTGATACATCTTAACCAACAAAAAAAATTGTTCAATTTCGACAATAAAACCCCAATAGTATAATTCGGGCAATGGCTTGTAAATGTTGATAGGAGAAGGTAAATAAACTTTACCAATAATGAATAGGTAGCCTATTCCAAAGCTATACAAAAATTATTTTTTTTTAAATTATATTTTCAGATTGCAAATATTTTTGCTTTTCTAATTATTTTTTGCGTATATCTTTGAGTTCTCGGGGGGGGGGTCATGACCCCGTGACCCCCCCCCCCTTGTATACGCCGTTGTCTGGGGTTTGAGTAAAAATCGATCGACCAGCTTTTGTAAAGGAATAATTTTGTCGGAGATGTTATCAATTAACATTTTCTTCAATGCATTTTTAACGGTCTGCACAGACCACAGCCCTTTCAGCTAAGCCGTTTGACTGAGGGTGATAGGCAGGGCTTTTTAGACATTTTATATTCTTTGATTCACAAAACTTTTTAAATGTTTCGGAATTGTAAGGGGGACCATTATCCGACACAAGAGTTTTTGGTAATCCATAATACGAAAATATGGTCCTAAGATTTGTTATTAAGCAATCCGCCGTTGTAGTTCGCATTTGTTTTACATCGATCCACTTGCTATAGCTAGGGCCCGATCCAGCTTTTACGCCGCCCTGGGTAAAAATAATATAAGCCGCCCTTTGCATGGACACCTTATAAGTCATATATCAGTGCAGAAATGGCTCCATTTTTTAACTGGTCTTAAAAAAAGGAGGTTATCATTGCGACGGGTATGAATGTGATATGTTTGGAATTTTGTAGTATTCACATCCATATGGTAGTCTATCTTTCGGCTTCTAAACGAATATCAAATTTTAAGGGTGTATGTTGTGTTATTTTCAAATTTCATTGAAACGACTGATCGCATTGAAATAAAGTTTCGGGTTTTGGCATATAAAAATGTCTCATAATCGGCTCAGTGGCTTAAAAGATAAGATGAAAATGTTTTATAACTCGGATTATATTTTATTTTGCAATTTCAAGTTTCTTAAAATAATTGTTGCCTTCAGTTAAAAATTAATGAATACAATTTATTAGACAAGAAATAATTTTTTTGTTAAAAAAAAAAAAAAAAATAGGTACACAGTAATTATAAAAGGCCACAAAACGAACAAGTCTTTCTTACGAATATGAAAAATAAATCAAACCTTTTTCGAGAATATTCAAGCGTAGTGACTAGAGTATACAATAGTTTTCTTAGCAAAATTTTTAATTATTTAAAAAAAATGTACTTAAAAGGTACATAGCCACGCAAACCATGTGTTCTATAGAAATCATAACCAATCCATATTATCTTTCAAAATGACGACAGAGTAATAAAATTTTAAATTTTTGTGCTTACACATACATACTTCTATGGAGCCAAAATTTTGCTTTGTCGTTAGTTCTTCGAAATGAAAGCCTAATTTTCTTGGGCTAATGCTTGCTAATGCTGATAAAATTGAAATTGTTTTTATGTTAAACGTTCTGAAATATTATTTATTTTTAAATCCTGCCATGGTAAACTTTTATTTGAAAAAAGACCGTCAAATTCAGAGTAGGTATTTTATCCACTCCAAAATTTACTGGTAAATTCAAGAGAATCCTGAGTCCAATTCTGATATATGAACCAAATTTTAATTCTTCTATAAATTATTAAACGATTGTAGGAGAAAAAATACTATAAAAAACATAAAACTGACATCCCATCTGTAAGTTCTAATCCATGTATGTCAGATGAGTCGTACCGAGTTAATAATGTTTTAACAATAATTATCAAAATAAGTTTTCAAATTTTTGTTCTTTCATGTTTCAGCTTCATGAACAGTTGAGGAGCTTGTATAGTTTATTTAATAAATAGTTTATTAACGAGTCTTTTTATTATTAGCTATACCAGAATAATTATGATTTATATATGTAGGATTTTTAATTAACTTCAATTTATTTCAAAGTAAAATGAGACAATTTTATTTACTTTAATATCTAAGAATAGTTTAAAGCAGATTTAAGCAAATTCAAAAAGTTAATTTAGAAAGTTAATTCAATTGGTAAGGTTTTAACAAAAAGGTTTTTTAAGTTGGAGTGATACGGACGTCTTGGTGGCTAAACTTCTTATCATCCTCATATGGGCATCTTAGTTTCTTTCGTCGTTATCATCATCATGTGTGGTTTTGGCTTTTTAAGAAAGCTTTTGGGCAAATACATTTACCAATTTTGCCGCCCGGTGTAAAATGCCCGGCTCGCTGCCCCATAGATCGGGCCCTGTCTATATGTAAAGGCATATTTTCTAATTTAAAAGAACTAACTCCGTTTATATACATTCCATAGTTTTTATTAGTAGTTTCGAGTTTTAGATTATTAATACAATTAAATTCATCTGAATTATCATCTGAATCTGAATTTATTGTATGTTGTTATAAGATCTTTTACCTTTAATAAATTTAGAATTTTTCCTTTTTTAAATAATCTTTAGTAACAAAACAATCTCTAGCAATATGCCCAAATTGTTAACAACAATAACACTGAATATTCATATTTCTACCACCACCACGATAACTTAAATAATTACCACCCGTGTTTTTTTGGGATTTCATAAATAGTATAGTAAGAAATTTCCAATAAAACATATCTGCAGCTGCCTATATTTTTGTATTTGTAATATGGTACCCCTGAATGTGGCTGTCACAACATCAAAGTGGATTTTATGAAAATTAAAAATGGAAATAAAGCAAAATTACTAACAAAAACTAACTTATGTTGAAGTAAAATATGAAATATAACTTTATATTTATGAATTAAATCGAATTTTTCAGTCCATTTTATCTTTGTTTCCAATTTTCAGATTCTAAAATTGATTTTGCAGCTAATAGTAGAAACAAAGGTGTAGGGGTCTGTTGGTAGACTATGGTCAAAGTAAAAAAGTCGTTATTTAGTCTGCTATTACACGCGGACTTTTAAGTCAACTTATTTTTTTGAAATTAAATGAGGGCGAACATAAAATCAGATATTTTTTTTCATTTGAAAACATTCAATTGTTACTTAAAAGTCTTCGTATTATAGCGGACTTATTACACATGGAGTGATTGACGTTATTAGTGATTATTTAAAAATAAATAATGATTATTTATTTTATTGTTTCCTTTAATGTTTGTACCTAGTTTTCAATTGGTAATTCTTGCTCACCAATGTTAGTGGGTTACCTGAGTTTCAACCACATTTCAAGTATGTGATAGTAGAAAAATATGAATGCTAGATTTCAGTTGTATAAACGTGGGTCAAAATTTGATCTGTGGCTCAGAATTTTTAAAATCTTATAACCACGGATCAAAACTTGAACCATATTTCTTCAACTGGCCTTTTATCTGGTAAAAGCTGAACATCAAAACCTGAACCACATTTGTACAAATTGGTCTTAAGCCAAGATTACATATATAAGTTTTTCTTACTATCAGGAACGTTAAAATGCTTTTCATAAAGCTGCAAATAGCTAAGTGCGAATTGCATAAGCAATTTTGGTTGCCGATTGATGCGAATTGCCATAGATATAAACTTCGCCATGACGATGAGTTTGTGGGTAAAATTGTATCCTCACTGAGTTCAACTTCAAAACCATCGTCATGACGAAGCCAAAAGTAACAATCTAAACACTCAATATAACTCTACTCTACGAACATAGCCATCGAGAATTCGAGATACATAAAAGTATCAACCGTACCCATAGGGTGTTTTTTTTTGTGCTGAATGTACTGTTCACCATGTGACTAGGGATTGCTGCTCCTCCCATAACAGTAAGCTCTTGTTGAATCATCTCCATATTAAGTGCCGTTTGACAGCAATCTTCAAATAATTTTGGTGTCGTATAACTTGGACTGTATTTTTTTTTGTGGTGTATTCCCATGAGGAAACGATCTTTTAGTGCTTCCTCCAAAAAAGTTCCATATGCACGTGAATCGGCTAAAGTCTTAAGCACAAAGTTTCATCACTCTCTTGATTTCTATGCATTTAAAAATTTGAATCTTTCGGCGGTCACATTCTTTTTCGAAGAAAAATGTGCCGCAAGCAATTTCACAATTTCATCGAAGGTTAGGTCTTCTGGTTTCTTTGTTGCTACCAGTGGTCACTTTGTAAAGTTTTGCACCCCCGATCCCAATCATGAACGAAATTTTGCTTGCACTGTCCTCGATTTTATTTAATTTTAAGAAATGTTGCATGCGTTCAACATATGATTGAAAATCATTTCCTACGTTGAAGTATTCTATTCTTCAAAAAAAAATTGTTTCTGTTTCTGTTTTTAGAATTAAACTTCCTTTTTTTGCTTTTATTTCACTGTCACTTTCTGCCATGAACTTTTTTTTTTGTCTTCTGTTTTCCTTGTCGCCAATGTACGAGTCCGGGTTCAGCTTAAGACTGACTTTATTATTTATATAACATCTCACATACTTAAGGCTAAATGCTAAAATAAAAATTGGTACAGTTATGTAAGAGAGAGAGAGAGAGAGAATAAACATCTTCATACATATCATGTATGTATTAAAATATATTCTTAAACCTTGTTTTAAGAAAATTAATCAACTAATTTTTGAAATATTGAATTTTCAAAAAAAAAAAGTTTTAACACTGTTTTTAAAATTCAAAATTTATTTTTTTTTTTTTATTATTTTGCCATGGGTAGGTGCAAAACCTGCTATTCAGGCTCTATGAGGACCGAAAAACGCGTGCTCATAGAAGTGTGAGATTCTTACTACACTAAAACCACCTCCACTTCCCGATTGCAACTAAGTTGAAACTTATCTAGCGATTTATTTCTAACGAAGTTAAGTAACGTGTTGCCGGTTACTTTCCGGTGAAAGTTCCTGCTTAGTACGTGATTTTAAAGCGGTTTTCTGTTCACCACACCAAGTCGGAAGGTTTTGTTCTTCGCAGACGGCGTACTAAATTCGACTCGTCAAGAATGTCAATAATCGTTGAATTAGCGTGTTCTAATAGTCGATTTCTATGTTTTCGCGCAAAATTTTCTATTTCGTCCCGGACCGTAGGAATCCCGAGATCCCTGTGAAGATCTTCGTTTCTTATATACCACGGAGCATTTACAAATGACCTAAGCAATTTATTTTCAAACGTTTGTAAGTTATTTAAGTTTGTATCGCAGGTACAACCCCAAAGTTGTATACCATAAGTCCAAACAGGCTTAAGAACCTGTCGATATAAGATCAATTTATTTTCAATACTAAGCTTTGAATATTTACCGAGTAACCAGTTCATATCTCTTAATTTACTTTTTAGTTCTTCGCATTTCTTTTTCACGAGCGGCTTCCATTTTAATTTCGCGTCTAGAGTCATTCCCAGATACTTTGCCTCATTTGCAAATGGAATACGAGCGGTATTAAGAAAGACGGGTAATCTATTTATTTTTATACGTAAAGTCCACGTGGACTGACTTTTGTTTATTGAGCGCTATTCTCCATGTTTTCGTCCACTCAATAGCATTTTGTAATTTAATTGTAGCTTCGCTAATCGTTTTGCCTACTGCTTGTATTGCAGTATCATCAGCAAACGTGGCTACAATAGTGTCATATATTTGAGGTATATCGCGTGTAAATAAAAGGTACAGAACTGGACCTAATACACTTCCTTGTGGTACCCCAGCCACTATTTCTTTGAAATCAGAATAGTAACTTCCGTGTCTTACACAAAAAAGTCTTTCATTTAGATATCCGTTTAGAATGTTGTAAAGTCCTTCAGGCAGAACTTGTTTTAATTTGAACTTGAGGCCTTCGTGCCACACCTTGTCAAACGCCTGCGACACGTCCAAAAAGACAGTCGAACAGATTTTCTTTTCTTCAAGAGCTCTCTCAACTATGTCAGTAATTCTATGCACTTGATCAATTGTCGAATGCTTGCTTCTAAATCCGAACTGATGTTCAGGTATTAATTGTTTCTTCTATTATCGATTGCAGGCGCAGGAGTAGTATTCTTTCAAAAACTTTTGATATAATAGGAAGAAGCGAAATCGGCCTTTAAGACTTCTTTTCGTGAGAAGGTTTGCCAGGTTTCAAAACCATTATGACTTCCGCAACTTTCCATTGGCTCGGAACATATTCTAACCTTAGAGCGATACAATTCAATTGAAACTAAAATTTGGTGAAATTGGAACGAAAAATAGAGAAAGATAATGAATAAGTGGAATATAACTCAGTTTTCTTTTTGATTGTTTGAAAAGCCACACACTATGTCCAGATATAACCTGCCTAGCTGTATTTTATTTCTCCCAGATCTGATTGGATTTGCATACGCAAATACATGGATAACCAAAACAAAAAAAAAATCCAACTTAGCTTTTGGATTTGAATTTACAAATCCACTCTGAGCACACACGCTTAGCACTTTCTTGCTTTTTGTGTTGAAAACAGGGAGAAAATAGTAACAGTACAGAGAAAATGCAGAAACAATAGGACAAACAGAGATAAGTATACTCTTGTCACACTTGGAACCTGTTTGTTTTACTATGGTAAACTAATCCGGATTAGATCTGGGGTAAAAAAAAATTCAGCTATTGTTGCTGTTTCACGTTGATTTCCTCTCATACTCGTATATTTTTTTTTTTCAATTGATTTACCAAGAAGGAAGACTGAAAACTAGAAGTAAAGAGAAGAATATTCTTTTTTACTCTGTTTTTCTGAGCTTAGTTGATAAATTTCAATTGAACCAGAATGTATTTAGAAGAAGAAACAAGAAAAAAACTCTCATACAATTATTTTCCTTAAGTCTCTATCCAATCCGGATACCACCAGATGGCGCTAGTACTAGCAAGCCTATTCATACTCACAAACAATTACATCGCCCATCCAAAGCATCAAAAATGGAATAGAATCGCAATTTATACCGTTTAAGGCCTTCACTCATTCGAATAATGCAATTAACCATGCAGATAGAGTATTAGCAGACAGGATTACACAGAAAGCCTCCCACTGGTTAGCAAGGCTTTCTATTTGGTACTCATTCATTACGTACGGTGACGATAACTCCACTCTTATCCAATTATCTGCCGTCATGGATTTTTGTTCTGTGCCGCTCCACGCCGAATACTCTATGAGTTTGCTCCCTTTAAGAAGAAGGGTACTATATTGCACAAAACGGAACAGCTTCATGGGGCTAGCAAAAAAGAAGACCGACACGACGTAAATAGTACAAAAAAGTAGCTAAAGGATTCCCGTTGAAATGGGACCCGGAAATAACATTGGACACTTATTCTCATGTTCCGTCTCTTTGTTTTATTATTTTTTTTATGTTATTTTTTGTGTGCTTCGACTATACTGATGTTGGTGTTGTTTTTCGTCGGCTCTCATTGTGAATTCATCAGAATTATTCAGAATGGAATAAAAATTAATTTTTTTTCTTTATTTTGCACTTTTGCCGGAAAATTTATTCCATGAATATTCAAATAGAGGTAATTCCTGGTGCTTTGCATTACAAGGTCCAAAGAAATGGGGGTGTTTTGCATTGTGTTCCAACCATCAGTGAGTGAGTGGATTCGGAATTGGATGCAGCTATCCGGATGTAAATCGCAATTGGTGTGGTAAATGTGGAAGTGGATGCCGCATAAGCGGCAACGTGCTAAAGGATACGATACTCCTCTCTGCTCGTTTTGAATCTTGGATATAAACGGAGATTTATTAATCTGTAATGGTAATATGTGGGTATGTACATACGAACATGCATAGATACTTATCTCATGCACCACTCGAGTGCGTTTTCGTGAGCGTAAAATTAGTGAACTGTTTTGTATTCGAAAAAGCGTATAAGAGAAAAGGAGAATTTTTTGTGGCATGAAACACTAGTAACGCAGATTTTTTCACAATTCGAAAGCTTTAAAGTCATGATGGAGAGATTGGCCATATGTTTTTGGAAAGCTCACCGTTTCTAGATCATTTTTGATTGCTATTGTATAAGAATTGCTTCATCGTGTTACTGGACCATTTTTAAAAATGTTCAAAGTTTTGCCAAAAATCAATCCAGTAAAAATAATCCGACATATTTTCAGAAATGAGGCTAAGATATAAAATTAAGTCCAAAAAGTTCAAAATGTTTCAGGCACTATCATCAGCTTTTCAAAAACACCCATATCGACATAAATATTAAAGCGGCTAACTTTAAAGAGTTGGTTTTATTTGAAATAAGAAGAGAAGCTGACAGAAAAATTCGGCACAGTCCTTAGCAATATTAAATTGTGATTCAATTCGAGGTTTCTATATTTGGCAGCACTGTGAATTTGACAGTTTGTAATTATGTCACTTATTTCAAACTCCGACCGTTAGTTTTAAACTATGAAGTGTTCTAAGTTAAATTTTTTACGCAGAAGAGGGCAGTATTTAGAAATAAAAACCATTGCAGCTATCTAAATGTTTTTCATCAAAATACAATTTACATCCACCTCAGGTATGTGACGCCACAGGAAAATCAATGCAATTATTATTTTTCGTTCATTCTCGATACAGTTCCCACTCAGTCCTTACCAGGTGTAAAAAAAATGGACCTGCCCGGATGAACGGAAATCATAAATCACTCTTTTAGATTTATTTGATTCATATTTTGTACAATAGACTTTCCACTATACCCAACTTCACACGGCATTATTATGTGCAGAAGTGTGAGGTCATTTTAATCACTTAGCTTTTGGCTTTCTCGGGGCTTCCCCCACTAGTGATAATGGGTTTTGTTTAAAAGGTCAATTTTGGCATGAGAGCTTGTCTAGCAATTTTATACTTAGGCTTCCCTCCATCAGCGGTAGGGGTCTTAGTTCGAATATAAACTCCCTAATTGCCACCAAAGGCTTCGGAACCTGCTGATCTACCAGAGCAAAAGTCTACCGTTCCGAGTGACACCATGGGCCTATTACCTGCTGATTAGGTGTCACTAAGGGCATAGTAACTGCTGATTAATTGCAACCAGGGGCAGTGGTTCCTGTTGAATAGTTTCATCAAGGGCGTTGTACTTGCTAAATGCTACCACCAGAGGTGTAGGTTCTGATGATTAATGCCACCAGGGGTGTTGTACCTGCTGATTAGTGTCAATCAGCTGACGACCATTCCAGGCGCAGTTCTAAGGACAAAACTCCAGTTTCCCGATACATAAACATCCAGAATTTGAAAACAGAGCGACCAACATGAGTATGCACCACTCCATTAACTAAAATACCAACTAACATAAATACCACCGTTAGGCAAATAATATATAACTTAATATAATTTTGTTGAAAATAGTTTCAAAAATGATTTTGTGATAGCGTTTTAAGACCATTTCATCTTAAGTTTCCTGTTTTCTTCAGGACAATCCTAGCAAGACCGTCGGTGAGCGTAAACTTATCTGGTAAATTAAAAGCACATCAGAAATTAACGAATTGGACCGGCTAACCACAGCTTAACGCGTTCAAATTGTTCGATTGTTCTACAGAAATAAAAATAATGACTAGCAGAAGAAACTGGGAGTACTGGAGATTGGGTAAGCCTTTTGTGCGGGTTTGGGTCAGAATCTCGAAAACCGAATTTCCGGAACCCAAAATCCAGAAAATAAAGAAAGTCCAAAATCCCGAAAACCCATCCCGAAAACCCAGAATCCCGAAAACCCAGAATCCCGAAAACCCTGAATCCCGAAGACCCAAAATTCCCGAAAACCCAGAATCCTGAAAACTTAAAATCCCGCTGAAAACTAAAAATCCCGAAATACCAAATCAAAATTCCGAAATCCCGAAAACCCAAAATCCAGAATCTCGAAAACCCAAAATCCCGAAAACCCAAAATCCCGAAAACCCATAATCCCGAAAACCCAAAATCCCAAAAACCCAAAATTACGAAAGCCCAAAATCCCTAAATCCCTTAATCAAAATCCGGGAAAATTTTATAAAATGAAAAATTTGCGCAAATTTTTCATTTTATAAATTCTTTTTGATTTCGTGTGTGCAGTTAGTGATTGTATTTTTATTCCAACCCATGCTTTCACGCTTTGTTTCTAATTTACTTTTTAATTTTAAATGAAGATGGAAACATGAAATGCATTTACTTCGAAATACTTACTTCGAAGTACTTTTTTTCTTTACTTAGGATTCTAGGCTTTCGGGATTCTGGGTTTTATGGATTCTGGGTTTTCGAGATTATGGGTTTTCGGGGTACTGGATTTTCGGGATTTTGGTTTTTCGGGATTGTGTCCGACTCTCCTTGTGTGCACGATCGCGTTCTGTGCTTTCTTCAGCCAAGAATATTACGAGTGATAAAATTACCGAATTCCTGACCTGAGTAGCACAGACTATGGCTGTCTTTGCTGATATACAGTGTTTCGGAACAAGCGTCGGTCCTGGACAAAGAATCCATAGTAAATCTTTCAATCCGACTTAAATCTCCTGCCTGTAAATTTAACCAGTGTTTTGCCTTAGGAATAGGTAACTGCAAAATTAAAATAAGTCAAAAATGTTTACGTAAATATTTCTCCGGAAGGTTATTTCAATATTTCGTAAATATCTTTCAACATAACAAACATAATGTTGCTTTGATAAAATAATTACTTATTCCTCAAACAATGCCAGGATTAGCATTCATCAAAATTTTTGAAAATAAATGACTTGAGATAGCTTCAAAGGTTTATATTTACATGTATGTATCTACCTACACCTAGGCATACAAACTTATATTTATTATGTGTTTACTTAGGCACACATGCCGCAGTTTCCACAAATTTGCATTAAAGGATTTCAAGTTGTTTTCTCCTTTGTTATTCCAGCCCGCACATACTTACCAACAACTGCACGCATTAACATATACTAACCAGCAAGCAGCTACCAACATTGCATCGTTGATGATGGGTTAGATACAGTAGCTCAAGAATGTTCGCTTAACTTAACTCCCCTTACAATAGCAAGTTGTATAGTCAAGCAATTGCAATTTCTGTCTTTCACTCTATACTTGTTTGCCGCATTAGTAAAATGATATAACTACAATTTTGTACCTCAAGGTATAGATACTTGAGCGAGCAGTCTATATATCAGCTGCCAAAGAGTTTTCTAGCTCCTTCCATATTCCATCATCTCATAAAAGACATGAGGGAGGTTAAGTGTTCAGACCTTGATGTCGACACACACCAGCATCAGCATCATCACATAGTAGCAGCTCAGCTATTTTAAGAGTTCAAAAGTGGAATGGATATGCAGAGCTACATACAACAGAGATATTCGTATATTTAAATCTAAGCAAAATTATTTCATATCAAACAGCAACAAGGATAACACTCAAATTTTCCTCCTCTCGAAATCTCGTCTCCTGCTGGCATTGTAAGACCAGGAGCAATAGGCAAAAGGCACATCATCATCGCTTCATTTCTCGAAAATCTGCCGAGTTCTGGATCTCTACTGGATCGGAGCTGAGCTGTGGTGTATGTAAATTTATTGAATGCTCAGATTCATTTATTTATTTATACCTGAGGGCATTTTGTCAAGGACCTTTCAGTAGTCCCTTCGATGTGATGGGTGGGAGAGAAGATTATCGATGGCGGTATTGAAGTTGGAGTAGATAAAGGTAAAGTATTTGCCGGTAGCAACACTTAGTAAATTGCACCCCGATACAACACAAAAACAAACTGCGATGAACTATCAGCAAGTACATAAGTTTAGAGATTTTCTCTAGACTCTGGTTGGGGGGGCTGATGCTATAAGGAACGCTTTTCAAATTCATTATGCATGTGGATTGGGGATTACTGGGATCTTGGTTTTCGGATCTCAGATCACCCATGGGAGAGCTGTAATCTGACCTGAATTTTGTTAAGAATTCTTTCATGTGGCCCTAGTCATTTGTGTATTGGGGATTTGGGGAGCAGCGTTTATGGTTGTAAATTATAGTGTCTGAGATGAACGATGTGTTTTTGGGTATATTTTTACTGTAAGCACTTGTCTTGCATGTTGTGTTGTTAGGTCTTTCTGGTATAGAGTCTAACAAAGGTCAAATGATATAAAAAATATACTTTTGTGTGTCATCTTGGAGATTTGGGTTTCAGATAAAATTGTGAAGGCAAATGCCTTATGATAGAAGAGGTTACCAGTTTATAGGGTTATCACCTTATCATTGTATCTCATAGCATTTCAGACACTTTTGGACTTCCGGTTTTGACAGACAAAATGAATATAGCTAAAAATCATTTGAAATGGAAATATAGATACAAATTTTATTTAAGGAAATTTATTACATGCTTTTAAGTACATAGATCAGTTTTATTTGAAATTAAAGATTAAAGAGATCAAAAAGGGATTTTAGTTTTGTGTATATCTAAGCTTTCGGATTGTATCAAACCTTTAATTTCAATTATTAGATTGATTAGGGGATGTGCCTTAAGAAATGAATGGATAAGCCTTAAATTAATTTTGTCATTACGTTTAATTCCCTAGAAGAGAAATTCAATTTTTAGTTAATCGGATGACTACCGTTCAACGGTTTTTCACCGAACAATTTTTTTTGAATCCATATTTGTTTCGCCAAACTCAAATAGCAGCGGTTAAGCAGGGCAATTCTTCACTGGACCTCCATCATTTGGGTGTGGTTTCTATAGTTGGTTTTTACTCCAAGATGGATCAACTAACAAAGAAAGTCAAAAGTGACGTTTTTAATAACTATTAAAGAGATGATTGTTGGTTTTGTCGATGTTCATTTCAAGTATCAATAAGTTTCACATGTGCTTTAATTGCCCCAATACCACAGTGGTTCTTTTGTCAAGTTTTGGCAACAGAAAACCATTTTCCTCAGCATTTCAATATAAATGAGTTCAATGGTACCTCGTGGCATTACGGTTATTGCGTTGGACTGTCATGCCGAAGGTCATGGTTCAATTCCTAGCTGCTACCAACAGCATGACCACAGGAGTGGTTGAGAGTTGTAAGTCACTAGGCCATGGTTCTCCACGAGCTGTTGCCCCAACAATTTTTTTTCACTTGCTGATCCATTTCTAATTTTTTAAGCGAAGGCTTCCTTATTTAGGTCAGCGTTCAATTTTTAAAAATTTTAAATAAGGCACTGTCCACGTCAGGAATTAAGCTATGTTTTTGTTTTAAATGTCTTAAGATATGTGCTTTAAATAAATAATTTCATGATTCCAAAACCATTTGTAGCCACAATATTTAGAAAAGTTAATCAAAAATGCTGATTAATGTTCCCAAGGGACTAGAACTAATTAAAGTAGTATTCCTTTTTTTAATAGAAAAAATATTTTTATCTTGACCGATCAAATCTCATCTGAATTTGAAAATTCTAACAGTTAGAAGTTGCCAATCAAATTTAAGTTCAACTAAAAAAATCGAAATAGTAAGTTTTAGGAATGCTGATAATTTTTCTGGTTACATTATTTAAACTTGATTGGCAACCATTAACGGTCAAAATTATCAAATTTTTGTTGGCAGTACTATTGAATACACATCCCCAAAATCATAAAGTGTAGAAAAACTAATCGATTTATATCAAGAATTAGCGTAGAAAACTATTTAGACCACTGTGCTATGGTCTGGAGGGCATTATATAATCCCCAAGGCCATTAAAAGATGTCGCTTCTAGGAGGTAAATATTAGTTTGTCCAAGATATCTTCCTTCGCGATACGTTATATCATTGAAATCCTTAAGCACAACTTTAAAAACTCTGAATACCTACTTTCACGAGTAATCATCCTCTGAGGCTCTTTATGTCACTCATATTCTACCATGACACTCATTTGTCGACGAAACTATCAAGGCCAATCGAGTTTTTTAATACGGACTCAGACAAGAATATAGTTTGGCTTCAATCCTAATTAACTTTGTAGTACAAGTGCTGAAAACAAGTGCGGATCCAAGAATAAAGAAAGATTAAAATTGAAATATCAATTAGAACTAAAGCCTCTTAAAAAATATAGACAAGCTTGCGCATCTTGTGCTAAGTAAAAACAGTTTTTTCACGCCTTCATTCTAGTCGAAGGCATGTTTAGAGAGAAGACTAAGACTGTATCGGACCCCCTCTTAAAGCAAGAGCTACACAAATTTCAGACTACTGGAAACCATTATCAACAAGATTTAGCTGTATTCCATACTTTTCGGACTATGATGAGAATCTGTAAGATATTTAGGATATTTAAGATTGAAACTTAAATTGACGAGAAAACAGTTCTTTTGAAAATGTTTGAGCAATCTTCAGTAATGAATTATACAACTTTGCAGATTTGTAGTGGATTCCATGTCAAAAAAAGAAATTATTTTCAAAGCAAAAAACGGGTACACTGAAACTTCCATAAGTCGAATTCTCAAAATGTAAAAAAAAATCGAGTTATAGAAACTCCAATTTAAAGAAATGAGACAAAATTTTTGGTTAAACTGTTTTTTTTTTTTTATTCATAAGTTTAAAAAATAAGTGAACTTGCTGCTTATGAGTTTCTCCCATTCCAATTGTAGTTTTTGTTGGCCTTTTTTAAAGTTATCCCTTATCCCTGAAGCTGCGAGGTTTTCATTCTTGGCTTCCGTAAGCCATTTGGAGACAGCCTTGACAATATTTGCATGTTTAATAGGTTATTTTCTTATTTAGTTTAGATAGTTTAAAATAAACAACTTAGACCTTATTTGCTATTAAATATCCAATAAAAGACGATTGCCTATTTTGTTCCCTTCTGATGGTTTCCCCCCAACAAAATGTTTGTGACACCTGAAACGATTTTCTTTTTCAATTAAAAATAACACACCATAAATGTGGCTTCTAAGTTTATTGAACTAGAATAGAATATTAAAAATGCATTAATTACTTAACAAAACTACTATACAGGGTGTCACGCCATATAACCACCATAGATGAAAACCATGTGTTTTGAAATAATTTTTCTGTCGAAAAGCTTAAAACGTATTTTTTTTCATTTTCGCTTTATTTTTGTATAGGCCAGTGCCATACCAATTTTACAAAAGCTTTGTAATTCTATTCTACAATAGAAACGTTCGAATTCGGAAAATATCGCTAATTTTTAAGCAAGCGCTTATAAACGGAAATAAAACAGCGATAATTGAAGATTCTGTGACAAAAAGTTGGACGCAATAAAATTTGATCCCTTACCACTCAAAATAAGTATTGAAAACAACTTTCGAATGGATTCGAAAGTAGAACAAAGTGACATAGTAGGCCCTCATGGCAAAAGTAGGCCTCGTACCGAAAAAAGTTATAACAATAATTTCTTGATATTTAAGAGATCAACAATTTTTACTTGAATCATTTTTTACGATTTCAAAACCATTGAGAAAAATATCAAAAACCAATTTTTTGTTTTTTTTTTATTTTTATCTTCGACAAAAATAATTCGATTTTGATGAAATTTGGTGAAAACGTACGTTTTTGTGTTTCAAGCAAGCTGTAATTTCTTGAATCAAAATATACATTTTTAAATTTTTTGTGAATTTAATTTGATCGATTGACCCAATTTTCAATCAAAAAAGTTGACGAAAAAATGTTTGACAACATTGGATTTTTTCTCTAAAATCATGCTGTTATTATGAAAAAACATTGTCAAATATGCCACAATGTCAAAAGGAACTGGTCTGTTAGCTGAATTACGATAATTGTCTTAATGATTTTGAGTCCCGTTTCCTTTACTGGCTTAATTTTTGACAATCTATGATTTTAATTTTTTCTATAATGATGCTGATTGTAGAATGCTCTATATATGTACATTAGGGTGGTCCTAATTTTAAAAAGTCTTGAGCATCCTTTCTTTTCATTGACATCTAAAAAAGCTACCCTATTTTTTTTGTTAAGCCGCCTTAACACGTGCTGCCATGAGCTTAAAGTTGACGCTCCTCTAAAAATTAGAATATTTTGAAATCCTTCTTTAGATCCTAAAATAACGGTGCTTGCTTTACAACAGCTAAGAAAAAGCTAGTTTATCTCAAAATCGGCTCAAGCAATTTCAAACACACAAATTCATAAAAGTGTTGCATAGTAACTTGAATATTTTTAAAAGCTCTTAGTTTCCAATTTTTGAGCCAGCACGTGTAACCCAGTCGTGTTCAATGTTGAATATGAACCACACCACACCTAAACGTCTAGTTTTTTTCTGCATTTCATTTGAAATTTCTCAATTTTAGACTAATTCAATTCGAACCATGGAAAGATACACAATCGAGCAACGCGTTAAAGTTATTCAGGCTTATTATGAAAATGGGCGTTCAAATCAAAATGCATATCGTGCACTTCGTGATTTTTTCGGTCAGTTTAGTCGTCCAAATGTGCGTACAATCGGGAAAATCGTGCAAAAATTTGAACAAACCGGGTCTGTAGGAGATGTGAAAACACCAGTGCATGCTCGTACAGCTCGTACTGCAGAATATATTGTTGCTGTTCGCGATGGTGTGGTTGAAGAGCTTTCCACCTCAACTCGTCGCGTCGTCACGAGGCGTCGCGTCGTGCCCAACAATTGCACCTCTCACACTCGTCGTTTATGAACATTAAGGTAAGACCGCACTCGACGGAACTGAACTTCAGCGGAACTGCACCGCAACTGAACTTCAAAATATTTTTTGCATGAAATTGTATGAGCTAATATCGCACTAAGCGACAACTGAATTTCACGATGCAGCACCATACGGCAAAGTTGATAATGTGACCAACTTAGCCACGGCCTGAAGTTCCGTTCCATTCCGTTGCCGCAAGTGCGATATAGCAAGCGTCATGAAACGTTGGGTTTTGGCTGTGCGCTTTGTTTTTTTTTGTGCCACGTGAGAAGTAGAGCCCACATTTTAGAAATATTTAATGCTGAAAATAAAAAAGGAAAAGGCGATCAAATAATTATTTATATAATACCACCACAATGGCACTACTAATGGGTTCACTTTTAGGCACTACTCATTTATTTATGAGTAAAGCCAATATGTACCGTAGCGTGGTGCGTTATATCAAAAAAGTGCCGTAGAGTACCACGCTGTGTAGCGCAGTTCCGCTGAAGTGCAGTTCCATTGAGTGCGGTCTTACCTTTATGCATAAAGACTTGCATTTACACGCTTACAAGGTGCAATTGACTCAAGAACTGAAGCCTCTTGACCATTTAAAGCATCGTCAATGGTCAGAATGGTGGCAAGAAATGGCAACATTGGATGATCAACATCATCTTCAGTGATGAGGCACATTTTCACATCAGTGGATTCGTCAATAAGCAGAATTGAATTGCAGCATTTGGGCGAATGATAGGCCGATTAGGCAGTTACTGTGAATGGAGTTCGCTATCGTGAGATGATAACGAACTTTTTACGGCCCGAATTGGAAGATATGGATGTGAATGATATGTGGTTTCAACGGGACGGTGGCACTTGCCACACAGCTAACTAAACAATGGTTCTTTTGGGCGACAAATTCACGTGTTATGTCACGTGGTGGCGATGTCAATTGGTCGCCAATTGGTTCATGTGATTTGACACCGTTGGACTTCTTTATTTGGGGTTATTTGAAAGAAAAAGTGTACGTCGATAAGCTAGCAACAATTCAAGAGCTAAAGGATGAGAAAATTCGACACTTTAACGGCAATTATGTCTCAGCGTCATCGAAAATTTGGACCATTGGATGGAGGTGTGCCACCGAGGTCGCGGTGGCCATTTTGCCGATATTTTGTTCCATACATAATTGAACCATACCAATATTTTTATAAATGTATTATAGGTAACAGATCTGAAAATACATTTCATTATTTCTTTTAATCAAACTTTTAATAGCCACGTGTTAATGCAATCCGATTATCCTGAAATTTTATTTGTACGCGTTTTTAATGTTGAAGAACAATAAAAAGTGGTGCTCAGTAAAAACAAACAACATTTTTTTGTCTCCATTCAATATAAGGACCACCCTAATGTACATATATGAAGATTATCTAAGACGGTGCTTCCATATTGGACTGACTTCTTGACTTTTTTTTGACAACTCTGTTCCTTGAAGGGAGTGGTCATGTCCGACGCCACGCTCAAGAAATGGTCTCTTTTAAAGGCATTTAAAAAAAGGCAAGGAAACTGTTTCGAAACATTTAATATTGCTTACAAAAAAACTTTCTAGGTTCTGCTCAACCACATTCTTCTTCACTGTTGACAGATTTTTTCTCCTTGATAAAATAAAAGTCCTTGAGACATTTTTAATCTTTAATCACAATTTTGAAATTGCACGCCAAATTTTTCGTTTTTACTTTACAAGAAAATGATCTACAACTATGTAAAATGTACAGTACATACACACCTAAATAATCCATAGATATATCGAAAAATTCCAACCAACTATATCGTTCATGTCAAACATGAAGAAAAAAGGGGCAAAAAGTTAAATTATGAAGAATGAAGACAAAAAGCTTATAGCTTAATTAATGAAAACACCTCAAGGACTTTGTGATAGAGTTTTGTGCTAAAATTAAATTGCCTTGAATCCATCTTTATCTCATTATCCTGTGCGAACAAAAGTTAATCTAGGTAATTTTGTTGGGAACTTATAAGTAAAGGCGAACTTCTTCGCTCGCATATTGCTCAGTCTGCTGTGTTCTGCGTCTTCGGCCTTTTTTTTTTCTTGTGCAGGAAAGCCATCAAGAGATTTTGTGCGTTTACTTTTGATTTTGTATATTATGTTTTTATTTTGTTCCTCTTCAACAACCCCAAGGCTCACAATCCTTAAACTATTTTCCTTTTCGATTAAAATTACTTTTTAACACAGATGCTTTAGCTTGTTGTGTGTTTACAGGTTTTCTTGATTCAGTAAAATATTTTTTTTTTATTGTATCTAGGGGTTTCTGAGTACTCGTATATCTAATTATACAAGTTAGTTTGTGTTCATTGGAGTTGAATTAATTAATTTGAGTGATAGATGGATATTTATAATACTACTTTAGTCTCTAGAGTTAAAGAAGAGGGGATTTTTAGATAGCGAAAATAAGACACAGGGTGGGATAAAATTTTAAAAGATCAACAAAATAATAACCACCAAAGTTATTTTGTTGGGTATATACTTTTATCGATATTTTTGTCTTGTTTGGTGTTTTAATTGATGTTTTGACTAACTTATTAATTAATTTATTTACAAATTTGTTTAATTAAAATATGTGTTTCGATTTTAAGTTCATGTTAATCTTAAAACTAAACTTAAACTAAACTTGAAACTATTTAAACTCAACCAAATTTAAAAAAAAGTACGTTAGCATGCTTTTTCATTTCAAAACGCAATTTTGATTTTATTTTCTTATTTTTTTTTTTTTACAATCTAATCGTGCATGATTCTATTTTTACATTTTATTATTTTTACTTTGTTCTTTTACTATTTTCTAACCGCTTTTATTAAGCAGACCCTACCTTTTTTGTTGGTGTGTTTATTCTGGAATCAGAATAATATAATAAGTTTCTTTATTTTCATCATAGGACAATTTGAATGCATAAGTTCCGATATGACTTGCAATCGAAGTTACAATCGTATTCGTAACTGAACCCTAGCAAGAGGAGACACTTAGTATGATTTGTTAATAAATGACTTCACCATTATAAATAAAATGCACGACTGGGTCGCACGTAATTACTCTTCTGTTCAAGACGCTGCGCTGAGTGTTAAAGAACATTATTTATTTTTTTGTTTATCGTCTATCAAGTTACAAAACTTTATGGAGACTACACTTAAATGCTACTTTATACATACATATATACAAATACAATTTTCATAAATAAATTATTTAGTTATTAAAGGCTTACACTATTATTATTTGTAAAGACATCGAAATTATGAGAGAGAAATTTTAAAAATCCATGAAATACAATATATTTAAATTTGCTAAAATAACTTCTTTGAGAGTTTTAAGTGAAAAAAAAAGAACATCATCTTTATTCTTGATTGCATATGATTGTATGGAAACCGTTGGAGACGTTTTCTTAAAAATAATTTTTAGTTATCAAATTATTAAAACATTTTTAAGGAAAATTTTTGGTATTTTTATAAATACCATAAGTATTTATTGGAATATAAAATAAATTTTTTGAATTTTATTTGAATTTGTATACAAAAATTAATCAAATCTCTTAACGATAATGAGAAATTAAAAATTTAAAAAACATTCTATAAGAAGTACTATTAATAGTTGGTATTGATACTGATGGCAGTGTATCGAACTAATTTTAGCATACAGAGAAAGTTTAATAAAAATCGTGAAAGTCGTTTTTAAGAAAAAAATATTTTCCTTAACAATTTTTAACATTTGTATGGAAGGTACCGTTATTTTTCCATAAATGTGAAATTATTTTCTTAAAGTACTTTATGAAGTGTAAAAAACCCTTAAATACCGAGTGTTTAAAAATCAAGCATTAACATTTAATATTATTTGATCTTACAACAAAAGTTTTTGAACATTTTTTAAAAATCCAAACAAATATTTTTTTGAAAACTTTGGTAAGAAAAACTATTAACATTATTGAAATCAAAATAACCATTTTGAAAAAAAAATAAAAAATAAAAATAGAAAATTAAAAAATGGTTCTTTTGGAGGTACCATTAATAACCATTTTTCGAAAAATGGTTTCCCATCCGAAGGTAGCTTTTACCTTTTAAGAAAAGTTGTGGAGCAATTTTTGAGTAAAATTAAATTTTGTGAAATTGCAGTAACCGTTATTTTTGGTACTAAGAAAAGGCTCTGAACCTTTGGCACCTCATATATGGGAAATTTGATATTTTAGAATGTCATCTAATTGGTCAGTAATTGGTCAAGAAAGGTCAACTAGTCCTAGAAATTGGTCAGCCCTTGATAACTAGTTATAAAGACTTTAAGTTTCTCAAGGTCACTCAAGGTCACGCGCGATTTTTGGCACCTCATTTATGGGAAATTTACAAAAAAAAGATGCCATCTGAAAGATTTGTTGATAGTGATAAAAGGTCAACTATTTTCGGTAATTGGTCAGCTATATTTTTTTTTCTATGAATTTTCAAAACTCGTTTCAAGGTCACAAAAAAAACTTTTGGCACCTCATTTGGGTCATTTCAAATAAACAAGTATGCCATTTGAAAGGCCATTTCACGGTCATAAAAGGTCAGCTATTTTCAGAAATTGGTCAGGCATAGTTTTTTTTTAATGAATTTTTAATTTATTTTAAAAAAAATTTCAAGGTCATAGCGATTTTTGGCACCTCATTTATGGGAAATTTGCAAAAAATATATACCATCTGAAAGATCTCTAGATCTATATAAAAGGTCAGCTATTTTCAATAATTGGTCAGCGATAGATTTTTTTTAATAATTTTTTTTTAAATTTCAAGGTCATAGCGATTTTTGGCACCTCATTTATGGGAAATTTGGGAAAATTGCATACATTCTGAAGGATCTCTTGGTCTATATAAAAGGTCAGCTAGTTTTAGTAATTGGTCAGCCATAGATTTTTTTAATGAATTTTTGAATTTTTGTTCAAGGTCATAGCGATTTTTGGCACCTCATTTATGGGAAATTTGGGAAAATTGCATGCCATCTGAAACATCTCTAGATCTATATAAAAGGTCAGCTAGTTTCAGTAATTGGTCAGCGATAGATTATTTTTTACGATTTAAACAAAAAAAAAAAATTCAAGGTCACGAACGATTTTTGGCACCTCATTTGGGTAATTTTCCAAAAAAAAATATACTATGTGATAGGTTACTCGGTCATCATAAAAGGTCAGTTAGATTCAGTAATTGGTCAGTCATATTTTTTTTTTAATTATTTCTTAAAGTATTTGTATGTAGGTCACAGTATAGATAGTTGGCACCTCATTCGGGTAATTTAAAAATTTTTTAAATAGATATAGATCCAATAGATTCTGAGAAAATCATGGTGGATTAAATTTTGTCAAAAAATTTATTAAAATTTCCATAATCGATGGGTACGATTTGAGTTTGGCTGCATCTCTTCTTTAAGAAACCAAGTTTTTGAGGTGCCGGGGTAAGGGAATGACCGCCATCTTGAAAAAGAAAGTGTTTGGTTTAATCCACCATGATTTTCTCAGAATCTATTGGATCTATATCTATTTAAAAATTTTTTAAATTACCCGAGTCTATCTATACTGTGACCTACATACAAATACTTTAAGAATTAATTAAACAAAAAATATGACTGACCAATTACTGAATCTAACTGACCTTTTATGATGACCGAGTAACCTATATCACATAGTATATTTTTTTTTGGAAGATTACCCAAATGAGGTGCCAAAAATCGTTCGTGACCTTGAATTTTTTTTTTTGTTTAAATCGTAAAAAATAATCTATCGCTGACCAATTACTGAAACTAGCTGACCTTTTATATAGATCTAGAGATGTTTCAGATGGCATGCAATTTTCCCAAATTTCCCATAAATGAGGTGCCAAAAATCGCTATGACCTTGAACAAAAATTCAAAAATTCATTAAAAAAATCTATGGCTGACCAATTACTAAAACTAGCTGACCTTTTATATAGACCAAGAGATCCTTCAGAATGTATGCAATTTTCCCAAATTTCCCATAAATGAGGTGCCAAAAATCGCTATGACCTTGAAATTTAAAAAAAAATTATTAAAAAAAATCTATCGCTGACCAATTATTGAAAATAGCTGACCTTTTATATAGATCTAGAGATCTTTCAGATGGTATATATTTTTTGCAAATTTCCCATAAATGAGGTGCCAAAAATCGCTATGACCTTGAAATTTTTTTTAAAATAAATTAAAAATTCATTAAAAAAAAACTATGCCTGACCAATTTCTGAAAATAGCTGACCTTTTATGACCGTGAAATGGCCTTTCAAATGGCATACTTGTTTATTTGAAATGACCCAAATGAGGTGCCAAAAGTTTTTTTTGTGACCTTGAAACGAGTTTTGAAAATTCATAGAAAAAAAAATATAGCTGACCAATTACTGAAAATAGTTGACCTTTTATCACTATCAACAAATCTCTCAGATGGCATCTTTTTTTTGTAAATTTCCCATAATTGAGGTGCCAAAAATCGCGCGTGACCTTGAGTGACCTTGAGAAACTTAAAGTCTTTATAACTAGTTATCAAGGGCTGACCAATTTCTAGGACTAGTTGACCTTTCTTGACCAATTACTGACCAATTAGATGACATTCTAAAATATCAAATTTCCCATATATGAGGTGCCAAAGGTTCAGAGCCCTAAGAAAAATGAAAAAAAATTGTGGACAGAATGACCAAAAATCACTGTACCAAGTTTAAAAAAACTGTTTCAGCCATTAAGGCTGTAGCCGAACAGGCAGAGAGAATTTTGCCAATCTACTTTGTTGGTAGTGTTTATCATCGTAAGGTTATGTTTGATCGTTATCTCTAAACTTGTTTTTCTACGAATCCAAAACTAGCTACCATACAAATTTGTCCAAGAAAGGACAAATTTGTTTTACTTGTATTTATATGTACGAGTATTAAGGCGCCAAGGCATTTTTACATGAGTGGAAAAAAAATTGTTAAAAATCAACGAAACATGACAATATAATCTTCTATATCTTTTTGGAAAGCTATAATTCTGGTCTTCAGTTTTATGTTTAATTCAAGTTTATTACGTAAATAGTTTTTGATAAATTCAGTTTAAAAGTCAAATACTAAGAAAAAAAAAAATATTATTTTTTTCTCCTCGAAAATTCTGTCAAAATTTTGCAAAAATATTGCAAATTTTTTTTCCAAAATGTATTGCTCTATTGCATTATCAGTCGAATACAAGAAATCGCATAGCAATTCGTACCTTTGTTTCTAAGATTTAAGGAAATAAGGATCTTTTCCTGAAAAAAAAAAAATGTTTCTATTTCACGTTTTTCTTAAAGTCGAGTCACTTTATACATCAGACCTTGCATCAGATCCATTTGTTTTGATATTTGTTAAGCTGTTTTTTGCTACTGATATTGGCCTAGTAATGAATTCAAGTTTTCAAGGGCCGACGCAACATTGGTAAAAATCAACCAAAACTGCAAGTTTTTTTATGAAATTGACCATAATTTCTGAACGGGGTTATACACCCCCCTCCCCCTCTTCTATGATTTTTTTTTTCATTTGACAAAACGCACATGCTTAAGTATTATAATCCATCATAGGTTTAGCATTAATTGCTATAATTTTATTATTGTCAAATTTTGAAAAACTGTCACATGGCAACACTTGGGTCTACAGAGACGATTTTGATATAAAATTGAAGCTAATGCTATCAACTTAAAATTTTGGAACAAAATTTTAATAAAAAAATGTTTTTTGAGATTCAAATTGGCAATAACTGATGAAAGCATGATTTTTTGATTTCTACTTTTTTATACTAAAATTTTGACTTTAAAAATAAATTTCTCAAAAGCTATTCACTTAATCAACTTGAACTAAACACTTTACACTAGAACAGATTCATAGCTTTCCAAAAAGATACACATTATAGTGTGATCTATCCTTGATTTTTAACAAATTTCCCAGCCACGTCAAAATGCCTTCAGACATAATATAAATATATATGCCTCTAACTCAAAAAAGGGATCAGGTGCAATTTTGAGGTTTCAAAATTTAGAATCCTGCAATTATTTCCAACAATTCTGCATCATTACTTTTTTGATCCATTTTAATGAAACCTGCCGCATCTTTAAGACCAAGACCACCGTGCCTAGTTGTGGACTGTAAGATTTCAATTTTTTAAATAGCTTTTAATGGAGCTTTCGATGCCTTCACTTCTTTTTTGCTATCACTAACATTCCAAATTGGCTGTGAGCTCTCGGTCTAATAGAAGTAACCGGCAAACTGACTAAGCGTATACTCGTAAGATCAAGTTTACCTTAAGCTATTTATGAAATTATAGCCCTCGTGGGAAATTGTAGTACCTCGTGGCATGATGGTTAGTGCGTTGGGCTGTCATGCCGAAGGTCTGGGTTCGATTCCCAGCCGCTGCAAACTTAAAAAAAAAAAACAGAAATGTTTTTACTCTTGCGAGGAACTGACAAATCCTTCAAGAGTTTACTCTTGTCATAAATAAGTGCTTTTCATCAAGCCGTTGGGACTCGGCAAAAAATTGTAGGTCCCCTCCATTCCTGCCAATAACACGCACACAGGAATGGTTGAGAGCTGTAAGTCACTAGGCCCTGGTTCTTCACGAGCTGTTGCGCCACCAAATTTATTTTTATTTTTAACCCTCATATGGGAGGATCGGATACGTTAAGTATTAGGAGGAGCCTAAACTAAAGTAGCAGAAGTGTTTAATGGTAACGGATCTCCGTTAAGTATTTATTTATGGAGTTAACAATTAATTTAAATAAGATGATCTGGAAAGAGCACATCAAAAAGAAAAGAGAAATAGTAAATTTTAAGCACAAAAAAATGAGCTGATTACTAGGAACGAACTCTGACCTTTCTATTCAGAACAAACAAATATTATAAATATAAGCAAGTATATTGAAACCCGTTTGGATATATGACATTCAACTATGTGGCTGTAAAGAGAAAATATATGCTAAGCCCATCCAAAAATTCCAAAGCAAAGTCCTTTGTGGAATAATAAATGCCACTTGGTATATAAGAAATAGCGATCTACATTGTGACCTGCAAATTGAAATGGTTACAGAAGTGGTTAAAAATACAAAAAACAACGTCATACCAACTCCGAAACGGAGACCGTCTTAAATGTTTGAGACAATGTTTGGAGACTAAGAAGAACCAAGGCACATGAGCTGATGTTCTAAAAGCTATGGGAAACTCGAATTGACTCATCTCGACTCAAATCAACTCGACTCAACTCAACTGGACTCCAGTCGAGCCGGGTTCGGGTCGAGTCGACTCGATCCGAGGCAAGTCAAGTCGAGTCGAGTGATTCTACAGAAAATGGTGATAATTTCAACATAATATTTTTGGATGCAAGGAGTCATAAGAAATAACTTTAAATAAACTTAAGAACGTTCTTTCACATAATTTAAATTAAAAACAATGATCTTATGGTCTTTTTTGAATACGGTGTTTCAGGGAACTGAACATTTTCTTACCTTTTTTGTTATAAAATAGAAAATGGGGAGGCATACATCCCCTCCCAATAATTTTATTCTTATTTCGACCCAACCTGGGGCTTCTAGCACTTTCCACAATTTATGTTAAACACCCTATGTTAATTATATTTTAATTTCTAAGCCACTTGAAAATAAAAGTTAATTTGGGCTTTTTATTTTACAAGTATTTAAGAAGGAAAGCAGCATTTACAGAGCATTTTTGAGGCATCGAGAGATAAAATCAGTATACATGGGGGGGGGGAGGGTTATGGGGGTCATGACAAGAATAATACAGAATTTAACTTTTCGTTTACTATAATTCTTACCGTAAAAATGATTTTGAAATTGATTTGATGATTTTGTGAATATTTCTGACACCAAAAACCGAATCAGATAATAAATTCCGTGGCATCTAATATATGTTCTTCGAAAGGTTACTAAGTAGTCACAAAAGGTCAGGTTGTAATAGCTAATAATTTGGCAGACATAAAATTTGAAAATTCATTTAAAAAATGTAAGTCACCAATGAATCTATAAGGTCTAGGTCAAAGTTTTTTCATGATTCAGCATACATTTTTGAACATTTTATGTCTGCCAAATTATCTACTGTTACTACCTGACCTTTTAAGACAACTTAGTAACCTTTCGAAAAACACACATATGGGATGCCATATACATAATAACAATTTAGTGACCTTTGAAATAGCATTTTCGTTCCTTAGATAACCTAAATACGGTACCTAAAAATTTTGTTCACTGACCTGGAATGACTTTCAAAAAAAAAAAACTTTAAAATCTCATTAAAAGAAATCCACATCCAATTACTGTAGCTAGTTGACCTTTTATAAGCGTCCATTTGAATTGGGTACAACTAACAAACCCATGTAAATGAAAAACTCGCATTCAAGATCTCGCAAATAAGAATCCCGCTAATATTGTGGCCACTCATCGGGCTGTACTTGGAAAAACTTTTACAATTGATTTAAAATTTTTTTTATCCAACTCAACAAATTTATAAAATAAAATTTTTTGGACTTATTAACCCGCCTGTAAGAATGTCAAGTTTTTGTCAATCTAGACAAGGAAAACTTGTCAAATGCTAGTGAGGCCCTAGCTAGACAAAAATTTGTTGGATAAGTCCTTTTATTCCATCACAAATATCTTATATAAAAAAACAAATATTTTTTACCCATCATACGTAGTAAGAAAAATTAAAGTACCTATATACCTTTTAATTTTCAACAACACACAACAGTATTGCGAAGACCTCTTTAGTTAAAGTATTGGACTGGTAACCAGAATATCGTAGGATGGAATCCCACCAAAGACAACTTTTATTTTTTTTGGCTGTCTAGGCAAAAGGATACTTAGCGGGTGAGGCCCGATACAAATACGAGTGTTACACTTGCTAGGCCCATGTTAGGGTCAATGAAAAACTGTTTAGTGCCCCGTTAAAAACTAGATTTTTTTCCAGGTGGGATTGATTGCGTACATTTTTTTCAAATATCCTAAATGACATATTGCTTGCTTTATCGCAAAATCAAGGTCTAGCAACGACTAGGCAACTAAGTTGTGAATTGCGATCAACTTTTTATTGCTAGCACTAGGAAGCAACATTGAGCTAAAAGCAACCCGAAGCGATGCGTAATAGCAAGCTATTAAAGCATTTTACTTCGTTTTCTCGAGACTGTAATGTGTTGTATTTTGGGAATACAAAGTTTTTTGTTTGGTAATTTTGACGTTTCATGAACTTGTTTTGTTCTTTTGTTCGGGGGATGTCATCAAGTCGTAAGCAACAAAAGTTGCTTTTAGTTGCCAGGCAAAATAGACTTTGTAGAGTAAATACGAACTTATTGTGAAAGAGTTGAGATTTTAACGGCAAAAATAAACTTTTCCTAAACAATATTTTTAGTACCTCATGGCATAATGGTTTGTGCGTTGGACTGGTCATGCCGAAGGTCTGGCTTCAATTCATTAATTAATTAATTCATTTTTCAAAAAATTTTTGCAATGCAAATTAAATGCACAACTGTATTGCATTTACTTTCTCTGATGTTCAAGTTGCTTAGAATTAAGAACTTTTAAAATACAGTATTACATATATAAGAAAATACAAAAATGTATAAAACAAAGGCATTTTAATTGTTTTTTTTTTATTGTTCAATCAACTTGTCAAATAGCTTAAGGCTTTAGAGCAAGTATGCCATTATAGCTTTTCCTTAACGGTTGTATAGCAAGAACCGTTATTTGTAGAGCTAAAAAATATCGGTTTCCCCTCTGAAGAATTAAGAAAAACTTTAAATTTAAAATTTGAAGAAAATCGCTTCAGTGGTTTAGGCTGTTGGTCAAGGAATATCAAAGAATAGACAGACAGACAACCAGACAGAATTGTGCCACCCACTTTTTTTGTGTTGTTTCATCGTAATGTCATGTTTGATTGTTATATCGAAAGCTAGTATCTGAACGGATACAAAACTTGCCTTATATCGTAAGTAAAAATTAATTTGGGATGCAATACTGTATAGAAATTTTAAAAAACCTGACCCCCCCCCCCCAGGGGCAAAGTCTGGATCCGCCCTTGACTGAGACCAGAGGTCTGAGTACTTTCTTATTTTTTGCCACTTAAATTTGTTAACGCATTTTATGAAAAAAACAAAAAAATATTAATTTTAAGGTTTTATTAAATGCCAACATAGAATTATCTTCTGTTATTGTTTATCAGGGGACTGAGAAATAAAAATAATATATATTAAATATTTGTTTATGTTTTTTTTTCTATAGATTTTCTGTAAGTACAAACTTGCATATTTGTTACAAGCAACTTGAACATAAGAGAAATTACTTTTGATCCAGTCGTGCATTTAAATTTTTGAAATTAAAAATGGCGTTGCCAACTACGCATAATAAACTTTCCCCTAAAATTTGAAATAATACAAATTTTTCTGTTATCTTTTCTATGCATGGCAGCACTGAGTATAAAACAGCACAACTTTAATTAAAGTTTAAGTTTATTATTATCTAGTGGTTATGGAAGTAGAAACATATAAGCCTATAACTCAAAAAAGGTATAAGGTACGATTTTGGGGTTTCAAAATTTAGAATTCTGAGATCATTTCCAAAAAATCTGCATCATTATACGAGGGCGGGTCAATAAGTCCGTGACTTTTTGAATTTCTAACCTCTTTACTTTTACCGAGACCAAGGCTAGGCTTGATAAATACTATGGGGACTCTGCACCATCGATTTCAATGGTAAAAAAGTGGTTTACTGAATTTCGTTGTGGCCGTACAAGCACTGAAGATGCCGAACGTCCTGGACGCCCAGTTGAAGGTTTGGCGTTGCTTATTCGCAATATGAAGGAGTTTTTGCGCCGTTTTGTAACCGTGTACGAAACATGGATCCATCACAACACACCAGAGACCAAACAACAGTCAAAACAGTGGGTTTCTAAGGGTGAATCGGGTCCAAAGAAGGCCAAGGTGGGTTTGTCAGCCAATAAAGTAATGGCGACTGTTTTTTGGGATGCACGCGGGATAATCCACATTGACTACCTTCAAAAGGGAAGAACAATCAATGGGGAATATTATGCCAACTTATTGGACCGATTCAATGACGATTTGAAAAAAAACCGACCTCATTTGGCCAAGAAAAAAGTTCTTTTCCACCAAGACAATGGAAGGGTGCACACATGTGCAGTTGCCATGGCAAAAATCCATGAATTGGGCTATGAATTGCTCCCTCATCCACCCTATTCTCCAGATTTGGCTCCGAGCGACTACTTCTTGTTCCCAAACCTGAAGAAATGGCTTGGTGGAAAAAGATTTGACTTCAATGATGAAGTCATCTCGCAAACAAAGGCCTATTTTGAGGACCTTGACAAATCATTTTTTTGAAAGGGATACAAAAATTGGAGAAGCGTTGGACAAAGTGTATAGAGCTCAAGGGAGACTACGTTGAAAAATAAAATTATTTTTTTATCAAAAAATCTGTGTTTTATTCCAATTGACCCGCCCTCGTATTTGGGATCCATTTTAGTGAAACCTGCCGCGTCTGTAAGACCACAGTGGGGAGCCTTTGTGATTAAACAGTGCATTAAAAACAAAAAATTGAATGCAGCTTCGAGGGTAATCACTAGATAAGCACCTCAGACTTACAATGATTTTATTGCTGTTGTTGTCGTTGCATTTATTAACGATGTTAATTGCAAAAACACATTTTTAGTTTCTATTGGTTTAAAAAATTATTATTTGCTTTTTTATATCGGAAATGTAAAATTGAATTGAATATTTCTCAAAACACTTCCCTTCTAACAAAAAAAAAAAAAAAAATGGAATAACACAAAAAAGTCCGTTTCAGCTTACGATATTTACGATCTGTGTTAGACACGAAGCCTGAGGTAATATTTAAGATTGCCTCATAAGAGTCCATTGTGTCTTTTAAATATGTCAAAGTCGGCACCACCGAACGATTGATTGTGGTTTTCCTATTAGGGTTTTAAATTTCAAGTATGATTTTTTAGTCATTCCTGAGAGAGGCTTTGATTGCATTTGAAATTTCGTAATATTTTTATTTCTTATTGTCAAAGAACTCCTTTGTAGGCTCCTTAATATTTATGAGGCCAATATTCGTTGATTTTTCTCACAAGCCAAAAATTGTGATGCACTCGCATGTAGCACTAGAGCATAGTGACCTACATTCCTCAAGAATTCCTGCGTGTGCGTGTTACGTACCGTTCCCATAAAAAGAAATTTTTTTGTTTTTAGGTATCATGAGCTGGAGCTTAATACCGATCTTAAGACCTTCGACTTGACTTGAATAATGAAATCAATCATCTGGTGGAAATACCTTTATAACCTCATTTCCATCTAACATAAGGATCACTGAATCGACATAGAATTAACAATACAAACTTATAAAATAGGAAAATAAAAATTATATTATTCAATATTCTACTTATTTACGAAGATGCAATAATCTTAAATAATTAAAAAAAAAAAATATATATTTCTTTCTAAGAGCTCTAGTTTTTCAATTGCCTTTGGCATCAAAAGCAGATATAATAAGTTCAGCTGCCTCAGAATCCTTCAGTATACAATAATTAAATAAATTTCCTCTTCATTGATGCAATAAGCTCCTGCCAGTTCAGCATTGGCCTCGGCCTGCCAAAGCCACTTTTCTTCCCAGAACTTAACTCCTAAGTCCAAAGTGGAACCATCATAATCACGATAATGCATTTGAAATTCAATTCAAAACTTTCTTCCGACCACGACCGACCAACGAGGGAGGCCGGCAGCGCGCGGCAGGCACTGCTTAAGCTTAAGGACTTCTTCGCCCACTAAGCTAAACCCTAAGCAGGGGCATCGCTTCATTGGATTGTTTGTGACCGCAAACAATTATCATCCCTGCTTCCATGATTAAAGTTTTTCTTTTATATGCAAGCGCGCGTATTATTTGGCTTCCGCTATCTTTTTGTTTTACGCTGGAAAACTTCTTTAATTAAACTTATTCTTTGGCCAAAAGAAATGGAAAATTCAGTTCGTTTTCTTGATTTTTTTTTTTTAATTTTTTTTAGTTAGTTTTCAGTCAAAGAAAAGAGTTTTCACATTCAACGTAAGTTTTTTCGCATTCTTCCCTCGGATTGCCATGGACATTGTAATTTCACTTCTTTATCGGGTAAGGATTGTAGCGCTTTGAGCGCGCGTTCCATAAAAGTTGTATGAATTACTGTTTTTTTTTTGTTTACTTGTTTCGTCTTTTTGTTTCCAGTGAGATTAAATTTGATGGATGAGAATTTTATTTTATAGCCTAGAAGCATCTTTTTTAGCACAATATTTAAAAGTATTTTTGTAAAAGTTGTTCGTATTGTAGCTTTTGTTGAATGTTTTGAGCATTTTTAAGAGCTTTTTAGGTATAGAGGCTCCTACCTGATGGGATTTTATTTTATCTAACCTTTTTATATTTTTGTGTTTTTTTTTTGTAAGTTTGTAAATGCTCTTTTCTAATGAAAACAAAATGCACTTCACCGACATTTTCATACTTAAACGTCTGTGTTATAACATTTCTAAATTTAAATTAAATTCATTCTCATTCATCCTTCATCTCTATCTCAGCATTAATATCGATCTATACCTGATGAAAAGATGTGTATGGTAATATCTTACCATACTGAACAAATTAAATCCTATAAATTGAACTCATAAATCGATACGTAGAACCACAAGCACCAATGTTTCAAAGTAACAAATCACCGAAAATGTGTATGTTTCGAAATCATATATTAAAACAAAACCATTGCGATTTACAATCAATCAAGTAGACACATTTATGCCTATCTCGTTCTTTGCCTAGAGCTATATTATATTCTGCTTTTGGCTTTACTCCTTATTTCTCGACATCAAATTTATGTAGAGAGCTCTTAAGATTCCTGGAATAAAAAAAACTCCAATTCGCGATATAAATCAACACTTTGGGGGTAATTCTCCTTCGATTTTGACTTTACGTTTCACGAACTACACACCGATGTACGATATATTTCAATTAGACAAAAAGGGTCTTAAAATTAAGAGAATGCGATGCAAATGCGACAACCACTATGGTTAAAAGCCATCAATTTAACACGAACTATTGCAGTTATTTCAAAGATAGGCAGATATAGCAATCGACTTGAAAGTGTTTTGTGGTCGCCACATAAACCAGCACTCTACGATTCCCAAGGCATTCAACAGAAGAGGCCCAAATAAATAATTAACTCAACACTATACATTTTCCAACCTAGAAACGAGATCTCAAAGGAATCTTAGTTAAACGTTGATAAAGTACCAAGAAAATGTAAATTGGGTTTAAACTATGAGAGGTTTCTTATAATTGGTTAATTTTCGGAGAAATCTTGGTCTATTAGATACCCTCAACCATAACCAACAACACCGACCACAAAGCAATTTACAACTTCTATAGTTTTTACATTATGAAGATAAGAATTGTATGAATGGTCTTCCAATATATTTGACTGACATGAAGACAGTCCTTTTCGAAAAAATAATGAATAAATTTGGTGGCGCAGCAGCTCGTGGAGAATCAGGGCCTAGTGACTTACAACTTTCAACCAACTATTCCTGGATGCGAGTTATTGGCAGGAATGAAGGGGACTTTCAATTTTTCGCAGAGTCCGAACGGCTAGATGAGAAGCACTTGATTATGACAAGTATACTCTTAGAGGATTTGACAGATCCTTGCAAGAGGCAGTACCTCGGGAAAAACATTTCTGTTTTTTTTTTAGGTGGCAGCGGCTGGAATTCGAACCCAGACTTTTGGCATGACAGTCCAACGCACGAACCATCATACACAGTAAAGTACTACAAAGAAAAGTATTTGTATTATTAAAATATGAAGATTGGTGTCGATGCAGACTTTCACCATCTACTACATTGTATCGAAAGTTAATTGAAAAATTCACTTTGGTTTTACAAAAAGTCAGTTTCAAAGTGCTGGGGAGGGGGGGATATAGTTTAACAAACTAAAATATTTATCTCGGAGTAGTCTAAGCATATGACACATTATTTAAGGGTGTCTTTTAGTGCCCAATCTTATTAAATTAAAATAAACTCGATACAACCACCTTGAAAAAAAATTATAGTCTTTTTTATAAATGAGGACTGAAACAAGTAAAATTTTTTAAAAGTGGATAACTTTTTATGGGAGCATTAAAAAAAAAACATAAAAATAAGGTACTACCTAGCAGATCTACGATTTTTCCGAACCGGGGAAAAAACTTGGATTTAGCGCCCTTCCAGCTTTTGAGATTAATAAAAAAATGACATATAGGTATAGCTTGAACTAAATCACTTGGCCATTCTACTGCTTATAGGCAACAATGAGTGAAAACGGCAAAGAAAATTAACAAAATAATGAGAAAAAATAATAAATGAAATAATTTTTGGGTAAAACGAAAATCATTTACGACAGATGAAAATTCTTGAAACAATTTTTGTTTTTGGTATAGCATAAGGCTACGCCAAACTTCTCGCACATGGTATGAGTGAATCCAGTACACTTTGGGAACTTGCACCTGATTTTTTTTTTGGACCATTGAGGCCAATGACCAACTTTATCTTGGCGAACTGCTTGTGGTGGAACATGTTGGGCAGGTCCTTTATGTTGCTTTGCTTGGATCTCACCTTCTATACTGCGGCGTGTTGTTAGGCCGGTTTTGGAACCTATCTTACATAGAGTTTCGGCAACTTCCAGACGAAAATCTGCCGATGCCATGACGGCCTTGTCAGGCAGTTTTCTGTATTTGCAGACCCTCTTGTAGAGCAACCACGTGTTAGCCATCGTAAGATCCAAGTAGTGATAAAAGAGTCGCATCTGCCATCGTTTGCTCCTTAGTTTTATCTTGTAGATACCCATAATACTATCGATAAGGTCAACAGCGTCCATATGTTGGTCATACTTGCCCACAACATTAGGTCGCGGAATGTTGATGTACCTCGAGTTCTTCTTGTCGTATCTCCGGACTTCAGATATGGGATTTTGACCAATAAATCTGGAAGCCAATGTAACAATTTTATTGTCCTTCCATACAATCGTTGACACGTCAATGCCGTTGATATTGGCTACGTGCTCTTCTGAGTATCCTCGGTCCTTCTTCATAATGAATTTCTCGTTCGCCAGCTTGCAATCAGGAATTCTGTTTCTTCTGATAGTTCCCAGACCAAGAATACCTTCTTTAGCTAAATATTCCAAAAGATGCAAGGAAGTGAAATAATTATCGAAATAGATCCTGTAATTTTGGTTTCGTGGAATCATACGTGATAATCGCACAACGACATTGGAAGAGGCTCCCAAATCTCGCTCTTCAGCTCGCACGACATTTTCTTTTCCAGTTTCAACCGCATAACCAAAACCGCAAACACCACTCAACACATACAATTTGTAACCCCCCTTATGAGGCTTATTTGGGTTGTATCTTTTGAGCATATTCCGTGCTTTTGTAGAGCACATTTGCTCATCTACACAAAGCCGTGTATCTAATGGGACTTTGGCATATGCTTCGTTCAATGCCTCAACTACCGGACGAATTTTGAAGATCCTATCAGCGTCAGGATTGCTTCTAGGAAGTGGAAGACATTTAGTGTTGTCGTTGAAGTGCAGGTGCTGTCTTATTTTTTTCAAATTTATTCGATGGCATTGTATTTTGAATTAGAGGCGTACCAAAGACGGAACTCCAATGATTAGTAACTCTGGGCAGCTGAATTAGAGACATAATATACACCAGACCTATAAATTGTCGGGTCTCTGTGTCAGATACACAAAATGTGTTGTTGTTAGGATCTTTCTGTACTAAATACAGGTTAGTTTCTTGACAAATTTTCTTTATAAGTTCTGGTGGAAATAAGTAAAACAAGTACTGTATAGGAGTCTCAAGATCCAAGATATCAGATCCCAATGACTCGTTGCCAGTAAAAGCTATCTGCTGAGCATTCAGCTCCAAGTTTTTCTACTTCCACAGCAGTGGCTGCTTCTCAGGCTTATGACGTTTTGAGGGTGGACCTGACCGATTTTGAAAGCCTGAACTGGACGGGGTTGGTTCTACCTCGGGATTTGAATTACGGATGTCATCATCCAAGTTATCTAATATTGCGTCCAAATCAAATTCTCCCCCAAAAGACTCATCATGAAACTCTCCAAGGATCCGCCAAGCTATCGTCATCAAAGTCGAGACCATCTTCACTTGAAGAATCATCTTGGAGTTCAAAGGCATCGTTGCCAAGGCGTTGGTGAGCCATTCTTAGACAAAATAATAACTAGCGTAAGTATTCGCAATATTCATACACAATAGTTCCCTTTTCTATATAATGTAGCCTACAAGATACAAACACAAAATATCACCTAATATGATAATAAATATAAAATATCTGGAGTAAATTAGTAATTTAGTAAAGTTTGAATTCTTACCTTATAGTTTCTCTCAAAAACAAGCACCAGCAAACGTAAAATCTATTTTTTTTAATTTTTTATTTCTTACCACACGCGGATTACATGAAATTATTCACTCAACTAACGGGTTTGCTTCGTATGAAAAAAGTAGTGACAGCTAGGTTACTTTGATTATAACGGGTGATTTTTTAGCTGGTTTGGTTTTGGCAACACTGGTTTTGACAGCTGACGTGTGTTTAGTACCTTGTGTCACTGTCAAACAGCTTCAGTTTTGTTTGCAATTTAACCATGGATCGTCTTACAAATGAACAACGCTTGCAAATTATTGAATTTTACTATCAAAATTCGTGCTCGGTTCGAAATGTTCATCGCGCGCTGCTTGTTGTTCAGCGATGAGGCTCATTTTTGGTTGAATGGGTACGTAAATAAGCATAACTGTCGCATTTGGAGTGAAGATCAGCCAGAAGCATTGCAACAGCTACCAATGCATCCCGAAAAAGCCACTGTTTGGTGCGGCTTATGGGCCGGCGGCATTATTGGGCCATATTTCTTCAAAGATGATGCGAATCGCAGCGTTACTGTCAATGGTGAACGCTACCGAGCGATGATAACAAACTTTTTTTTGCCCGAAATGGAAGTTCTTGACTTGCATGATATGTGGTTTCAACAAGACGGTGCCACATGCCACACAGCACGCGAAACAATGGAACAATTGCGAGGAGAGTTTGGTGAACAGTTAATTCCACGTTTCGGGCCGGTCAATTGGCCGCCTAGATCGTGCGATTTGACACCATTAGATTATTTTTTGTGGGGGTATATCAAGGCTAATGTCTATAGGGACAAGCCCGCTTCGATTGACGCACTGGAAGCCAACATCCACGCATTCATTCGTGAGATACCGGCCGATATGTGTGAAAGAGTATGCCAAAATTGGACTCAGCGGATGGGCTACCTGAGACGCAGCCGCGGTCAACATTTGCATGAAATTATCTTTAAACATTAAATTGCAGGATTCAAACTATCGATTCAAATAAATATTTCATTCATTTTTTCGAATTTTTTGTGTTTTTTTTTTTTAAAGTTCTAAACCCCTTAAAAAATCACGTAGACAACAGTCTACAATGCGTTAAAAGGTGAACAAATAAAAAGTTGGAGAATTATGGAGGTTAAAACGGAATGTTGCCTGTAGTCTACCATATGCTATAGACTCATCTCTTTAATTTTGAAAGATACACAAAAATATATGAAAAAAAGAAAAAATGTGTATACTGGCGTTGTTGTCACTATCGCTGGGTGAGTCTTGTTTATAGCTTCGCTCACAGTAAAATAGAGATGAATTTCCAGCGATGGACTTTCTTTCAATGAGGTTTGATTATGAACTATTTTTCTTGATGTCTAAAAAAGTATTTCATCTGTGGTAGGATAAAAAGGAAAGATTTTTAGGTATAAGCCTAGTACGCAGATCGAGCTAAAATTCCGCTCCCATACAAAAATCTCTCCAAAATTTAGCCAAGCTAAAATTAAGCCAAGCATTTAAGACAAGAGGTACACAGCTCCAGCTAAAAAATCAAATTTTCGTTTCTTACTGTACGGCGCCATCTGTCAAAATTTAGCGCGTGAAATAAATGCTCGGTACATTAATTCTTGAGCTAAATTGTGGCAGGTTTTTTTATTTGTGAGATTATGTGAGCTTTATATTGTGAAAAACAAAATTGGGTACGAGATCATTCAAAGGACAAACGAATTATTAATGCCAAAGGGAAAAATCTATTTTATTTGGTTACATTCACTTAAAACATTGAAATAAAATTCTTTGAAATTGTTGAATATAATTTCTTTTCAGAGTACAGCTGTTTTTTGTTATGTAATCTCCACAAAAATGTTGTGTCAAAATTTAGCTAGGAGTTTTAGCTGATGTTTGGAGAGAAAAGTGTGAACGAAATTTTAGCTCGATCTGCGTAGTAGGCTATAAGCTTTACTTCGAAAAGATAAAATTCAGAATTTTTGTTTTTATCAATTTGAAAAAATTCGGTGCACTAAAAATAAAATAATTAATCTATTGCAAAATGCAATGGGGTAAGATATAAAAAAAGTACCTGTGAGTTCGGACTGATTAATAAATAGTTTGGGGATTATTGTTTGCTTTATGGTTTTATGATTTGCGGCTTAGCAGATATGTTCCTGGGGCGATACGTTTGTATTTATTTTATGGCGTTAGTTTTTATTTGATATATTTTTTGACCTGTGGCGTTTTGGGAAAATATAAATAGATCAGAGCTTACGAGTTTTAATAGTTTTACCTTCGAGTTTTTAAGAATGAATTTTTTCATCAAAGGTAATTTACATATTTAAATGGTATTTGCTTTGGTTTGGAAATCAGTTAAAAAAAACAACCAGAAGCTTAAACAGCGACATTTAAAAAAAATTTCCATGGATCCCTTTAGAAAAGGAAAACCTATTGGAAGCCAGGCGTATAAGATAATATAAGTGTATATAATGATAAGTTGGAAGAAGAAAAGAGTTTTTTTTTAAATCCTGTAAGTTCTGCAACCTCGCAAATCAAGGAATTGACCAGGATTTCAGGACAACTAATCAGAGGGATTATTAAGGGATACGAAGAGACAGGAGTTGTTAAATAACCAAGTAAAAAAGTACCACATACGAAGTGGAAAACTGGACTAGACGAATTTGTCATCACAGCTATTCGGCGTATAATGCACAGCTTCCACCAGGAGAAAAGAATGATGATATCCTTAAAAATGGTGAGAAAACGAGTTCAGGAAGATCTACAGCTTTACTTAAGTATTACATCTTTCAACAGAATTCTAAGAAGAAACGGATTTTGCTACAAGAAAATGCAAAACAACCGCAAACTCCTTTGTGAAAGAAATGATATCAAACTCATGTGAGTGAAGCATCTGAGAAAAATCCGAGAGCACAGAACAAAAGGATATATCATCATTTATTTGGACGAAAGTTATATTCATAGCTCCCATACAAGGCCAAGGGCATGGACTGATGACAGTAAAAGTGGATTTAAGACGCCAATTTCAAAAGGACAGAGGTTGATAATGGCAAATGCAGGTGGTGAAAAAGGCTTCGCCTTAATTTTATTCAAATCTCGATCGAAAACGGGAGACTATCACGACGACATGAATTTCGGAAATTTTTGCAAATGGATGCAAGAACAAGTTTTGAATAACTTGGAGGAACCTTCTGTTATTGTAATGGACAACGCCGTGTACCACAATAAATTGGAGGAAAAACAAATTACTTCTGCTAGCAAAAAATCTCAGATAATACAATGGCTGACCGAAAACAATATTCCCCATACTATACAGATATTGAAACTTGAACTTTATGAGGTAATAAAACGACACCGAGCTATACACTACTCAAAGCATTAGATTGACGATATCATTCACAGCATGGGACATGAGGTTCTACGTTTACCACCCTATCATCCTGACCTCAATCCCATTGAGAATATTTGGGCAACTGTCAAGGCAAGAGTAGGCAGACGAAACACAACATTCAAATTATTAGATATTCAAAAATCAGCAGAGGAAGAATTTTCAAAAATAACGGCTGAAGATTGGCAAAAGGTATGTGAAAAAGCTATTAGAACTGAAAAAGAATACTTTTCTCAGGACCTGATGTGGGACACAATATCGGATTCAAATAAAATCAATACAGGTGATGATTCTACAACCGATTATGAAGCCGACATTAGTTCTTAAAATTTAATATATGTAAACGAACAGTTATTATTTAAATTATATTATTGTTATTTATATTATTTATATTTTATTATTTTGTTTCCTATTTATTTTTTAAATGCATAGTTATGTTTAATTATTATTTTACAATAAAATAAATCAATGTTAATTATTCCTTAAAGTTATTTGTTGCGCCAACTTTTCTCTCTCAAGAAAGTATTCGTACTTAAAAAGTGAATAAATATTAAAACTCGTAAATACTGGTCTTTTAATGTTTTCCCAAAAAAAAAATATATCATATAAAACCAAACGCCATAAAATAAATACAAACTGGCTAAGCCACAAATCATAAAACCATAAAGCATGAGTTAGGCGTTGTAAAATTTAGGGAATAATCTTTACTCATTAAATATCTTGCGCACCATTTTTGTTCTCTTAAATTTGATTTGGTTCAAGCTATACTTGGTTGAATTTTTTGTAACGGGGAGATAAAAAAGTTTTAATGATTTGCATTCTATACAACACAAACACAAGGCCGAAGTCAGAGGGGGATTACAGGGTTTAATCTCCCAATTCGAAGATTTTTAGAAATACATTTGTAAATCAAATATTTCCGTTTCAGTATAAGAAATCTCTGCGATGGTTACTTATTGCTTGCGTAGTATACAATTTTTTAATGAATTTGGTAAAGAACCTCTACCCTGATGATTTATTAAATCAGCTTAAAATGAGATTCGTCAATTCTGGTTTTCTCAGCTTTTTTTGCAAAAATAAACAAAATTTTAAAGAATACAAAAATTTGATATGAACATTTTTTAATGTGATAATTCATTTGCTTAAAAAGGCAAATTTTGACATGCACACCAGAAAGAACTGTTTTGACCAGTAAATTTTACCGTCGAAGAAAGACTTACGGGACTTACAGGACCAGGACCGTAAATGTCAATTCATCGAAAAATTGAAACTAACACAGAGGAAGTTAACACCTACATATTTGCTACAGGCCAGAAGATCAAATGGTGATACTTTTTTTTTTTACAAAATTTATTAATCCCCCCACCCTTAAATAAAATTATGTCTGGCTACGGCCATGTACACACACATGGCTGCAATCCAAGAGCCCAATTCGTAATATCAGAAAATAAACCAAAATTCCAGATTTTGCAAAAAAATAAGTATAAACAGAAATAATTTTTTTTTAATGAAAATATGTACCTACATTATGTCATTTAATTTATTTTATAAAATTTGCTTATAACGGGTGATTTTTTAAGAGGTTTAGAACTTTTATAAAAAAAAAAACACAAAAAATTTGAAAAAATTAATGAAATATTTATTTGAATCGATAGTTTGAATCTTGCAATTTAATGTTTAAAGATAATTTCATGCAAATTGTGACCGCGGCTGCGTCTCAGGTAGCCCATCCGCTGAGTCCATTTTTGGCATACTCTTTCACACATATCGGCCGGTATCTCACGAATGAATGCATGGATGTTGGCTTCCAGTGCGTCAATCGAAGCGGGCTTGTCCCTATAGACATTAGCCTTGACATACCCCCACAAAAAATAATCTAATGGTGTCAAATCGCACGATCTAGGCGGCCAATTGACCGGCCCGAAACGTGAAATTAACTGTTCACCAAACTCGCCTCGCAATTGCGCCATTGTTTCGCGTGCTGTGTGGCATGTGGCACCGTCTTGTTGAAACCACATATCATGCAAGTCAAGAACTTCCATTTCGGGCAAAAAAAGTTTGTTATCATCGCTCGGTAGCGTTCACCATTGACAGTAACGCTGCGATTCGCATCATCTTTGAAGAAATATGGCCCAATAATGCCGCCGGCCCATAAACCGCACCAAACAGTGGCTTTTTCGGGATGCATTGGTAGCTGTTGCAATGCTTCTGGCTGATCTTCACTCCAAATGCGGCAATTATGCTTATTTACGTACCCATTCAACCAAAAATGAGCCTCATCGCTGAACACAATTTTTCGATAAAAAAGCGGATCCTCGGCCAGCTTTCCAAGAGCCCATTCACCAAAAAATCGGCGTTGTGGTAGGTCGGCTGGCTTTAGTTCTTGCACCAGCTGTATCTTAAAAGGCTTTCCGCAAAATTTTCCACGTAGTGCTGTAACAAAGGCCTAACTGCTGGGAACGGCGCCGAATCGACATTTCGCGGTCTTCTGTCACACTAGCTGATACGGCCGCAATATTTTCTTCACTACGCACAGTACGTAAACGTGTTGGTGGTTTAATGTCCAACAAAGTAAATTTGGTGCGAAATTTGGTCACAATCTTCCGAATAGACTGCTCAGAAGGTCGAGAATGCCGACCATAAAATGGAAGAAGTGCGCGATGAACATTTCGAACCGAGCACGAATTTTGATAGTAAAATTCAATAATTTGCAAGCGTTGTTCATTTGCAAAATAATCCATGGTTAAATTGCAAACCAAACTGAAGCTGTTTGACAGTGACACAAGGTACTAAACAAACGTCAGCTGTCAAAACCAGTGTTGCCAAAACCAAACCAGCTAAAAAATCACCCGTTAAATAAAAATAAATTTGGTGGCACAACAGCTCGTGGAGAACCAAGGCCTAGTGACTTACAACTCTCAACCATTCCTGTCTGCGTGTTGTTGCCAGGAATGGAGGGGACCTACAATTTTTTGCCGAGTCCAAACGGCTAGATGAGAAGCACTTATTCATGACAAGTATACTTTTGGAGGATTTGCCAGTTCCTCGCAAAAGGCAGTACCTCGGAAAAAACATTTCTGTTTTTAGATGGCAGCGGCTGGGAATCGAACCCAGACCTTTGGCATGGCAGTCCTACGCACTAACCATAATGCCACGAGGTACTACAGAATTAGCTTAAAATAAGAAAATATATAATATTTAACTTTGAAAAATAAAACGGTACAAATGTTTGCGTTTGCCTTAAACTGACTTCTCCCAGAACTTTTTTTATATCTGTGGTCTTTTGGAGGAACATATTTTACATCGAGCTTCATATAGAGCTTAAACTGGAAAACCAATTTTTTTCAAATTTGAAAAATAATTTTCGATGATTTTGTTCATTCCTTTGCAAAAAATCGGTAAACTTGTTTAGGCTCTATCTAGCTCAATGTAAAGTGGACGTAAATAGAGTAGTGATGTTTCTCCAAACTCCAAAAAACCAAGCGAAAACGGAATTACATTCATGACTGATTGTTGGTTGCTTGAAATATTTTGTATTTTAAATGATAGAAGAAACTGCTTAAGGCTGACTGAAAATGCAATTTGAAATTCCATTGCCGCATCTCATTCCATTTCATTAGGTGTTGGAAATTCTCAATTTTTTTCGGCACATGGATTTGGCAACCTTGGAGGCTGCCGCCAGGGGCATAGGCCCCGGTTCGCCCCCCCCCCATAGATCCGTAATGTACCATATTACATATGTATGTGTATGTACCGCAGTTTCAAGAACATAAAATGTTAGGTTTACAACTCAGATTTTCGCCCCCAAGAAATTTAAGTTCAGAGCGTGGATTTTTCTATGTACTCTTTTTATTCTTGATCTTGATGAATTGTTTAACATGCAAAAATCGAAATATTTTCGTTGAAGATAAAAATAATAAAATTCACGACTGGGTTGCACGTACTTGCTCTAATGTTCAAATCGCTGAGTATTGAAGAACATTACATGTAAAGACATGGAAAATATGAGAGAAAAATGTTTAAAATATGCTAAAATAGTTTCTTTTAGAGTTTTAAATGAAAAAGAGTGCCAATTTAATTCTTGATTGAATATGATTGTATAGAAAAAAAATCGTTGAAACGGTTTTCTTAAAAAATAATTTTGTATACATCTAATTCTTAAAACACTTTTAAAGGAAATCGACCGTAAAGTTTTCATAATATTTGATTTTCAAAAAAATATTTTTGAATATTCTTTAAAAATCAAAAAAAAAATTTTGAAAATTTTAGTAAAAAAAAAAACTATTAACATTACTTAGAAGCATCCGTATAAAAAATTATTGAAATCAAAATAACAATTTAGAAGCAGATCGAATATAAAAAAATGGTTCTTTGGGGAGGCACCATTAATAACCATTTTTGGTAAATGGTTTCCTATCCAAAGGCAATTTTAACCTTAAGAAATGTATTGAATATGTTAAAGAAAAGTTGTGGGGCCGTTTTTGAGAAAAATAAGATTTTGTAAAATTGTTTAAGAAATTCTACGACAGGTACCGTTATTTATAGTTCTAAAAAAATGCAAAAAAAAATGTGTGTGCAGAATCACCAAATACCACTATGTACCAAGTTTCAAGAAAATCCAACCAGCAGTTTAGGCTGTAGCCGAACAGACAGTCAGAATTTTACCACCCACTTTTTTGGTGCTCTCTATCATCGCAATGTTTTCATGTTTGATTGTCATCCCGAAATTTGTTTGTTGCACGAATTTAAAATTTGCCTTATAGTTCCTATGCTGCAAGTAAAAAATAAAAAAATTGGTTTATGGTATTTTTCTCAATATTTTAGAGATTTTGGGAAAAGATAATCAAAACAAAAGGTGTAGGTCTCTACAAATTTTGATTACAACTATTTTTCAGTGGTAATTATACTTTTGTCAGAAGTCGTAAAAACTTCTTTTTCGCAACTCCACCCCGCATTTTCACCTACCCACCCCACTTCTCGTTATCTGTTGCGGGGCAATTTATTTGAATCCATTTTATATCAATAATCTTTAATATCTCTCATATAATGCTAATAATTTTTCAACTTTTTGCCGAACCAATTTATTTTTGCTCACGTCATGTAAACACAACGGTTATGTTTTACGATAGCATACTTGCTTGACTCAGCAGCCCTAGCCGCAGTTATCAATTTTCGATAATTTCAATCTACCTAGAAACACCAAAAAATTATTCAGAAACAAAAATCTAATTGAACTGGCGGGCGAGCTATTTGTATTCGAAGTGAAGAACTGGCTGTCCACACCTTGGAAAAGAAAACTAAACAGGAAAAACTGCTTTCACTATGGGGAGAGTGCAGCTGGTTTTACAAACAATCACCGAGAGGCTCTTTTTTCCAAAAGGGACAGATATCAGCTTTGTCCAAGATCAGAGAACAGGCAGAACCACATGCGATTGTGTAGTAAATATTGTTGCCTTTGACACACATATATCATTTTCATATCGTCCCCTGATTGCAAGAATTAGGTTACTCAATTTTAAAAATTTTGGAGATAGCAACGGTCAAAGATACCAAGCTACAAGATAATGGGGGAAATATTAATTTTTATGTTTCTTAAACTTCAAAAATATCCTATATTTGATTATAATAGAAAAATATTGGATAACAAATCTTGGAAATTGTACCGTTTACCGTATACCGTTTTTGGTGGGATATTTTAAAAATTGAAAATTGAGTTACCTAGTTCTTGCAGTTAGGAGATGATATAATCTCTTCCTGATCTACGAACCATAGCTATTGACAGGATTATGTTTAGAATTTAGGATTGAGACTCTTGGGGCGGGAAGGGGGAAAATACTCCCCTTGTTTCCTGTCGACTTTCATGCTGCCAACCACTTCAAACTAGATAAGTATCTGAAAAAAAAAACATACCTGCTTACTACTTATAAAAAATATGTTTTTTGCAAGAACTTAAAGAGTTGGATCCAAATGGACCCCATGTCAGATTAAAAAACTTTTTTCAGAAAGAAATCGCAGAAAATTCTGTTTGATTTCATTGTCCATAAAAACATTGTTGTACCTCGTGGCATGATGGTTGGTGCGTTGGACTTTCATTTCCAAGGTCTGCGTTCCCAGCCACGGCCACATAAAAACAGAAAAGTTTTCCCCGAGTTACTGCCTCTTGCGCGGAATTGACAAATCCTCTAAGAGTATACTTGTCATGAATAAGTGCTTCTCATCTAGGCGTTCGGAATCGGCAAAAAATTTTAGGGCTCCCTCCATTCCTGTCAACAACACGAACACTAGGCCCTAGTTCTTCACGGTTCTTCACGAGTTATTGCGCCACCAATTTTTTTTTTTTTTTTAACATTAGAAATCAATAGAAGATTGAGTCTTGTCCACAAACAATAGCCACGTGAGATAAAACATGAACAAGAAAGAAGTTTTGAGTGGTCAAATAGACTCCATGACGTAGAGGAGGATTAAAGGCTTTTAATACTTTTATTTTAAAAGATTGTAACAGAATTCAAATCTTTTATTCACTACACTCAGTATTTGTACAAAATGTCCAAATTCATATCTGTGGTAAATATCTTAATGAAAGTCCTCCTCTACTCCTTCTGTTTATTTAAGAGAGATAGTGTGGTAGTAGTAAAAGCTGAAAGAGTAACAACTTTTCCATAACCTGAAAAGCAGTCACAAAATCTACAGATCCTTCAAAGTAAAAAAGAATTAAATTCTTTAAACAAAAATATTATTTCTGAAGTAAATTTTTTTTAACTAAAACTATTAACCATTTATATTGCATGAAGAATATTAATATTTATTTTCAGTAAAAAACAAATAAATAAAATCGAAAAATAAATAAAACACCCAAATTGAAATGTTCAAAATATTTGCTCAAATCAATATAATGGATTTCCATTACCAAAATTGAGGCCAATTTGCTGAATTCTATGGACACATTTAACCTGTCCATATACAATCCACACTTGCTATAGCAAGTAGGCACTGGCTGCGTGGCCATTGCACTGGTAAGCCTTGCAACAGTTTCACTACTATAACGCTCCATTCGTGTGTCGAGTCTCTGACGTTTAACATTTATATATGAATGAGCTCAATTCAGTAGCGAAATTAGTCAAATTCAAAGAAGAGGGGGTGCTTCGGGCGAATAAATTGACCATTGCATGAAAATATTATCCAAGAATGAAAAGCACTTTTGTGCCAGGAATCGTTTGCACCATTTTCGAATAAAATTTAATTTACGTCGTGATAGGTAGAATGGGTTGGAAGTTCGGTCTCCAACACCGTGGGCTCCAATTTATTTGAAAATTTAAAAAAGAAAAAGGTTCCAACTGGTCGGTGCAAGCGACGCAATTCAATTAAATTAATTGATTTATTAACGGTGGAAAATATATTTTATAAAATGTATACATTCATAGGCGAATTTTTTTTTTTTAATTTTTCTCCAACACTCTTGATGTGTAACGAACGCATTTTAATAAAATCTCTTCCATGTTGTGCCATTGGAAATCAATTTTCAAGCAAGCAACAGACTTTGGCATCATCACCATCATCATCATCATCATGGAGCACAACCTGTGTACAGAGTGGCCCTATACTCAAAAGGATGGACACTGGACAGCCACAGCCCCCATATGACGATGGTGGAGTTGAAAACGTTTAACCAGATTTGCGTATATAGCAATTGCGAGCTTCATTTACTTTGCACTATGAATTTGTATTAAATGCATGCAGTATGCACTTTTCTTTTTTATTTTAAGGCTTATGTTCAGTAATATTAATAGTTTGAGTATTATATAAAGTAATTGCGCATCAAAGTGAAACGAAATGGGAAGGCAGCCTTCCCTTGAAGGCTCAACCAATTTGTGTATGTTTCTATAAACGGCTTTTGGTAAAAATCCCAGGTGCAACTGATCAACCAAGTGTGAGTAATATGAAAAAGTTCAAGCTTCATTAAGGTTAAAAGCACACTATGGATCAGCTACATCAAGCAAATGATCATAAGCTTCAAAGCCCAGAGAGTTTTCGAATACCCCACACCCAGTTTTGCAGTGACAAGGAAGACCAAACTTCCTTCCAGTTTAATAATTATGAATGAAAAACTTTTCTTTTCTTTTTTTTTATTTGAAAAATGATTGAAAACTTTTTATTCACTTCCAACGGGTTAAATAAACTTATTTTTTGTCTTTTAAGACTTCCCAATGACATGGTCGTAGTAATCAGATTAAAGAATTTTTTTTTCTTGTCATCATCGTCTTATTATTTTCATTTTCACCCATCATTCCATCAGTCTTTCAAATTTAATTGAAAACTGACCCTGTAACATTAAAATTCTTAGCTCGAACACTTCCTTAAAACTTTTAGTTGAAGAATCGTGGAAAAAAAAAATATAAAATAATTCTTGGACATCCATCTCTGTTTTTTTTTTGAGAAAGATTTTTTTTCTGTTCAAAGGGTTTTTTTTCTGAAGAAGATGCTAACCCTACGGCTAATAATAATTTCAATTTAATTTCGAACAACACCCTTTTTTCTTTCCCGCAAACCCTATGTCGAATTTTTAGTCTCCGATGACTATCAGCTGCCTTCTTGGTTTTATCCAACCCGACTTCTATGGTACTTTGTTATTTTTTTCATTGTCTATTTCTTTCGCTTATCTCAGACCAACTAAAGGATATTTTGAGCTAAAAAATATGGCCAAAGAATTTTAGAAAATTCCAATCGTAAATCGTTAATATTGATTTGTTAAAAATGATATGCATACGAGTATAGTTTTAACATGAAGAACAACTAAAACTCGAAACAAAGAGTTTAGAACCAGGTTACCAAAATTTCATATTTACGTTAAAATATTGACATTTAAAGGGTGTTATTTTTTAAAGGCGAAGAACTTTTAGTAGGCTACACTATTTTAACTGGCGGTAATTTTGTCCGATGACAAATGTTTTATTTTAAGTTTGAATAGACTGACGCTTGAAATTTTTTTTGAAAATCATGGTACTATTCAAAACACGTATCGCGCGAAAATTGCCATATCACCCAAAGATTATAATTCTTAAGGGTATGTTGAGACACTGTTACAGCCACAAAAACTGACTGTTTGGTGTGCTTTATGGATTTGTGGAATAATTGGTCCGTACTTCTTTAAAAACTATGCTGGCCAGAACTTTACAGTCTATGGTGACCATTAGAGCCATGATTACTGACTTTTTCATTCATTAATTGAACAACCATGATGTGCAGGAGCTGTGGTTTCAACAAGACGGCGCAAGATGTTACACAGCTTGTGCCACAATTGACATTGTTTCACGTCATGGACCCGAGAATTTGCCTTCAAGATAGGTGTGTGGAGGTAAAAAAACATGCCAAATGAATTCTTGAACAATATGAATTTATGCATAAGAACCCGTTATTTATAAAATTTTTAAAGTATTTTCTATACAAAAAATTTAGAATGCAATTTCCTAAGCAGTATTTTTTATCAATATACAATTAAAAATTTCAATTCAAAAATATTATCAATTTAACTTAAACTTTTTGTAAGTTTTTGTATAAAAAAATATATTCAAATCCGTTCAGCTAAAAATTATAAAGACCGTTCTATGAGGGATATCATTAAATATTGTAATTGTTTAAGATTTAAAAGCAAATCTTATTAAATTAACACAGACATTTTTTTTTTATCGAAATCTTCTTTAAGTAAAATAAGATTTGCCTCGATTTTTTTTTTTTATTTATTTTGAAGGTATCTTACTTTTTGTTATTTTTGCATTAAAATAATTGTATTTAAATAAATATTATAAACAGTGTTAAAAAGTCCTTAGGTTAAAAAAAAATGAATAATTAATTTTTAATAAATCGAGCATTCAATTTTTTGTTTTTTAATATTTTAAAAAATCCAAAACATATTTCTTTGAAAATTACGGTACATAATAAATATTGGCACGAGTACGATAACTGGGGGGCTGAAAATTGATAACGAATAACGGGGGGGTCTATTTACCCCCGTTTAAAAGGTAGGCTCGATTTTCGAAAAAAACGACTTAAATTTTGAGTTTGAAAATTGTTGACACAAATAGTTTGATTTGAATGTAGGATTTTTTTTTTCAAAAATCCCCTCTACCTCCTGAACGGGTCGAGATAGAACCCCCTCCCATAGCAAAAAATGCTTGTGTCTAACTGACCCTTCTAAACATCATTCAAAAAATAGTTATGTACACAAATCTTGCTTTTAAATGCTTTCAAAAGAAGGCAAATTGCTTAAGGTATGAAATATTGTAATTGTGCGATGACTCTTGAACTTTTGAACCGCTAATTGAATTATTTTGAAAGTCCTTTTTGGACACAAAAATGTATAAGAAGTCAATATCTGTATTCGTTTTTGAGATATGCTTAACGAAATAAGGTGAAAGGAACGTAGGAACAGTCAAAACGGACAAACGGATGGGTGGATAAACTTACCTACAAACACATATACAAAAAGACAAATGAAACCATTAACAATAACTTTCCGCCCACAGGTAGCCTCTACTAAAACTAATTTATTGTTTTTCTTTTGAGAGAAAAGTTGATGATTAGGGAAAATGGGATTTTATAAAATAGCTTAACGAAAATTATATAATGTACCGTTATTTTTGGTTCCAAAAAACGCTATGTACCAACACTCAGCGAAAAAAGCAGGTAGGTATAACTAACCAATTTGTGGTTTACTATACCCATTTTCAGGTTGTTATTTTTCAACTTGGTAGATGAGGTTAACTGCTTAGCCAGGTACCTGATTTTAATGTCGTATTTAATCAATGTAGGTTGCAGGTAATATCTGCATGACATCATGGAAATTTAACACTGCCTTAAAATAGTAAAACTGTAAATCTAACCTGAAAATCTTGCTAATTTTACATGTAATTCTAGTTAACTTGACATGAAAATCTAGTGTTAAAAAAAAACAGGAATAAAATATTTAACGTCATGTAAATTTAACATGAAGATCTAGTTAATTTAGCATGACTCAATGTTGAATCAACCATGTATCCGGTAATTATTATGTCTTGGATGTATGCATCTAGGTCCCATCTCTAACACTGTTTACCGTCCAATTCATTTTGCATTATTATGAAAGTATAGAAATTTATTACTATATGTATATTATTTTATTTTAAAAATACTTTGCGATACTTAGTTAGTTTTGAACCCCTCATAGCATGCATCCCCTGGGCCACTTTGTTGCATAAAAAACTTATGAGAACTATCAATAAGTTGAAGCTGATTTTGTTTGCATAACATGCGTGTGCATATGCTTTAACACTGGTGTCACGTTGAAATTAACTGGCAGAGTGTTTCTTTAATAGGAGGCCAGGTTAAATTCGATAAGTAAACATTGTAAAAATAACCAATAAGTTACTTCAACCTGATTTGTGGTAAAATAGAAATTCACAACATACAGTGTTAAAAACACGATCTCAGTTAAAATTTGCGCTTTTCTTGGTAAAAATTTCTTGTTTACCAGAATTTTGTGTTAAAACAATAGGTTATTTAGGCCACTAGGTTGATTCAGCACTTAATTTAAGGTTGTTAAAATCAGGTGAGCTTCTGAAATGTCTGTAACTTTATATGGGTTTATGCACCTTCTAAATTTAACAGGGACCAGGTTAGTTGTTTACCTCACTTTTTTCTCTTAGTGAAGTCTTATAAAAATTGGACCAGCCGTTAAGGCTGTTGTTAAAAAGAAAAACAAAATTGCATAACCCCTTTTTAGTCTTGTTCATTAGTAATGTTTGGTTTGATCAAAATCTCGGGCAGACAAAATCATCAAAAAGTGGGTGGCACAATTCTGTGGGTGTGTTTTTATCTGAACAGCCTTAACTAATGATGCGATTTTCTTAAAATTTTGAACTTAAGGGTTCTTTGTGATTCCCTAGGTGCAAAATTGACATTCTTTTTGACTCCAAAACTAACGATACTTGCAATACAACCGTCAGGGATTTTGACAAAAAAAAAAATAAACAGTGTATGGTGTACTTTTTGGCAAACAAAAATTTTCAACAAAAAACTGCTATTAACTGTATCTCCAATATAACGGTTTTTTGATTGTCGATTTCCTCATAAACAACATATCCGATTTCAATAAATAGTTTTGCACAAAAGCTTTTTTAGAATTATAATAAAATTGCTAATTTAAGAAAAAAATATATTTTGGACTTTTAAAAAAAAGATTATTTCTTTTTTTTGAAAACTCAAATATTTCAAAAAGGGGTTGAATAATTTTCTTAAATGTATATACTCAAAATTGACATATTAAAATTTCTTTTCAAGAAATGACACAAACATCTAATTTACAAAGCAATTAATTTTTAAGAAAACCGCTCCAACAATTTTTATATCTTTATGCAATATTCCAATTCCAATTTCCAATTTTTGTTTGAAATCTTATTTTAAATGCACATTAATAAAAATTAAAATTTGCATACCATAATTCTTCCTTAGATGAATTTTCTTAAAAGTTAAAATTTTTATGAACTTGTTCTTTGAAAAAATGTCTTTCTTTAAAGAAAATCTTAAATGTTTTTCAAATATTTTTCTTTCATAATTTTCTGTGTTCTCAGTGGGTACCAATAATCTCACAACAAATTTTCGATAGATTCTTTAAAAGCTTTTGTATGGATAGTGTTTTTATAGACGTGTGGTTTTCAATCTGGCAATCCTTTTTCGGAGTTCGTCTGTTTGACAGCTGTCACTTGATTTATGCTCAGTTTGGTTTGTCATTTCATAATATAAAGACTTACTCCTGAACAACGTTTGCAAGTCGTGCAAATTTATTACCAACATAATGGTTCGGTTAACGCAATGCATCGCGAAACAATCTATTTATTGAAGTAAACTTTTGGTGAGCGCATTATCTGAGCGTCTGTCGTGCGGTTATATTTTGTGGGATTATGTGCAGTTGCTTGTCTATGCAGATAAGCCCGGGACGATTAACGCTTTGGAAAAGACTATTCGGCGCCTCACCAAAAGTTTCTTTAAATAAATTCATTGTTTCGCGATGCGTCGCGTGAACCGTACCATTAATTTGGTAGTAAATTTGCACGGTTTGCAAACGTAGGTTAGTAGTAAGTCTGCTCATTATGAAATAACAAGCCAAACAGAGCATACATCAAGTGACAGCTGTCAAAAAGACCATTTCCGAATAAAGTTTTTCTAGCTTGTAAACCAGACGTCTTAGAAAACACCCTTTACAAAATTTGATCAAAATAATTACACCATTTCAATACAGATGAAAAACAAAAATATAATTATATAAGCATTTTTGGTAAATTTAGCTAGTTAGTTATTTTTTTTTAATTGTGAACCATTTTTTAACTCCAAAATGGCGACTGTCTTAAATTGTTCGAACTTAAGCTGGCCATACACGATCGAGTCATTCAATCCATTTGGCTCGGTTGAATTTTAAATTGGTTTAAAATCCAAATGGATTGGCAACCGATCCACCCCCAAACACGACCGATTTTGGATCGGCGCTGGCCCTTTGATTCTGGCTTGTATGGCCAGCCTTAGAATAACTTAGCGTCTTGAGCTGAGGCTATGGAAAAATATTAAAACTTTTAACTCTATTCAATGTGATTTAAAACATTTAAGATTTTCCCAGGTTCTATTATCAAATGATCCTATGTCCAGGGCTGTCTGTCCATCAAATCCTGTTCGCCTTCCGAATAATTAATTTCGAAAAATTTCAAAATGACCCTTTAAGCTAATTTGGAATTCCTTTACGCGGGGTTTCTTCCATTTTTGTCTTCTTCTTTTACTTCGCTTCTTCGACTTGTGTGTTTATTTTCATAAGTATTTTTTTTTTGTTGCATTCTTATCTTCCCGTTGTCAATTTTGGCATTTTTCTTCTTTTCTTTGGTTCTGTTGGAGAAAGAGCTCCTTGTTCTGTCGTGAATTTATCTACATCCCCAGCCCCATCTATTGGTGGGATTTAATTTGAAGAACTGAATTCATTTAATAGAAGATCAAGTCAAGTGCGGTTCTTAACTTTTGATTATTTATCTGTCTGTCGATTTATACCTTAATTTTTTTTTCAGTCAGTTCAAAGCCCAAACACCCAACAACAACAACTACTGTTATCCCACATTCAAACAAGAAGATGAAAACAATGATGACGAGGACGATGCTGGCTGTGGGTGGAGACTGGAGACTAAAGAGGTAGGATCTGATGGTATTGTGAGTGGGTGGTTATATGGGTAGTTGTAGGGGGTGGTTCCTGTTGGACTTCGAGAAGGCAGATCATTGTTTGTTTATCTTAGGAAGTTTACACAGAAAAGAAATCGCATTGGCATTGTGGTCTACGGAATTAATCCGGCTTTTTGTTTTAATTTGAACCATTTGTTCCGTTTGTGGGGCTGAACCGCCTGATCGGCTTGCCACCGACGAAAGGACGCCGGACGGTAACTATGAAGGATATACTAATTTACCTTCGTCAAACAAACAACGGGGACGAGCTGAAAGGGATTTACACATTCATCCTTACCAACGCCTGCCTGCCGGCCTGCAGAGAAAGATGGATTTGAAGTTTGGCCTGGTGATGAATGAATAAACCGCAGAATTATAAAAGAAGTAGATTGATAGGAATTTTATTAAGAACAATTCTTGATTTTTATCTCTTTCTATTTTTGGGAGTTATTATTTTTGTTTATCTGTGTTTGTTTTTTTTTTTTTTTTTGCTTTTTGTTGGAGATGATGAAAATAATAAACAAAAATAATGCACATAAAAAATATTAAAATTAATTTGTTTCTGAAGTTTTGCTAAGCCTGATGGTGGGGGAGACTTAACAAAGTCTATGAAGGTGCGGCGGAATATTACTTGTTTATTATATTGATCCATCACGATGCGATGGCGATGGGAAGGATAGACTTTGGTAAATAAAAATAAAGGATATCTACTTTTTTGTTTTTCTTGGAGGGATTCTTGTTGGAGTGAAGTTTTTTTTTGTAATACTGTTGCTGAAGTTGTCTGGTCGAGGTATAATTATGTAAGCAGAAAATAGAAGTTGAGGATTCATTTAATTATATTGCAGGTATTGAGTATAGAAGAAGTTTTAATGATTATTTCTTTATTTGTTGTTGTCGTTGTTTTCATATTTTTGATGCTGTGAATTCGGACAGCCTATTCAGTTTTGGCTTTCTTAAAGCCGATGGACGATTTATATAGAAGTTATCAAGTATATAAGTCATGTAAAGATGTTATAATCGTTATGAATGTTTGTGTAAGGATATACCTGTCTTTATTATAAAAAATATAGACCAGAAATTTATAATACATATTTTGCCCACCACAAAAAGTTGAATGACAAATAAAAGGTTTTCCAAATGGGACGCTACAAAAGTAGAGCGACAGGGACAGCAAACGACGCCATATTTCTTGCCGCTCTTTTAACATTTCTCTTCAGTAAGGTTTGCCATTTTATGATGGAAAGATATACGAGCCAACAACGAGTCGAAATAATTAAAATTTACTACCGAAATTCGGAGTCAGTGGCCTCAACGTTAAAAGCGCTATGTCCAATTTATGGTCGTCCTTGCAGCTTAACAAGTGAGCGTCTAGTGGAAAAATTTGAATCCACAGGCACAAAATGTTCCCGTGGCAGTGAGATAAAGTTGCGTTGGGCATCTCTGTGGTCGTTGTGGCGAATTTTGCGAAAAGATCATGGCCTACATCCTAACAAGATTAAATTGACTCAGGAACTGAAGCCACTTGACCACCAGAAGCGTCGTATGTTCGAGAATTGGGCTGAGCAACAATTTGAAAATGATTTGGATTTTCATCCAAAAATCATCTTGAGGCATGAAGCTCATTTCTGGCTGAATGGCTTTGTCAATAAACAAAATATGCGGTGTTGGTCAGGCAACAATCCACACGTACTCCATGAGTCATCATTGCATCCCGAAAAAATTACGGTTTGGTGTGGTTAATGGGCCAGGGGCGTCATTGGGCCGTACTTCTTCCGTGATGATCAAGACCGGTACATTACTGTGAATGGGGATATCTACCGTTCAATGATAACCGAATATTTTTGGCTCCAATTGGATGATATGGACTTGGAGGACATGTGGTTCCAACAGGACAGCGCCACAAGCCACACAGTGAATGTCACAATCAATTTATTGGAAACCAGGTTTGGAGAACGTGTTATCTCACGAAATGATCCAGTCGCTTGGCCGCCTCGGTTGTGCGATTTGACACCGTTAGACTATTTCCTGTGGAGCTACGTTAAGTCTGTGGTCTATGCCAACAAGTCAGTGACGATTGGTGAATTTCGTACGAATATCGAACGTGAAATTGCAGCAGTATCGGCCGATTTATGCTTGAAAACCGTCGAACATTGTGTTCAGCGTCTGGACTTCTACAAACGTGCCCGTGGTGGCCATGCAAAAGAAATCGAGTTCCATACATAATGGCATCAAACGTACTTTTACAGGAATAAATAATTTCATTGATATCCAAAACCGTTTTTGTTTCATTTAAAAAAACTTTTGTAGCGATCTTATATAATAACCCGATATTACACTTTTCCAAAGTATCTAAGATTTGGAAAAGGTTTTTCCATAGGAAATACAAATTATGGCGTGGAATTCATTGGTTCACTTTCACCTATCGTCTTCCATGCACTCAATCCTTATTCGGTTTTTGAATTCCATGTCATTTAATAGTTTAGGGTATTGGGAGGAGAAAAGATTGCATCATCTGTATTCTTGAACAAACACAAATCTATGCAAATAAATTTTTAAAATCATTGGTGTGGTTTAAGAAAAAAATTTTTATAGATATAAAATTAAATTGTACTTAAGGGCAAATGTTGGTATGCAAATTTTAAGTATTTTTTTATGATATGAATATGAAGATAAAATCAAATTAAAATAAAAAATGTATACCTGATTTTTAGTTATTGATTTTTTTTTTTTTGAAAATTTTGATGTTCAGTATTATTTAAATTGCATGCAGGTTGTACATAAAATTGTAATACTTTTGCACAAAAATTCAAGATTTTCAAGTTTATTTTTCATTTTTAAGATTCTGTTCTATTTTAGAATTCGAAATAAAGAGAAAAAAATGTTTTTTTTTCAAGATTTTGTCCATTTGTAAAATTCATATTCTGCTTTTTCTCAAATAACTTGTGTTTCTAACGAAAATAAACAAAAAAATGCACAACTTTTTGTAAACTATTTTTTTTATTTCTGGTTTGCACCAAATCCAATTATAATATTGACATTGACTTATTTTTATTTTAAAATAAAACAAATGACCAGCCATGCCAAGATTATATTTTCATCTATTTGTATACTCTTACAACTTATTGAAGTGGAACCCACTTTCTTACAAAATTTTTATCCAGATCAATCTTTTATAGAACTTTGTTTACACTTAACCGAAATCTGATTTTCCAGCAATTTTTCTTTGAGATTTTAAATTGGATTCGTTTAAATCTGGAGTTTTCATTGAGATTTCGATGAAATTTTCATGAAATCTTTTCCATCAATTAAAAATATCAAAAATCCAAAACACTGCATAATATTATTTGATTTGAACTTGAAGTAGGTCATATTTTTGAAAAAAAAAATTGATATTTCGAAGATACAATGGTATCTTAGATGGATTCAGATGAATTAATGTAAGTAAGCACAGGAGAATCTAAAAAAATCAGCTACACCACTTTTTCACCAAACAAAAGAAATTTTTTACCAAATTCTGCCAATAATAAAAAAAAATGTTTGGAAAATGTTAAAAAGTGTGCGCTTTTAAGCATTTTCTAAACCAAATTTTGAAAAGCAGAATTTTGCACAAAGAATTTTGACCCTGCCTGTAGGGTCATAATTCTGCTAACAAAATCCAGCTCGTCAAAATTCTCTTTTTCAAAATTCTGGCTGTACAAGATTCTGCAGGACCTAAATTACGTTTTTCAAAATTCTGTATTTCAAAATTCTGTTTTTCAAAATTCGAAAAGTACATTTTTACATTATCAAAACGATTTCTGTTTTACAACATATTTACTGAATTTTGAAAAACAGATTTCTCGTAATATGGAACTAAATTCAACGTGGTTGGAACATTCATACCTACATAATTGAAACGATAAATAGATACTATCTTAAGGCAGAGTTTCGGTCTGTTTTTGATGATGAAAAGCCAAATTCGGATGTTTTGAGTCACCGACTTAAAAGCTAAAAATAATCTTCAAGCGCAAAAATGGGAATTCACGAGACATTAAAAATGACTTGATAGCATTTCAATTGGTCATTTTAAAACCAAGAAATTAAGTTTTATTAAGAGTATTCAAACAACAGGGTAAAGCCGTAGTAAACGTAGAAAAACTTAAAACTTCGAAAATATGTCATATTTTACGTGTGAGTTATAGCAAAAAAAGAAGATAGGTAGGTGTCGAAAGTTTCAGTCAAGATTATTCCTAAATTCAAAGTTTTGCAGTCCATAACCTGCAATTGATTCCAAGACATTGATATTTGGAATAGCTTGGTTATTATGGGTACTTACCTCCCAAAAAACCACTTTTGTTTATTTTCGATTTTCTTTAAATTAGTATTTTTGATTTCAGTAAATTTTTTTTATACAGATGCTTCTAAATACCTAACGAAGATATTTTTTCTTACCAAAATTTTCAAAAAAAAAATATTTAAAGATTTTCAAAAAAACTGCATGCTCGATTTTCATAAAACTTGGTATTAAATAGTTTGTTTACACTTTCTAAAGTATTTTAGGCGCCAGTTGTAGCTATCATTGAAAACTTTAATGACTGATTTTGAGGCATTTTGAAATCCAAATCATTAATTATTTTGATGGACAAATACAGATCAAGATTTAGTTTATATTTCTTGTCAAGAAAAAATTTCAAATAGGCCCAACTTTCCACATAAAATGACTTTTAAGTTTTCAATGATCATTGAAATAGGAAAAGTCTTTTTATGTGGAAAGTTAGGCCTATTTGATTTTTTAAATTAGAAATATTAACTAAGTCCTTAGCCAAATATGTTCATCAAAATATTTTTATTAAAATTTACATATGGCAACTATTACTACATAGTATTTTCTCATAGAGGATTTTTTTTAGAATTATCTCATTACCAACTGAACAGATTTAAGTTATTTTTTTATAATATAAATTCTATGTACTACTAAAATAAATCAGCCAAGTAGAAGACTTAGCATTAAAGATTAGAATTGTTGAACCATTGATTCAAAATAGCTTTTTATGGCCTTTAGTCCATTTTCGTTAAACAATTCATGTAAGTTGAACTGAACTTAATACAAATTGCGTATGACAAGGCCCTCACTACGTCACTGATGAGTCCAAGTGAGAAGTGAGTAAGTCGGACGAAACTCCAATTTGTAGGACTAAAGACCAATCAAAGCTATTTTGAATCAGTTATTTTTTTATACTCAAATTTTAAATTAGATTAAAAAATATTGCATTCAAAATTTTCAAAAAAAAAAGTTAGAGTTTTTAAAAAAAGTTTTTTTTTTTTTTTGAAAATTATATATCTCAAAAACGTTTTAACAATGTTGTAAATGCACATGCACTTAAAATTTGCATAGATACCAAAAGATTTTCTTTAAAATGTTTTAAGAATTCGATATATAAAAAATTATTTAAAAAAAAAAAGCTCTAACGATTCAGAGTTTTTTTTTTTATGAAATCATATAAATATCAAAGAAATTGTTTTAGCTTTTTAAATATCGTATTTCATAATTTTCTCTTTTCTTCTTTACACATAATTTTATTATACCCTCAGCGTTTTGAACATAAAAACAGTCGATGCAGTCGTGGTCGTGCATGTTATTGATCTCAAAAACGGCTCCAGTAAATTTGATAAGAAATAAATTTAGCAAAAACTTTTACTAAAGGAAATAAGGTACCTGCAATAGAATGGTTTTTTTTATTTTCAATTTTTTATTTAACGGCTCAACCGGTTTCAATAAGAAATTTAAAAAGAAGCTGCTTAAAAATGTTAATATTACTGATTATCAAAATTTTGAAAAAAAAATTGATTTTCGATTTAAAAAAAAAATTATGTATTAGTTTTTAAGAAATCTTTTTGTCTGCCATATGTTCATATGTTCTTTCAAATGGCATAATTGGTTTTTGAGCTCTAAATTATTTAACGGTTTTTTTTTTATAAAATTAAAATAACTTACATAATTATAATAACTTACATATTTAAAAAGTTCCAAGCAATTCGAACATAATAGCAAGTACCTGCGATCCAGTCATACGCTTTTTATAACACTAAGGTCCAGGGAGTACAGCGGCCATTGAAGCAATTCCATTTTGCTTGTATATACACTACAGCTTTAAGCGAAAATAAATATAGGATGGTGAATTTTTGAGTAAGCCTTTTAAATGACTTTTTAACACATGAATTATTTAACAATTTGAAAAATAATAAAACCAAAAAAAAAAATAAAAACAAATGTCTCTATTGGTAAGCTGAAGCTGTTGCTTTTTTTGAAGTATAAAATCAAAAGAAAATTATTTTTTATTTTTTTGTTTTTAAATAACATAAGTATACCTAAAATGTAAGCCCATCCTAGATTCTAGAAACTAAAATCTAAAATACATATAACACTGAATATTAAATAAATCATAATATTTTGCAACTCCATGCTTATACTTTCTCATAGCACCGCAAAAGAAACAAGATTATTTGTTTCTTTTTTATCTTTTTTTAAACTTTCTGTATTCCCTACCTACCTTAATCCAAAAAAGCAATCACTCAAAAGACAAAAACTCAAACTTACTCCATCCATTCAAAAATCCTATCAATCAATACATTTCACCATACCTGAATGATGCGACATTGCTCCCCCCTACGCCATCCACCTGCGGCTATACCATCATAACCTCTTCTATCCTTTAACTGTAACTATTGGAAACCTACGATATTTGCAGCCACGAAGGGGTTTTCCATAGTTCCAGGCATCTTATTTTGCCATCTAAACGGTATAATCACGTGCATTCCCCTCCAACAAAAAAAAACCGTTTTATTATTTTATTGTCACTTCCAGTTTCCAATGGAATTCATAAAACAGATGTTCGTTCCCAGGAATACATCACAACAACACTTCCTTGAGGCATATTGAATTAAATGTCGTTCATTGACCACGTTCCAGGACATGCGCCTTGGTGTATTTGTAGTGAAACGTGGTCTACTATAATCACCCCAAATTTAGCAAACAACATGGCAGGAAGGATTCCCTGCTTTAATGAAGAAATTTTCTCATAATTTATGTCCTTATCTGTGTTTTAAGGATAACATTTATTTTATTTTTTGTTTTTGGTTTTTTTTGAGAGCTTGCTTTTGTTTTGACGTTGAATCATTTCCCGATTGTGTCATTGGCATGAATGAGACAATATTTTTTTTCCTTTTAAACCAAAAAAATTCTATTCATGAGTCCTTCAGCAATATGGTGGGTTTTTTCATTACAATGTATAGTTTGAAGTGTAGTACCTCATCAAAGCAATTAGTCTCGAAGGATTTCTCTACCACATGCACACAATTTCAATAATTTATATCCTACCTTCTTCCCCCGGTAGGTGTCTTGTCTTGTCTATAGAACATTCACACAGGTCGTCTTTTATGGGTGTCCCCTTTCCCGTTGTGTTTTTGTTCGGTAGTAAAAGGTATCCTTATGGGGTTAATTTAAGTTCTACAAAAAGCTGTAATTTCCTGTTCCTCAGGTTTAACATTCAGAAAGAACACACACACAGAGGATCTCCATCCCTCTGAAGAACTTTCGATTTTATTTTATTTTAATATATAATCTTGCAATTTATTTAGAGGATTTCCAAATGACCGAAGCCACAGTGCAAAATGTTTCAGCATTTTCAAATGGCATGCGGTTTTTATAGTTAGCCAGCTTCCCTTTTACATCGTTTGTGCCTCTATTTCATGCAGCAGGGAATTAGTTTTCGAAAAAATGAAAAAAAAAAAAAAACAAAAAGCTTAAAAAGGGTCTCGCAGTTTCACCAAACCAACCTTCTATCTCACATCTATACTCAGCCCACTTTTACCCTCACCTGAATGAAAATGAAAGAAGGACGAAATATACATTTCATAATTTAGAATTAAAGGTGGGCACTGTTGGCAGAGCCATTCAGTGTGAATCCGGTGAGTTAAGCATATAATATCTGGAGTTAAGGCCGATTCGGGTGGTTTTTTTTTGGGTCGCTAGTTTTTGGGGTTTCCTAAATTCTGTGTGTTTACATTTAATTTTTGAAATTAGAGAAGGGAAATTTGGTATTTTAGAAGTGAAAAGAAACTTTAATCATGGAACATGGTTGACATTTGTAACATAATTATGCACGCGTGTAAAAGGTGGAACATGAATGTTTCATGAGGTACAAATTTCCCACAAAATGTGCTAATGTTTTTTTTTTTACATAAGCATCAGTTCTGAAAGTGTATTGTTATTTTGCTAAAAAACATTTAACTTTTGACTTTAACTGTACATTTTTCCCGGATAAGGAATTTGTTTTTGGGAAGTTGCTTTAGAACTTTTAGGAACGTTTTGTTGGTAAGGTTTAAATAGCTTCCCAGAAATAATTTCAACATGACTTAAATAAATAGAATTCCAGTGATTCGTTAATCCATTAAGAGTTGCTGAAGCTACAAAACTTCCTTATATCGGATTTTTCAATAAGAGCGCTACAAACATTTTTTTTAAATAAAAAAAAACGGTTCTGGATATAAATGAAATTCTTTATTCCCGTGAAAGTACGTTTGATGCCATTATGTATGGAACACGATTTCTTTTGCATGGCCACCACAGGCACGCTTGTAGAAGTCCAGACGCTGAACACAATTTTCGACGGTTTTCAAGCATAAATCGGCCGATTCTGCTGCAATTTCACGTTCGATATTCGTACGAAGTTCATCAATCGTCGCTGGCTTGTTGGCATAAACCATAGACTTGACGTAGCCCCACAGGAAATAGTCTACCGGCGTCAAATCAAACGACTGAGGAGGCCAAGCGACTGGACCATTTCGTGAGATAACACGTTCTGCAAATTTGGTGATTGTAACATTCGCTGTGTGGCTTGTGGCACCGTCCTGTTGGAACACATGTCCTCCAAGTCCATATCATCCAATTGGGGCCAAAAATATTCGGTTATCATTGAACGGTAGCGATTCCCATTCACAGTAACGTGCCGGTCTTGATCATCACGGAAGAAGTACGGCCCAATGACGCCGCCGGCCCATAAACCACACCAAACCGTAATTTTTTCGGGATGCAATGATGACTCATGAAGTACGTGTGGATTGCTCCATGACCAATACCGCATAGTTTGTTTATTGATCCGAAGCCATTCAGCCAGAAATGAGCCTCATCGCTGAAGATGATTTTTCGATGAAAATCCGAATCATTTTCTAGTTGTTGCTCAGCCCAATTCAAGAACATTCGATGCTTCTAGTGGTCAAGCGGCTTCAGTTCTTGCGTCAATTTAATCTTGTTAGGATGTAGGCCAAAATCTTTTCGCAAAATTAGCCATAATGACGTCACAGAGATGCCCAACGCTTGAGAACGACGTGTGAGAGACACATTTGGGCTTTCTGCAACTGAAGCCTCAGCGGCAGCAATATTCTCGACACTACGGGCACTTCTTTGTCTCACTGGCACGGGAAAATTTTTCACTGAGCCTGTGGATTCAAATTTTTCCATTAGACGCTCAATTGTTGATCTGCTCGGACGATTACTATAAATTGGACGTAGTGCTCTTAACGAATTTCGGTAGAAAATTTTAGTAATTTCGTCTCGTTGTTGGCCCGTATATCTCTCCATCATGAAATGGCCAACCTTACTGAAGATAAATGTCAAAAGAGCGGCAAGAAATATGGCGTCGGTTGCTGTCCCCGTCGCTCTACTTTTGTAGCGTCCCTGTTGAAAAACCCCTTATATCGAAATTCTGTTTTCGAAGAATTTTGATTTTTATTTTTTGGCAAAAAATTGACTTGGTTTTTTCGCTGCCTTCTTTCATTTTGTCAAATCTGCCATATCCTGACAAATAGTCAAGCACTAGTGCACCAACATTGATCCATTCTTATTTCTCTCCAAGAAATCGTCATTTAAAATGTATGAATCATGAATATTTTAAAGACAATTGCAAGCAACAAATTGATGATATCTGAATGACAATGAAGGTATTTTAAAAGACTGAAATTAAATTTTGACGGAAACTGTTTCACACTTTAGAATGACCACACAACACAATCAAGATGCACATTCAAAAGGTGACGTGCACGAGTATTTCTGAGGTTCATGTGTTAGAGACAAAAACTCAAGCTTTGTTACACAAAAGCAATTGATTAGTGTTTCGAGGGAATTTCCAAAAATAGTCAAAACATATCAATTTTCAATCAACGCTTGAGTCTTATTGGATTATTGCAGAAAAAAAAGAACTAAAATACAGATTTATTGGAAGTTTTGTTTATTAAAAAGTGTACTTTGATGAAATTAGCTAATAATTTATAGCTTTCAAGCTATAAGTGAAAATTTCCCAAACAATGTATTTTTGCATATTTATTTGTAGTCCATGTTGCGTCACGAAATTTATTCTCAAATCTCAGATTCGGATTCGGCAACCTCGAAAACATATAGCAGGAATAAAAATCATAATTTACATGGAAAAGCAAAATATGATTTAACTAATATACCTGTTAGTATTTTAGGAAGAATGACTCCTATTTAGATACACTTTGAATGTAAGATATAGTAATCGATGATTAACATTGTATCCAAATAGTAAGTGCCATGCAATGCAATTTGTATTTAAATTTCCAGCTTAATGAGTAGGAATTCTAATCTTGTTGGATATAGTTAAGAGTGGATTTTTGTAAAAGAATTCATGTAAGTTGAACTGAACTTAATACAAATTGCGTATGACAAGGCCCTCAGTATGTCACTGATGAGTCCAAGTGAGTAAACCGGACGAAACGCCAACTTGTAGGACTAAAAGCCAAAAAAAAGTTATGTTGGAAAAAAAGTCAAAAATCAATTGAACACACCCAATAGGCAACAGTTTAAAGAGCTCTGAAAAGGTTTTATATGAAAATGTCAAAGTTCAATGGAAGTAGAAAGAAAAAAAACGACAGCAAAAAGCAAGCAACCAAAAGCAAAAAAGCAAACAACAAAAGCAACAAAGTCAAATGAAATTTCCAAATTATAAATGAAAACAGTTTTTCTGTGATTTGCGAAATTGCCTAATTATGGCTCTAATGGAAACGTAGTATAAAATTATGAACGAAAAACTTCGTGTTTCTTATCATTCTGCAGTACATTGTTGGATAAGGGAAAGATGGGGAAATAAATTTTAGGAGGTTGAAAGGGGTAAAATGCCTTCTTTTTAGTATCTCAAAAACTATGAAAATTATCAGTTCTTTTAAAAAAATATGTGAAGTTACAAAATGTAGCATATGTTATTTTAGATAAAATGCACAACTCGGTCGCATGTACGTACTTGTCCTTAAGTTCAAGAAACAAAAAGATACAACAAATCGTACATAAACAAACAAAAATTATGACAAAATATTTTTGAAATATATTTAAATAAGGTGAAAATAGTATCTGAATTCTTGATCAAATGTACAAACATACATAATTGTATGAAAAAAAAAATTAAATCGTTGGAGAATTTATTTTGTCAATTTATTTTGTAAATATGAAATTCTTAAAATGTAATCAAAAATTATGGTATGCTAATCTTAAGTATTTATTTATGTTCATATAAAAATAAAATTTCATATGAATTTGTGATATCAATCCAAAATAACGGAGAAGACAATCGCGCACTATAAGTGAGTTTTTTTTTTTTGTTAAGAAAGTAATAATTTTCATTAAACTCATTTGTATTTAAAAATTCATCACAAAATATACGACACATTAGTTTCTCCAAAAACTTATGAAATTTTGTTAGTTTATACAAAAAAATAGATGGTAACGGACAGAGTTGTAAAGACTCCATGTCTTTTCGGTACTGCAGTTAATTGACTAAAATACTAATTTTTTTTAAGTCTTTTAACTTACATAAGTACTTTAACTTTTACAGTACAGTCAGCAGTCAGTGCTAAAATACTGACTGTGCAGTTAAAAAAAGCATTTAATTAACTTTAAGTTAGTTAACTGCAGTACTTTTTAAATGCTTTAAGTCTTTTAGTCAATTGAAAGTCTTTTGTACTGAATGGATCTGCTTTTAGTCAGTAAAGTCTTTTAACTGCAGTTAATTAACTGTAAGTTTTTTTAACTTTTTTTTAGTCTTTTTACTTGTTTTTAGTATTTTAACTAATATACTTCTGAATGGTACTTATGTATATGAATAAGTATAGGGTAGAAAAGAAAAAAGGTTCTCAAAAACGTATGCATGATTTATTTTGTATAGGCAATATGTAATATATAACAAAATTTGTCACGTTGCATGTGGCATCTTGTATGTGGTATTTGACATGTGGCATGTTGATTGCTGTATTGTGCATGTTGCATGTTGGTTTTTTCATGTGGTATGTGACATGTTGAATTTTTCTTAATGTCCTAATATGTTAGCATTAGATTCAATAAAACTAATAAATGACATTGGTTCTAATTTTTTAATATCTGATATTATTTTTTAAAATACGTAACATTGAACTTCAATTCATATAAACGAAAAACTCTTCGAATCTAAAATATATATATATATGCACATATATACATACATACATACATATATACATATGTATGTGTACAGAAAACAAAAACATTTTTAGTCAATTAAATAAAACGATGGTAGAAAAAAACAATACAAAATATACACAAAAAATCAATTCTTTGATTCAGAACAAATAAAAAGTAACAAATAATAAAAGATTTTCATCTAACTTAATTTTATAGAGGAGCTCACTTTCAGAAGCAGCAATTTTTCAAAATTAGTGTCTGAAAGTGTTCCTCGTCTAGAAGCATTTAATAAACCGGCAATTGAAAAGAGGAGCTCTACGGCCGTGGATGAAGGTACGGGTGTATTGTACCTTATGAAAGCTTTTTTTAAGTTGGGGTAAGTAAGACTGTCCAACGATGTTGATTGTTGCGCTAGGTAAAGGTCAAAGTTTTCTGTTTCTTCAGCTCTATCGTTGAATGAACCAATATCCACATCATCTGTAAGTTTTTTAATTTATGTGTTCAATCAATAAACTGAACAAAACTTAATTTTGAAAGTTACCTGACACAAAAAGTCAAAATAGGAAGATTCAGGTGCTGCAGAAGTCATTTCGTTTGGGCGAGGTTTCGAATGAAGTTCGTTAATTTTCGATCGCACCATCGAGCTTATTCCACAAATCTTTGTTTCATTAAAATTGGGATTCAGAGCTGAAATCTGTCTTAGTTTTACAGAAGGGCATAGCAACAATGGCATCGTTTACTTGCGGATTTAAATTGAAATGTTCCTTAAATCTTGTCAGCAGAGAACTCTCCAACTTAATGACTACTTCTCGTGGAATTATCCTTAATGTCGGATTCAGTTGTAATTTCCTTAGTTTAGTTCTTATTGTTGCTAAAGTTGATAGCAAAAATTCAAAAAGCCATTTTCTTGTTGAAGAAATTCCAGGCCTTCAGCAATTGGTTGCAAGATCATTGAAAATTCTTGTAAATAATCGAATTCAATGTCAAAAAATGTTTGAATACACAACTTACTTACCAAATAAAGCCAAAGGGTCATGTTCGGTTTCGTAATAAAAAATTAAAATAGGTGAATTGAATTGCATTGTAAGACTTCTCTTAACTTGTTGGCCGTATTTGATATTTAAACAACCTTTTTGTTGACTCTTTAATCATTTTAAAATTAAATGGTGCATATCCGCATATAAAATGTTTAAGCAATTGCTAGGTAAAACTGGAATTTATTCGATGAAAGCTCCTGCTTTCTTCAGCTTAAACAACATATTTGAATATCCCAATGCAACTTAAATTCTAATTGCATTTAACAATGAAAATAAATAAAAGAGTTTCAACATTTTTATGGTAGAAACAAGCTACACCATTCACTTATGAAAACAATCTTTGCTAAAATAATTTTTTGATTCAATCAAAATATTTCTCTAGAATAAATACAATTATGAAAATACTGAAAAAATACGGAATTTCTTAAATACAAATCTGGGATAGGTTATTGAAATACAGGACAACGGATGCTCACTTACCTGACAAGTATCAGCTACACATATTACGACTAACATTTTGTTACACATTATAAAACATAAATTATGGAAACATTTTTGTGAACCTTTTTTATGTTCTATCCTATACCTACCTAAACATATAAGTGCCAGTCTGAAGTATAAAAGTTAAAATACTAAACAAAGTTAAAAGACTAAAAAAAAGCTAAAAGACTAAAAAAAAGTTAAAAGACTTACAGTTAATTAACTGCTGTTAAAAGACTTTACTGACTAAAAGCAGATCCATTCAGTACAAAAGACTTTCAATTGACTAAAAGACTTAAAGCAGTTAAAAAGTACTGCAGTTAATTAACTTAAAGTTAATTAACTGCTTTTTTTAACTGCACAGTCAGTAAATTAGTACTGACTGCTGACTGTTAATTTTGCAGTTAAAGTATCCGTTGCTAGTATTAACTTGCATTCAGTTGTTAAGTTAATTAACTGCGACTTAATTGACTACATTACTAAAGTACTGCAGTCTTTTACAGCTCTGGTAACGGAGAAGATACGTTGATTTAGAGATTTCTGGCCTTGGTCTTAAAGCTTAAAATTCTGCGCGGTCCATCAAGATATGAAGCTAATTTTTTGTGCATGCTTTCATAAAGCCAACATTTACTAAAAACCGTTCTTGGTTTAATGCCAAATTTCATTTTTTCATCAGAAAATAAAAAAATATGAAAGATGGTAACGGGGAAGACAGCAAATGGTAAAGGATCGTACGATTAAAAATTCTTTTGTATTTAATTATATTTTAAATTGTAATTTAAAATTATTGTATTCAATGATAAAAATTATTAGGGTTATTGAAAAAAAATGTGTGTATACAATTTTATTGAAATCGGTTAACGCTGTTACCACGTGCTATCGAGCTCTTCAAATTGTTCATACAAAATACATGGGTTTTCACTGTCTTTTACTCAAAATATTAGGAAAATCAAAAATGTTAATCCAAAGTCTTTAAACTTGGCACGTAGATTAAATATAGTAAGAATTATAAAAAAAACTATTTTCAATAATTTTGTAGAATATTTATCCCATTAAAATCATATAAAATATGATGGTTATTGTGTAGTTATTGCTTTTTTTAATAAAGCAACTGTTGTTTTAAGAAATTAAAAAAAAATATTTGTACAGTCTTGATGGTACTTAGTTTATGTGCCAAGTTTTAACATTTTCCATGAACTTTTACACTTTTAACGACATTTTGAGTAAAAACCTGTGAATACACCATATATTTTGTACGAAAAATTTCAAGTGCTCGCTAGCACGTCTAAACGTTAAACGATTTGAATTAAATTTTACACAATTTTCCTTGATCCATTTAAAGCTTGGATATCAAAGAAATTCAGTCATTTAAACAACAAATGCATATTAGTAGTTGAAACTTAGAAGAAAAAGTGCAATTTTGTCTTCTCCGTTACCCTGTTTTAGTCAGTTAGACATGATATTAAAATATATAAAAATTCCACAATAACACGTTTTCAAGCCTAGCTTTATTTGCTGAATAATATAACAAAAACTAATTTTAATTTTTTAATTTAATTTTTTATCGTGGGACGTAGAACTACGTCCCAGTTATATCAATATTGTGTGAGTTAAAAAAGATAGATTTACATACATAGACAATAACAAAACAATAGTTTTATCAATCGACTCAATTTTTGAGGAAGAGCTTGCAAATACAAAATATTGAAAAAATTGTCATTTTTATTGTACTGCATGCGATATCGCGAGTAAAAAATGAACAATGCCTAAACTCTTTAAAGGCCACTTTACACGATTAAAGAAGTTATATGACTTCTCATATGACCGTTAAAAAAATCATACGATATCGTCTAAGACTTTTTTGACATAAGAGCTGCAGCTAATTCCTTTTGAGAAGTCAAACGGCAATTCCCGTTTGATTTCCCACGGAAGAGTAAAATATTTTTGCAAAAACAAAGAATTTTTAATGAAAATAACAGTGAATAATTCCAAAAAAGTGATTTTGCTCTATAAAAATATATTTGCATATGAGTTTTATCTTTTATTTTGGGTTTGACAGATAATCATAGAGAAGATCACATACAAAGTATAAAGTCGTGTAAACATACAAAATGATAACCGTATGACTTGACTTGAAATGACAGCTTATATGAGAAATCATACAGAGAATAAATGACAGGTCATATGACTTCTATTATCGTGTAAAGTGGCCTTCGATTTTGTACTGTAAAAAGGCTGGACTTCATTTTATTTCAAAATATTTATACATAAATGAAAAACAGCTGATTGGTTCAAGAAACTAGTTAGTTAATGTTATAGCTCAATAAATAATACACAAAAAAGATTATAATTTCGTGTTATGATTTTTTATTATAATTTTTGTTGTGTAGAATTTAATGAGTTATATTTACCTTGAATTGTTAAGAAAAAGTTAACGGTTTTTGAGATACTACAAAAACTGAATTTTAGCCCTTTTGAATAACAAAATAATAATAAAAATCAATAACAGCATTGCAGTGTTGAACCAATAACTGTTTACCTGCCTACCTCCACACGATTCCAACAGGTGTAAAATTTAATGTTAAATTTGTACATCAACTGATTTCAATGCCTATTGGTTAGAGGGAAAAAGCACAAAAGAAATATTGTTTTCTTAGGTCTCTCTCTGTAGTAAGTCTCTAAGAAGATATAAAATTTTCCAAAAACCACTCAGGTAAACAAAGGAAAATGCGAAGCGGGCGGTCAAGTCTATTGAGGACTGTAGCGGCAGGGGGGACGTTCGAAAGTTCGAAGGGTGAGGCAATCTACCCAGGGTAACAAGGCTAGAACGGAAGCCTGCCGAGACGAGAGTGGGAATATGGTGGTAGACACACAGTCAGTGCTGAGAATCTGGAAACAACACTTTTCTTGACTGCTAAATGACGATGATAGTCCAAATTCTGCTGTGAGGCAGAATAATCCATTCAACCTGGACGACGATGGTCAAAATTTCCGTCCACCTGGCCTAAATGAAGTGCGGTCAGCGATAGCTAAGCTTAAGGCGTTCAAGGCTGCTGGTGCAAATGGCCTGCCAGACGAGCTATTCAAAGCAGGGGGAGATGACTTGGTAGGAACTATATACCAACTTATCTTCAAAATTTGGTCGGAAGAAAGTATGCCCGATGAATGGAACCTCGGTATAGTGTTCCCCATCCACAAGAAAGGAGATGCTCTGAATTGTTCCAACTACAGAGGTATAAGTCTCCTCAACGTCGCATACAAAATTCTGTCATCTTTACTGTGTGATCGCTTAAAACCATTTGTCAACGATCTGATCGGCCCCTATCAGTGTGGCAAATCAACCGTCGATCAAATGTTCACACTCCGACAGATTTTGGAAAAAACCCAGGAGTTTCAAATCGATACACACCATCTCTTTATCGATTTCAAAGTCGCGTATGGTAGCGTAAACAGAGACGAGCTGTACAGAGCCATGTCGCATCTCGGCATCCCTGCTAAACTCGTACGCCTATGCAGGATGACGATGGAGAAATCTCGCTACTCCGTCAAAGTCGGTAAGAACACCACCGACCCCTTTGATGTCGAGAAAGGTTTGAGGCAAGGCGAGGCATTATCATGCAACCTCTTTAACATCGTACTTGAAGCAATTGTACGCAACTCGCAAGTCAACAACCGAGGTACAATTTTTCAAAAGTCCGTTCAGCTACTTGCTTATGCAGATGATATTGACATCATGGGAAGAACGAAGCGAGCTGTTACCGGCGCGTTTGCAAGTATTGAATCGGAGGCGGCGAAAATGGGTTTGGCTGTTAATGAGGACAAGGCGAAGTATATGCTATCATCGAGAAAGGAATCTCAACAGCGGCGAATCGGGCAAAAAACGTCACGATGGATAGGTACAACTTCGAAGTTGTGAAGGACTTTGTCTACCTGGGCTCCACTATTACATCGCAAAATGACATCAGTGCAGAAATCAAACGAAGAATTACTCTGGCCAATCACTGTTCCTTCGGGCTAAGAAGGCATTTGAGTAGTAAAGCCCTCTCTCAAAGAACCAAGGAGACTTTATATAAGACCCTTATCATCCCGGTCCTGCTGTATGGGGCAGAAGCATGGACTCTGTCAAAAACGGATGAGAGTCTGCTTGGGTGCTTTGAAAGGAAAATTCTTCGGGTGATCTTCGGTCCAGTCTGTATCGATGGAGTATGGAGGAGAAGATTTAACAATAAGCTCTACTGGCTATACAGCGACGTTGACCTGGTCAAAAATCTGAAAATACAGCGGCTGAGATGGCTAGGCCACGTGGAACGTATGGACACCTACGCACCAGCCCGACGAGTCTTCGAATCCACCCCTGATGGTCTGCGCAGCAGAGGAAGACCCAACTTAAGGTGGCGCACACAAGTGGAGAGCGACCTCAACCAACTTGGAGTGCATAACTGGAGGCAGTTAGCTAGGGACCGAGCTAGCTGGAGGGGCTTGTTGGTTGAGGCCGTAGTCCATCGCTCTCCATCTTCTTAGGGACTTACTACAGGAAATCTGAACTATAACATCAATTGTTCAAAATTGCGAGCAGAATATTTCTAGTTTGCATACTTTTTCCCTCCGAGCAACAGGCATGGAAATAAATTGATGTACAAATTTTACGTAAGATTTTACACCTGATAGGCAAATAAACAATAATTGGTTCAACACAAAAAACTAGTATTGGTACGAATTACAACCATACGTAAATGACTTGACTTGTTATGTTGTTGGCTCTCGGTCTAATCATAAGCTACAATATTATGTGATTTCACATTAAAAAAAAGACCGCCAGCTTTCACCCAGGTTTGGAAAAACTGCATTTCATCCCATTTCACCCCCTAAAATTTTTGCTTAAGGTACTTTTTGGGAAAGTACCACGCCAAAACAAAACTCTCTCCATCAAAATTCAGCTTTGTAAGATTTTCTTTGTAATTTTGCCATTTTTTCGTCTAACTTTCCGTGGCCTTAGAGGAGAAAACCAAATTGCTATTCTAGCTCTATTAGAAGGTCTAGTGATTTTGATTAAATCTTTATTTCAAAATTGTTTCTCACCTGATTTCTTAAAGTAATTTTAAATTATTTACTATTTATTTATTTACCCATCCCAAAAACTAGAAATTTTTCAAAAATACTCGTTTTTCAAACTTTGAGTGTCTAACTTTAGCAATATATTGTCGGAAAGAGACAGATGTTAATTAGCTAAATCGTTAGGGAGATTTCTAGCTAGATCTAAAAAAATAGGTACTTTAGAAAATTACTTTTACGCATATCTCGTAAACGTCTCTTTGAAAAAAAATGTTCACTGTTGTGTTCAGCGAACCAAAATCAGTCGAGAAATATATATTTTCAAAGAACCCCATCATAGCCCAAAATTTTTTAAACTAATGTTATTTTCAAATATTGGTCAATCCTAAGCTTCACCAAGATAAGACATAAGAGAGAAAATCTTTTGTGACACTTAAAGTTCAAAATTATTATGGCTCTTTTCAAAAATCCATAACTTTTGTCTCTTGACCGATTTTTTCGTCAATTTGATTTTTGTATGCAGACATAAGGCTTAAATACTGATTTTTCTTAGTAAATCAAATGTGGATTATGATAATACTTTTTCGAGCAACAAATTGACTCAATTACATCAATCATAAGGAAAGTCTTGAATAGATGGCTTATCGAACTGGAAACATAACTCACATCCCTCTATATCAAATCCTGGGACAATTTTGGTAGGTCTTAAGGTTTTTTTTTTTATAGATAAAATTTGAATTTCAATTTAAAACAATTAATTTTTTTACTGATTAAAATCAGAAAATACACTCCTCGTCAACTGAATACGCACAAACATTTTTTAATATACTTTATCCATTTTTTCCAAACAGTGATGGTTATTATGCCATCTGTTGATGCTTACTATTCCCTTAAGATGTTAAGCAGATAATTCCGAAAGAATTATCCAAAAACAACCGTGAGTTTTTCTTCAACCACTTGCAAAGTGTTTTATATGCAAAGTAGGAGTTTTTTTTTCTAGTCAACTGAATAGGTACAACGCCATTTGAAAAATGGGTAGATCTACGTGTCTTAACAGTGTTGAAAAAGCTAAAATCGATTTACTTAGAGACCAAGGCCTAACTGGACGTGCAATAGCTGATAAAGTTGGCCGAAGTTTTAATGTAGTTTATTCTTACTTGAAAAATAAAGATGCATACGGCAAAAACATGAAGGGAGGTAAGAAAACAGCAACAACAGCAGCTGAGAGACGAAGAATTTTAAGATATGCATCGAATTCTTCTGATTCTGTGGCAAAAATAAAACAAAAAGTCGGCGTAAACGCAAGTTGCTCAACAGTATTAAGAGTAATCAACAACTCAAGCCATCTTAAACGAATGAAACTTAAGAAAAAACCACCACTTGACGAGAGACGGAAAATGTTGCGATTAGATTTTTCAAGACTTCACATGAGTTGGAAAAAAGAATGGTATCACGTGGTTTTTTCAGATGAAAACAAAGTTTAATTTCGATGGCCCTGATGGGTTCAACTTCTATTTTCACGACTTAAGAAAAGAAAAAAGATTTTTAAAGCACCATCATAGTCGTGAAGGAGGTGTCATGATATGGGGAGCAGTCAGTTATTATGGAACAGTTGAGCTCGAGGTTGTAACATCAAGAATGACAGCAGCTGGGTATAAAGTAGTTTTGGAAAGAAATTTTCCTAAATTTTCTAACATCTTTGGACCCATAAACTGGACCTACCAACATGATAATGCGCCTATTCACTCAGCGCGCATAATAAAAACATGGATAGAGGAGCAACAAGTGCAGTTGCTTCAATGGCCGCCGTACTCACCTGATCTAAACATCATAGAAAATGTCTGGGGATGGTTAGTACGCAAAGTTTATGAGGGTGGTCGTCAGTTCGAAGACAAAGAAACCTTAATTTCTGCAATCAAATTAGCGTGGAGCGAAATTTCGTTAAATTACATTAATAAGCTATACGATTCCATGCCGGATCGAATTTACGAAGTAATTAAAAATAAAGGTGGAAGTACCCACTACTAAACTTAAACAAAAACTTGTTTCATTCCATTCCAATACCAATTTTAATTTTTTTACCTATTCAGTTGACTCAAAAAAAAACTTCTACTTTGTATAAGTTACACTTTGGAAGTGGTTGAAGGAAAAACTCACGGTTTTATATTTTGTTTTTTACTAAGAGTTTCATCTTTATTTTTAATTTATTATATAATTTGAATATCTTTAAATTAAATTCGATAAATATAATTCTTTTATTTATTTTAAAACAATTTCAATTTTTTGTAATTGTTGAACACCCATAATTATTAGCAGTTTAAAAAAAAAATTATTCATTAAGAATTTTAATTTTTTCTTTTCATTTATAAAATATATGCATGTATGTATTTTTAAAACACCACAAAAACTATTAAAATGTTTACTTAAAAAGTTAAATAATTTAAATACGAGTTTCAATTAAATTTTATAATGCAACCCAGAATAAAAAAAAAAAATAGGGGAATTAATTTATTTACATACACAATACCTGCTCCTCGTGGCTCGTCCTTTAACACAATTAATATTTGTCTACCTTTAAACTAAAAAAATAATTTATCATTAAACGTGGTTGACGCCCCTCATGCGTGCAAATATTTTCATTTTAAAATGTAGAAATACATGAAATTATATTCTCACATAATAATACAAATACCTCAATTGGTAGACATACATATAAAAAGACCGCCAGCCAGAAATATATATATATACATATACATAGAAAATACATTTTAATATTATTTTACCTTTGTTTTTATAATTCATGTTAAATATTTTATTAATTACAGACCCAAAAAAAAAAAAATTAAAATTGAAAATCGGTATAGTTCACTACAAACGCGAAAACATATTAAGTACATGCTTATATGCATCATGAACTAAATAAGCATATATGTGGGTAGGTGTGTAAAACATCTGAACAAATCGTTAATGTTTTTCAAAGGAAAACACATATCTATATGTAGATACGATTAAAGGCATATTTACATACAAAATAAACAAACACATGAAACAGTTTTTGTTCAATTAAAATAAAATACATACTCGTTCATAATTGTATGTTAATTACCATAGATACACAGGAGCTGATGGCGGTTTTGGTTTATTTTGTTTTATCATTTTAAGGCTTAAGTCAAGTTTTCATTGCGTTAAAATAACTTTCTATAAAACAAACAGAAAATTATAAATTACTTAATATACAAATTGATATTGGTATATCAAAAAGGGAAAATTTTCAAAATTGCCTCTTTGTGAATGGAAAATGAGTTTGCACAAAATAAAACATTTAAATGTTAACGCCTTGGAAAATAGCATGGATTACAGATTTTGTTATGACAGCTTGGAGCCTTAGTGGCTTAAGTGGATAATAAATGTAATAAATGAAATGTTAATAAAGTACAAAAATAAACAAATATATTGCGGTTTCGGTATAGTTCTATTGCACTTTTCAAAAAAAAAATGGTTAGCACCTTTTGCCATAGTTCTTGCCGCTCTTTTGAAATTTCTCTTCAGTAATATTTGCCATTTCATGATGGAAAGATATACGAGCCAACAACGAGACGAAATTACTAAAATTTTCTACCGAAATTCGGAGTCAGTGGCCTCAACGTTAAGAGCGCTACGTCCAATTTATGGTCGTCATAATCGTCCCAGCAGATCAACAACTGAGCGTCTAGTGGAAAAATTTGAATCCACAGGCTCAGTACAAAATGTCCCCGTGCCAGTGAGACAAAGAAGTGCCCGTAGTGTCAAGAATATTGCTGCCGCTGAGGGTTCAGTTGCAGAAAGCCCAAATGTGTCTCTCACACGTCATTCTCAAGCGTTGGGCATCTCTGTGACGTCATTGTGGCGAATTTTGAGAACAAATCTTGGCCTGCATCCTTACAAGATTAAATTGACTCAAGAACTGAAGCCGCTTGACCACTAGAAGCGTCGAATGTTCTTGAATTGGGCTGAGCAACAACTCGAAAATGATTCGGATTTTCATCGAAAAATCATCTTCAGCGATGAGACTCATTTCGGGCTGAATGGCTTAGTGAATAAACAAAAAAAAAAATTATGGAAATTATGGTTTGGTGTGGTTTATGGGCCGGCGGCGTCATTGGGCCGTACTTCTTCCGTGATGATGGGGATCGCTACCGTTCAATGATAAACGAATATTTTTGACCCAATTGGATGATATGGACTTGGAGGACATGTGTTCCAACAGGACGGCGCCACAAGCCACACAGCGAATGTCACAATCAATTTATTGGAAACCAAGTTTGGAGAACGTGTTATCCCACGAAATGGTCCAGTCGCTTGGCCGCCTCGGTCGTGCGATTTGACGCCGTTAGACTATTTCCTGTGGGGCTACGTCAAGTCTATGGTTTATGCCAATAAGCCAGCGACGATTGATGAACTTCGTATGAATATCGAACGTGAAATAGCAGCAGTATCGGCCGATTTATGCTTGAAAACCGTCGAAAATTGGGTTCAGCGTCTGGACTTCTGCAAGCGTGCCCGTGGTGGCCATGCAAAAGAAATCGAGTTCTATACATAATGGAATCCAACGTACTTTCACGGGAATACAGAATTTCATTGATATCCTAAACCGTTTTTGTTTTATTTAAAAAAACTTTTGTAGCGCTCTTATTGAAAAACCCGATGTACGAGTATGTACAAAGTTTGCAGATTTTCCATCCACTTTAGCATTTTTTCCGAAATTTTGAGAAAAACACTTTTTACACAACATTTTTTTAATTACCTTGATCACTTCAAGGGGATGAGGACGATAGAAATTCAAACATTTCAAAAATAAGCGCCACCCAAATGCGTATGGGGCTTAAGTGCTTGGGGAGGGGAAGTAGGGAAAGTAACATATCGTCTGTTTAGAGTGTTAAGCAGCTTACTCCTATTTTGCATTTTTTAAAAAACAAGTATTTTAAACAAAGTGTTCGCATTTCTTGAATTAAACCAAAATTACATTAAATATTTTTCAACACTTGTTATTGCCAAATTCAGTGAAATTGAAAAGATTTGATAGACTTCTGTATTTATTAACAATTTTTGAAGTGGTCTATAATGCTAAATGTGGAGTTAGCCGCTTTACACTCTTCGCTGACAATATGTCAAAGTACTTATTTTAAGATTTTTAGAAGTATTTTTTAGCCTTGTTACCCAAATTTCAAGTCAATATTTATAGTTTTAGATTGAGAGCCAACGACATATAAAGTCATGTCTTTTGCGTAACATTGTTAGTCATTAACCGTTTGTCTGCCTACATAAGCACGTGTCAAACACGTTCGTAAAATTTGACGTACAATTTCAACATCGATTTATTTCAATGCATATTGGTCGGAGGGAAAATGTGTGGACTCAACAAACATATTCAGCTTGCAATTTTGAACAATTGTTGTCTTAGTTCAAACTATTTGTGGTTAGTCTATAAGAAAATAGAAAGGAACGAAGTTTCCAGACATCACTTAACATTACTTGTTTATCTGATTGATTTTGGAAAAGTTTGCTGCCTTATATCTTCTTTGGGACTTGCTTCAGAGAGTTGGACCTAAGGCAATATTTGTTCGAAATTGCAAGCTGAATATTTCTTGTGTCGGAACTTTTTCCTCACGTCTAATAGGCATTGAAATAAATCGATGTTCAAATTATACGTCAAATTTTAAACGTGTCTGACAAGTGCTTAGGTAGGCAGACAAACGATTATTTGTTCAACACCTCAAAAGCTATTATTGATATGGCTTACCATGTTACGTAAAAGACATAACTTTTTATGTCGCAGGCTCTTAGACTATTTCAGGTTCATCAGCTCATCAGGAAAATAATTTAAAAATAATTATTTGCTAAATTTATACCGAACAGATAAGCATAAGAAATGATGAGTTAATATAAACACATATTGAAGAGGGTTAGATGATATCAATTATTTATGAGTATTTTCAGTAAATAAATTTTATAAGGCTTTTATATGTGTTCAATAGATTGCGGTACAAATTGGTAACCGACAATTTTCCTGATACACTTTCAAATCCTTGCTAAGGAGGCCTTAGCCAGAAGTGGTATTTCGAGCACCAATTAAATTACTGCTAAAAAAACGAAATATAAATAAAAGTGATTTGTTTTGAAATAAAACAGAATATTAAGTAAAAATTATTGTGTTCTTTTGATAACACACAACAAATATTTTTAAGTTAAAATTTAAACGAATTCAAAAAGATGTTCAAGTTTGTGACATCTAGGAGACGCAATTTTTGCGAGAGTAACAGTTCAACACAAAATAATTTGGCTGTAATACTTTCTCCGTACAAGAAACACACTTATGCTCATAAAAAAAATTGAACTTATTAGTCATTGAGATCTTTCCAATGATATCTACGTTCATAGGTCAATAGGTGTTATAACGATGGGACGCAACACGCAACTCATAAAATTATGCCCATACGAATTATAACTAGAGCAGCATCAATTTTAATTTTTTTGATTTTTTAAATAATTTAATACTTCTGAAAAAAAGATGAGAAGTGATTCTAGCACGCCAAAAGTCGTTTCAAAAATGGTTTCCGAAATTCTGATTTTTTACAGAAAAAATGCTAATACTTGCTTGTGCGTGAAAAATCACATAACCATTTTTGTAATTTGTGTGCACATTTCAGTTATTTGTCGTTTCTTATAAATTCGAATAACTGTTTTTTTCATGTACTTTTTTTTTAGGAGAGAATTCCCGCCACAAAAATAATTCTATGAAAAAAATAAAATATGTCATAAGAAGAATAGCTTAAACTACAGAGGTGATGTTTTTCATTTCATTTTTATTTTTTACTGTTAAGATTTTTTAGTATGATTTCTTCAATGTTTAATGTTTTCATTTCATATCTCATTCACATTTTCTTAAGTGCAAGAAATTTTCAAATTCTGTTGTTTTTTCTTTAATGCAGGTTTTCAAACTTAATTTTAATTTTTTTATTGCAGGATATTTTTCATAATATCGCATACACCATTTTTTAATGCAGAAATTTTTTGACTTGCATTGATATTTTTTTTAATGCATTAAATTTTTCCATGCGATATAAGTACTGTAGGAAAGGGCTTGTTTTGGGTTCGTGCAAAGAAAAATTCGAGATAACAATCAAACATGACGATGATAGAGATCACCAAAAAAGTGGGTGGCACAATTCTGTCTGTCTGTCCGAATATCGACCTATAGTATTAACCACTGAAGCAATTTTCATAAAATTTTGAGCTAAATGTTTTTTTTTGTAACTTGGGAAATAGAATTTTGTTTAGCTTCAAAAATAACGGTACTTGTCCTTCAACCGTAAATGAAAAGCTTATTTATTTCAAAAACGACTCTAACGATTTTGATAAAAAAAATCAGTGGATTATTGTAGTTTACCGAAAAGCGTTTTTTTTTTCCAAATTCATTTTTATTTTCAATTGTCTTAAAACTATCTTAAAGCTAGACAAACACTCATAAAAACTAATGCCTTTCGGCCTAAGAACTATCTTAATACCAAACCCAGGTCGGTTTTATTTTTTACCGAGAAGAATTTACAAAAAACTCGGTATCTCTGTCTTTATTTTTTTTGGTTTTATATAAAAGTTACAAACTACATAAAACTAAATTAAAGCTAATTAAAACTAATTAAAACTACTTAAAGCTAATTAAAACTATTTACAACTAATTACAACCTACTTATAAGCTACTTACAGACTACTTACAAACTAGAACAGCCACAGCAAGCATTTCCCGGTTTTATAATTTTTTTGTATTTTTGTGAATTTTATAATTTTTGTGTTTTTTTTTTTTTGTGAAAAGCGTTATTAACGGTACCTGCCATATGGGGTTTATTTTATTTTTCATTTTCTCATTAACGGCTCAAAAGATGAATGATTTGAAGAATAGAGCCCCCTTAAATAAGGTTGACCTTGTAAAAAATAGAACTATTGCACCGATTCAGCTCAAATTTAAAAGATCTATTCCACATAATATTAGCTTTCTCATGAAATCAGATTTGTCTTTATTCATCAATGATTTTTTACATTTTAAGCCGTTGGTTGTTTGTTTTATACTGTTGACAGAAAGCTTTTAATTCCGAAAGTAGTGTTATTTATCTTCGATATTCACTTAAGTCAAGTATGAAAAGAAGATTTTGATCAGATGATTTCAAAAAGAAAAATTTAAACGTATTCAAATCCAAAAAAGTTTTTTCCATTACTTAATTTCACTGATAGTACAGTCAAACCAGGTTTTGGTATCACAAAAATTCGTTACAGGTTGGACTTTTTTATCTCAAAGTCTATATCATAGCAGAAAAATTTGGTTTATTCCCCCTGCTGGTGCCTTCCAGCTCCAAGGTATTTTCTTATAAGTGAGAGGAATGTTTTTGTCATACGATTAAGCTCTGCAAGCAAATTTTAACTATGTGGATTTTTTAAAATCTTAAAATTTGAATAGCTCAACCAAATTTTCATACTCACCTTAGTTTAATAAGGTTTTGAAATTTTGGCAAAAAAAAAAGTTATAAATCGAATGTAATAAAATTGTTCACAAAGTCGACAAAATGAGATAAAAAAAATAAAATTAGCAAAATACTTTTGACTTAAATTCCATAATTTTCTTTTTGGGAAAAACATCAAACATGCGGGACACTCGATTGGTAAGGTACTTTTATACTCAAAAAGTACAAAATAACAATTTTTTGCGGTTTAATGTGATTTGGGCGGTACATGGAAAGTTTCAAGTAAACCTATCTGTTTCAGTTCGAAAGGACCTATCACTTCTATACCCGGTCTTAGTTCGAATACTTTTTCAATTTTGCACAATAAATTTATACAAATAAAAACTTTCATCTTCTGGCAACTATTCTACTTTCTTACTTTCTGTTAAAGATTTTTAGTTATTTGGGAAAACACCCAACAGGTAACTGCACTCTGCCGCAACTTTTTCATATGAAAAGAACTTTGTGGCAGATTATAAAGTGGTATAATACACTACTTGAGTCTGTTCGTACATCTCTTGAAAACCTAAGAGTACCTACTTGATTATAAAAAAAGATCAAATTTAAAAGATTGATTAATTATAATTAGGAATCAAAAGCATATTACTTCTTTGGTTCGGCAGAAGGAGAGGTTTCGTGAGTAAAATACATAAATAAACGCAGATCATGAGTATTTTGTGCAGATATCCACATTTTTTTTTGTGGTTATTTTTCCGTGGGTAGGTGCAAAGCCTGCTGTTCAGACTCTATGAGGACCGAAAAACGCGTGACATTCTTACTACACTAAAACCACCTCCAATTCCCGATTGCAACTAAGTTGAAACTTATCTAGCAATTTATTTTTAACGAAGTTAAGTAACGTGTTGCAGGTTACTTTCCGGTGAAAGTTCCAGCTTAATCCACGATTTTAAAGCGGTTTTCTGTTCACCGCACCAAGTCGGAAGGTGTTGTTCTTCGCAGACGGCGTACTAAATTCGACTCGTCAAGAATGTCAATAATCGTTGAATTATGTTTTCACGCGAAACTTTTTATTTCGTCCCGGACTGTAGGAATCCCGAGATCCCTGTGAAGGTCTTCTACAAATGACCTAAGCAATTTATTTTCAAATGTTTGTAAGTTATCTATGTTTGAATCGCAGGTACAACCCCAAAGTTGTATACCATAAGTCCAAACAGGTTTAAGAACCTGTCGGTATAAAATCAATTTATTTTCAATACTAAGCTTTGAATATTTACCGAGTAACCAGTTCATATCTCTTAATTTACTTTTTAGTTCTTCGCATTTCTTTTTCACGTGCGGCTTCCATTTTAATTTCACGTCTAGAGTCATTCCCAGATACTTTGCCTCATTTGCAAATGGAACACGAGCGGTATTAGGAAAGACGGGTAATCTATTTATTTTTTTATACGTAAAGTCCACGTGGACTGACTTTTGTTCATTGAGCGCTATTCGCCATGTTTTCGTCCACTCATTAACTTTATTAAGAGCATTTCATTTTGTAATTTAATTGTAGCTTCGCTAATCGTTTTACCTACTGCTTTTATTGCAGTATCATCAGCAAACGTGGCTACAATAGTGTCATCTGTTTGAGGTATATCGCGTGTAAATAAAAGGTACAGAACTGGACCTAATACACTTCCTTGTGGTACCCCAGCCATTATTTTCTTCAAAATCAGAATAGTCATTTTCGTGTCTTACACGAAAAAGTCTTTCATTTAGATATCCGTTTAGAATGTTGTAAAGTCCTTCAGGCAGAACTTGTCTTAATTTGAATTTGAGGTCTTTGTGCCACACTTTATCAAACGCCTGCGACACGTCCAAAAAGACAGTCGAACAGATTTTCTTTTCTCAAGAGCTCTCTCAATTACGTCAGTAATTCTATGCACTTGATCAATTGTCGAATGCTTGCTTCTAAATCCCAACTGATGTTCAGGTATTAATTGTTTCTCTTCTATTATCGGTTGCAGGCGCAGGAGTAGTATTCTTTCAAAAACTTTTGGTATTATTGGAAGAAGCGAAATCGGCCTGTAAGACTATTTTTCGTGAGATGGTTTGCCAGGTTTCAAAACCATTATGACTTCCGCAACTTTCCATTGGCTCGGAACATATTCTAACCTTAGAGCGACATTTATTATGTAAAGGAGGTTAATAAACCCTATAGGAGGGAGCATTTTTAAAATCTCTGCCGTTATTAAGTCATATCCTGGAGCTTTGTTGGACTTAACCTTCTTTATTTCTCTTTTTAATTCGGCAAGTGTAGCATTTCTCGTTATGTAGTTTTCATTAGAGGTAAAATTCATACTAATATTTTCGTTGAGTTCTTGCCCATCAAACGGCTTAAATGTTTCCTCTAAGTAATCGGCGAATACCGTCTGTTTTTCTTTGTCACTTTTAGCCTATTCATTTTGGGTTTTCTTAATCGGAGGCACTGGAAGCTTTGGCTTTTTCGTTGTTTTTATAGCTTTCCAAAGTGAGTAGTTGGATTCTTTCCCCTCTGTCAAGCCTTCAAGGTAATTTTCAACTTCAAGGTTTTTGAAATCTGATATCGCCGTTTTTAGCATATTACTCAAGCGATTTAAATAAGCTTTGTGTTGAGGAGCACGAGTTTGCTGCCATGTTTTACGTGCTTTTCGTTTCTTTTTCACTAAATCTCTTATTTCTTGAGGATGTTTTATATATTTATAGCGAGGCATTAGCCTTTGATGAACTGTGTTATCCCAAGCTGCTTTTTGCATTATATGTACAAACTGCGTCTTCAAGCTCAAGAGGCGTTTGTAATGATACCCTTAACTCAACGTTGTCCTCGATATCCTTTTTAAATCCATCCCAGTTGGTTTTACTGTTTGTTAACCTTGGTGGTTTTTTGGTTTTTCAATTTTAACAAGGCTTTCGCTCATAATGAGTACGACGGCAGAATGATCTGAGAAGAGGTCATAGCCTTCTGAAATTTCTATACGGTTACAGGGTGTTCCTTTAACCATGAATAAATCGATTAGGCCTGGTATTTTCGACGGATCAGTTGGCCAGTAAGTTGACTTGCCAGTCGAATGAAAGTCACAATTATTTTCCATTCCTGCTTCATATATCATGCGACCCTTTTGAGATATGCATCATGTCCACATGGCATTTTTCTTACAACTTCGCTTACAAGAGTACCTATACATTCTAATATTTTGTCAAGATCCTTAAGGTTCTTATGTTTCACAGCAAATATGTAGTCCATAGGTGCATTAAAAATGTTATTTTTATTTCGCAACTGCATCATCATTACCTAAGGAGTAAACCTACCCTTTCTAAATATACTTCCCGGTTATAGATCTCTGAAGAGCTTGCCAGCATCATCATCAAAAACTCATCCGATGTTTGCAAACATCATACACAGTAGCAAGAGGTAGAAAGTAGATACCAACTCACTTTCCAACTGTAAGCATATGAATCCTTTTCCCTGCTGTCTGTACCTACAACATACATACGACAGCATGATATCAAAAGACTACAATCTTATTGAATTGAGTTTGAGTTTTATCAGCGTTTTGAACATGACCCCTGCTAGCAATGGCAACAGAACCAGAACTAGAACCAGAACTAGAACCAGAACCAGAACCGGAAACAAAATTCGATGCGAATCCTTTTGTAACTTTTTACAACTTTCATCCTTAACATCCCCATTTTGTCCGTCTGTCGTCGTTATAAGTTACCACCTCTGGTCTTCCTCTTCATCTCCTTCGAGATGAAAGATTCTGATTCTCTTCGTTTTGTTCACGGTTGATGGAATTTGCTTTCAATAGTCCAATTTAGTCTTGGATTTTGCTTGTGCGGCTGTGTATTTCAATTTGAACCGAGCTTCTAGTGTTTTCTTATTTTCCTACAAAAAAAAAGCAAAATAACCTTACACAACTAACATTCCCGAAAGTTATATATTCAATTTATTTCAATTCGATCAGTACCTACCGTAAGTATACTAGGATTTGAAAAAAAAAAAAAACAAAATTATATAACTCCAAAAATCAAGTTATTGGCATCAGTCTGTGTTTTGCCATTCCAGTTTCGAAGTGGGGGGGGGGGTCTTAAGGACCTCCACTCTTCGACACAACACTCGATTGAAGATACCATCTGATGATGGGAATTTGAGCAAAAGTCCACTTAACCTTCATATAAACCAACTTGCATTATATTTTCCTATCCAACATACAATGAGGCGAGCCCATCAAGAGCTCATTGTCTGCAATTGATTTCTTCCTATTTATCATTATCCTTTACAGGATCTCATTTATATTTACCTACTTCACGGTAAAAGTTCATTTCTCTATGGTATACTTTAATTCCTTGGAGATTCACAAAATGTCCTTCATCATACACATACACACACACCCAGCCACTCCCACTCATACACCAGACCAGCCATCGAATTCATTGATTGCTATGGGATGTGATGCTGATGCTGATGACTGCCTCCTTGCAAGGACCAAAAACTTTGTTTCTCATTCAAATTGTTGGCCAAAGATTCCACTGCCTCTGACAAACAAGAAGGACAATTACAGAAATGGATTGTGAACAACCACGGCAACGATAAAAGTTTTTGCAAAGTTAAATAAAATAAAACAAAAAAAAAAAAAGAAGAAGAAAATAACCAATGTGTATGTATTTAAAGGACTTTGATTGGGATAAAATTGCGAAATTTCCGATATGGCAATAATGTTCCCTCTCTTCGTCCGTCCTTCACGCGAGCCAAACCCGGCGGCAACCCGGACCACACCAGTCACCAGGACTTGGAGCGGTACGTTGCATTAGCATTGACGCTCTACAGCTAGTATGACAGTCAAGTAAATGTCTGTGACAACACCAGAAGCAGCTGAACAAAGCATTCCTTGACAGAGAAAAAAAATAAATATGTCCTTATGTATGTATGTTATAGGAGTATATTTAAAAACTAAGGACAAACTTAGCAATCGAAGCACACAGGATGTAAGAACGAAGGACTTAAGACTCAAGATTTCTATTTTGTATGTATTATATGGGTAGGTATCTATTGATACAGAAATTCATACAAAGGTATATATTTCTATGGATGTCCTTTTTGGTTTTTGCAAAAGAAAATTATTTTCTAAGAATTGAATGTAATTTAATTTTGAATTGGTAATTTTTTTTCATTTTTATTTTGTGTATTTGTGTTGAGATTTTCCTCGAAGATGATGACAGGGACAAACCAATGAAGAAAGTAAAGAGAATCCTTTTATATTTTTATTTATTTATTTTTTTTTTGTAGAAATGAATGTTAGTGAGAAGATATTAAAATAAAAAGGATGAAAATCGAACGGAAGGAAGGAAAACGGAACAGTTTCTGATTGATAATGTTATAGCGATGGCAGCGATGACAATGCGATGTTTTGTTTTACATTGTGTCCATGGACTAGGGTTCCATCGTCGATTTGATTAGTGTTATTATTTTTTTTTATTTGCCAGAAGAAGGTGTAATTGGATTTTAATTTGTATTCTTTGAGATCCGATTTTGTAAAGTGAATAGGTAGTATAACTTGGTCATATATCATTTAGGCGGAAGGAAGTAATGATGCTGAAAGCTTTGTTGAATTTTTTTATTGAATTTTTTGTAAATCTTTAGAAATTTTTCAAATCAATTTACCTTTTAAGGCTTTCCTAGGGACTAGGTACATACTAAACTAAAATTTCAACTAGACCTATTAGCCTCAAGGATCCTCGGAAACCTTGTGATTGATTACCCTAAAACAGCAACAAGAGTAAGGACGTAAATGGGTATGGACTTGAGAATTTGTACATGTAATGTGTGAATACTTTACTTACAAGGGAGTTACTTCAATTTGTCCTCAAGTGATATGAGGCTGACATTAGCGTGATATAGGAAGTTTGTCTAAAGCATACATAAATAAAAAAGGACAGAATATTCAACTCTCTTGCGTTAGATCTGCATTTTACAATTTTTGTTTGTATTTTAAAAAATTAAGAACATAGTAAATAATAAAAAAAAAATAATAATGAATTCAAATAAGAAAAAAAAACGTTAACAATCGTTTGTTGAACTTTATCCAGGGTTGACCCAGATTTTCTTGACAACCCCCGCAAGAATTGTCAAAAAACCTGTTTTTTTATTCTCAAAAAATACCAAAATTACTCAAGGCATCATTTAGGTACTGTTCTGGAAGAAAATTGTTGACTGGAACCTAGCTGCCATTTTCTATTTAAACCAGATCTATTTCTCATCTTTGAAAAGGCTTTAATTATCGAGATCAAAGCTTTTCTTAAATTATGGTAAAATGTCTGGCTTAGTTAAAAAGATGCTTCATTCGCTTCACCTATACATGAACATATTATCATTGTAAAGATTTGAAACGGTCGAATTTCGACCAATGGGCGGATACAATAGTTAAATTAAATTTAGGTACTAAATATATATACGAGTATATAACGGGTGATTTTTTAGCTGGTTTGGTTTTGGCAACACTGGTGTTGACAGCTGACGTGTGTTTAGTACCTTGTGTCACTGTCAAACAGCTTCAGTTTGGTTTGCAATTTAACCATGGACCTACCACAACGCCGAATTTTTGGTGAATGGGCTCTTGGAAAGCTGGCCGAGGATCCGCTTTTTTATCGAAAAATTGTGTTCAGCGATGAGGCTCATTTTTGGTTGAATGGGTACGTAAATAAGCATAATTGCCGCATTTGGAGTGAAGATCAGCCAGAAGCATTGCAACAGCTACCAATGCATCCCGAAAAAGCCACTGTTTGGTGCGGTTTATGGGCCGGCGGCATTATTGGGCCATATTTCTTCAAAGATGATGCGAATCGCAGCGTTACTGTCAATGGTGAACGCTACCGAGCGGTGATAACAAACTTTTTTTTGCCCGAAATGGAAGTTCTTGACTTGCATGATATGTGGTTTTAACAAGACGGTGCCACATGCCACACAGCACGCGAAACAATGGCGCAATTGCGAGGCGAGTTTGGTGAACAGTTAATTTCACGTTTCGGGCCGGTCAATTGGCCGCCTAGATCATGCGATTTGACACCATTAGATTATTTTTTGTGGGGGTATGTCAAGGCTAATGTCTATAGGGACAAGCCCGCTTCGATTGACGCACTGGAAGCCAACATCCATGCATTCATTCGTGAGATACCGGCCGATATGTGTGAAAGAGTATGCCAAAATTGGACTCAGCGGATGGGCTACCTGAGACGCAGCCGCGGTCAACATTTGCATGAAATTATCTTTAAACATTAAATTGCAGGGTTCAAACTATCGATTCAAATAAATATTTCATTCATTTTTTCGAATTTTTTGTGTTTTTTTTTTTTAAGTTCTAAACCTCTTAAAAAATCACCCGTTACTTTATGTAATAAATTACCTAACTATTCGTGTTATCACGCTCCACACCCAGCTGACAAAGCAAGGGGAGGATCAGCAAAATTAATAAAAAGTGCTTAACACACTATGAAGAGCCTAAGTTTACTAATGAAAACATGCAAGTAACAACAATTAGTATTGGTATAAAAAGAAAGAGTGTAAGATAGCAGCTATATACTGCCCTCCGATGCGCTCTCCAACTGAAGAAGACTATGCAGAACTCCTAAATTTGCTAGGACAGAACTTCCTTGTTGGTGGCGATTTCAATGCTAAACACACCCAATGAGGCTCATAACAACGAAAGGTAAACGGCTATATCGAGCAGGCCGCAAATACAACTGCGAATTTAATTCTTCTGGGTCGCCAACATATTGGCCATCTGATTCTAACAAAATACCAGACCTTATAGACTTTTTCGTAGTAAAAGGTATTAAACGAAACGATATAAGTATCGAAGGTAATTACGATTTATCGTCAGATCATACTCCAGTAATATTATCACTGAGCGAAGCAGAAATAGTAAAAAAGTAGTCCTAAGCTCGTGAATAAAAGAACAAACTGGAACAAATTCAGATATATGTTATCAAGTGGTAACACTGGTTTCATTGTGTTTAGTTTAAGTGCAATTGTGCTCCGTGTTAATTATTGTTTATTTTGTGTTAACTTCGTGTATAATTTGTTGTTGACTGCGTCAATAATTTTCTTTTAGTTGTTCTACATTTGTAGTGTTTTAATTATTGCAATAAATTAAAATATTCTTGTCTATCTATCAATTTTATTATTGGTAAGATCCCGGCATTTTATTTTAATTTCTTGATTGTTATTTACTTTCAACTTTGTGAGAGCGTTCTCTTCAAAAGCTTTTTTCTCTATTTAATCTACATATTTACAACCGCACACCTACAACCATTGAGTTGAAGTGCGTGTAAATTATTTTCTTTCTCTTTCTTTCGCTTTTAACTTTAATAAATCAGTTTTGAGTTTTCACTGATAATTTGCTCTTAATTTATATTAAGTTATTTCATAATCTGCTAAATTTTTATTTCTGCTATAGCTTAGTGGTCTGTAGCGTCGGTACAGGTGCAACAGTCTTACAATTGTGAGTTCAAACCCTAGCTGAGTCAATAGATTTTTATTTTTTTTTTTTAAGTATTTATTTATTTATTTTTCTCTTTTCTTCTTTTTATCAATTTCAATTTTCTATTATTTGTTCTTATCATGGAATGTGCCGCGACTAATTGTATTGAAAAAGACTCAAACATTCCTGTATTTGGTTGTTTCGGACCTTGTGGGCGAGTGTTCCACGCAAAATGCATTGGAGCTACAACAGCATTCTTAGATAAAATTAATTCATCTAGTATTGCCTGTTGGTATTGTGCCGACTGTAAGAAATTTTCCCTATCGCTTTTGGCAACTAAAATGTTTAATTTCAAATCAGACATTTGTAATCTTTCAAAAGGTTTTGAGGAACTTGTTAAAATATTCAACACATCAGTGTCGAATCTTGAAACATTTTCTTCTCCCTATGCTTCAGACGAAAAATCAACGCAAACTGAAGACTTAATGCCAGTTTCTCAGTTAATTGAAAAGCCTTTAGTTTTAATTGATCCGATCGGACCTTCTACTTCTTCCACAGCTTCTAACATCGCGATCGGTTCTAAAAGAGTGCGTGATGGCTCAACTCAAATAAGAATAAATTCTAGCCCCCCAGCGAAAAGAATGACGCTTAGGAGCGACGTTAAAAATAACGACAAACCACCAGCTCTTTTGGATACTAATTTACCTGATACTGCAGGAAATAGCGTTGCCGTTGTTTTGGAATCTGTTTCGATTCCGGTACCGGTTCCATTGGGAGTTACGATTCCGATGGAGGCGGTTCCGAAACCGAAATCAGTCTTCATATCGCGACTTAAGCCCGAAATTGTACCGAATGATGTTCTTAATCATTTGGTCACCAAAAATATTATTCCGTCTAGCAATGCTATTAAATGTATAAAAATTAGTAAGCCTGACAGTTTTGTTTCGTCATTTAAAATTTTTTCACCTCCATCACTATTCGATTCTATTACAAATCTTGAATCATGGCCTGATGGAACTTTAGTAAAGGAATTTTCTTTTCGTAATAGAAATAATATCATTTCTGGATCTGACCCTGTCTCAAAAAACTAAATAAAATTTCTCTCTTTTATCAAAATGTAAGAGGGCTTCGTAGCAAGACTACTGATATCTACTTAAATTCTCATGTACTCCCGCATGACATTTTTATTCTTACCGAAACTTGGCTAAATCCAAGCCATTTGAACACTGAACTTTTTATTTCTGAATATTCGGTCTATCGAAAAGATCGTCATTTGGACAAACCAAATGAAGTAGGTGGAGGCGTTTTAATTTCTATCAAAAATTCTTTTTTGTCCTCGCAGTTAGTTCTTCCATTTTCTACAACAATTGACGTTTTGTGTGTGAAAGTATGTGTGTATTCAAAAATTATTTACTTCATTAATGTTTACATTCCTCCAAAGAGTCCTGTCTCCGCTTATAATGAGGTCTCTTTAGTCTTAGATTTTGTTTCAGAACTATCTTGTTCTGACAACACGATATTGCTTATTGGAGACTTTAACCTACCCGAAATTAATTGGGTTCCTTCTGACCATGGTTCTTTTCTAGTCGCTTCTTCTTCCTCTTCTCAACGCGAGCTTAGTTTTCTCGACAATTTATTAACAAATGACTTACAGCAAATAAACTGTATCAAGAACTTTAAAAATCGAACACTCGATTTAGTCTTCTCATCTGACTCTGTTAATTCTGCTGTTTTCAAATCTAATCGCGGCATAACTAACATAGATAACTACCACCCTCCTTTGGATATTGTTCTTAGTGTTGATACCGAAATTTATGATCGATGTAATCCTCACGACTGTGTTTATACTTTTGACTTTCGGAGAGCGAACTTCAGTTTACTTTCTGATGAATTATTGAGAGAAGGTATCCACAAGATATCAACTTTCGAAAATATTGACTTAGCAGTTTCATGCTTCTATTCTATCCTTAAAAATAGTATGTTAAAAATTATTCCCCTTAAAATCCTAAGAAATTCAAGCTTTTCCCAACCATTGTACACCAAAGAACTTAATTCTCTGCGTAATAAGAGGAATAAGGCTTGGAAACGCTATATTATCAATCTAACTTCTGTCACTCATGATTTGTACAAAACTCTTTTTGAAGACTTTAATATACTTTCTAAAATTCTTTATTCGAACCACTTAAACGAAGTAGGTTGCTCGCTTAAAAAAGATCCTAAAACATTTTGGAAGTTTGTTAACTCGAAAAAAAAAATCTGATGGCTATCCTGCTCACTTCGTTTCCGAAAATACTCATCTTAATACTTCTGTTGATATCTGCAATGCATTTGCCATTCATTTTAGTAAATCATATTCCGATAAGCCTTTTTATATTGATGCCCATTATTTTGATTATATGCAAAACTGCTCCAAAGTTGAATTCAATATTATCCCTATAGACATGGATAAAATTATTCAGTGCATGTCCACTCTTCATGACGATTTTTCTTCTGGTCCCGATGGAATTCCACCAATTGTTTTAAAAAATTGCCGTTCTATACTTGCGTTTCCTCTCTCATAAATTTTTCAGCTTTCTATTAATTCAGGCATTTTTCCAGATATCTGGAAAAGTGCTTTTGTTAAACCAGTTTTTAAAAAAGGTGATAAAATTAATATTAATAACTATAGACCTATTTCCAAACTTTCCTGTATCCCTAAATTATTTGAACAGGTTGTGTGTAAATCAGTTTCATTTTTGTCTAGAAACATTATATGCAATCAACAACACGGCTTTATGAAAAAGAGATCTACTGTAACCAACCTCTTGTCTTTTTATAATAAATGTTCCAATGCCCTTGAAAGTGGCCTTGAAGTCGATTGCATTTATACAGACTTTTCTAAGGCTTTTGATCAACTCTCACATAATGTAATTTTGTTCAAACTCAAACAATACGGCTTTCCCCCAAAGTTCACTGAATGGATTTACTCTTATCTTAAAAACAGGTCCTATATAGTAAAATTTCGTAATACTTTATCTAATCCTTTTGTTGCACTGTCTGGTGTTCCGCAAGGAAGTCATCTTGGTCCCTTGCTCTTCATTTTAGCCATTAATGATGTCATATCTTGCATTTCTTCCAGTGAGATTTTAATATTTGCTGATGACATGAAGATTTTTAAAGCTATACAAAATGATTTTGATCGTGTTGCACTTCAAAATGACATTTCTAACTTTACAATCTGGTGTAATAAAAATGGTCTTATCCTTAATGCTTCCAAATGCCAATTTATTACATTCTCAAAAAAGAAGTTTCCTAGTAGTACCACCTATCTAATATCTAACCATGCTCTTAGTCAGGTTTCCAACTTTCGTGATCTTGGAGTCCACTTTAATTGTAGTTTAGAATTTACCGAGCATATTAGTTCAATAGTTAGTAAAGCTAACTCTATGCTTGGATTTGTCAAGAGGTGGTGTAAGGAATTTGATGACCCATATGTGACACTGGCTTTGTACAACTTTTATGTACGTCCTCATCTGGAATATGCTTCCCAAGTTTGGTCTCCTTCCTACGAAATCCACAAGTCCCGAATTGAAGCTGTCCAACATAACTTCATTCGGTTTGCACTTAAAGGCCTCCCATGGGAAGATCCCTTTAATCTTCCTCCCTACCAACACCGTATCCAGCTCTTGCAGTTGCAAACACTCTCCCAAAGGCGTGTAAACAATGATTTAATTTTTTTTCATCAACTCATTACTGGTTCCATCGACGCTCCAGATTTGCTATCTAATATATCATTTAATTATCGTGGGGATCTTACCATCTACGTAGACTTGATTTAATTAACTGTTCCTATCACAGAACAAATTACGGCATGCATGAGCCGCTTTCTCGCATGAGTAGGTTATATAACACTTACTCTTGCTTATTAGATTTTCATTTCAGTAAGATCTGTATTAAAAATATATTAAAAACCAGTGCACCACCAGCATGATTTATTTGTTTTAGTTTTTTTTATTATATGTTATTTTTGTTTTTTGTTATCTTAGTGTATTTTTAATTATTTGTTTTTTTTAATTTATGTATTAATTTTGTCATTTTGTATATGTTAATTTTTATATTGTTCTTATTGTTTAGTTAATATATCTGTATTTGTATTTGTACGTTCATATGTGCTTGTGTTATCTTTCGTTTTTACTAACTACTAACACTTGCACTTATGATGATGAGCGTCGACACCTTAATGCTTGCTTTAAGCCTGGTGTGACATAGTTCTCTGAGGTGTAAAAAAAAAAAAAAAAAAAAAAAAAAATATAAGTTTTATAAACCTAAGATCCCCTCTGGAAGCATTTGAACAGATTTATCATGAAGTAGAACAATTTTTGCTGATGTGCAACAGGCTGCAGAAGAAAGTACTCCAACAATTTCGAACTCATGAGAAAAAGAAATAAAATATCCTGTCGAAATAAAGTAGCTAATCTTGGAGAAAAGAAGAGCTCAAAGAAAATGACAAGCTTTGAGATTTCCAGGTGATAAGGCAGTTTTTAACCGTCTTAACAATGAACTAAAGAAAAGAATCTGTGAATTTAAAAGTGATTAACTTAGTAGATTCCTGAATAGTCTGACGGCGGATGCTTCTACGGAATACTCCTTATGGAAAGCAGCTAAGCGCCAAAAAAGACCACAGGCACAAAACCCGCCAGTAAAATCTCAAGATGGTAAATGGATCGGAAACCCAAAACAAAAGGCTGATCTCTTCGCTGAACATCTCGCGAATGTTTTTAAGCCATTTCCAGCAAGCACAGCTACAGATCCCTTACAGTTTGTTGATAGAAACGTCGAAGGTGAAATTCTTTTTGTCACGCTCAAAGAAGTAAGAAGTATGTGTGAACATAAGTTGTCTAACAAGAAATCACCAGGATACGATCTAATAACTGCTCAGGTTTTTAAAGAAATGCCTTCAATAGCCTTCAAAAAACTCAAATTTATAATAAATGCATGCCTTAAACTAAGATATGTGCCACATCATTGAAAAATTGCAGAAGTCATTGTTATACCTAAACAAGGTAAGCCACCAACAGAAGTAACATCTTACAGACCTATATCGCTTATACCATTCATGGCAAAAGTTTTCAAAAAATTGCTTCTGAAAAAACTTTACAAAATAATAAAAGAAAGAAGACTAATTTCGAGCCATCAGTTTGGATTTAGAAGTTAACATTCCACGATAGACCAAGTGTATCGGATTACGGATGTTGTGGAAAAGGCACTTGAAGAAAAACAAGTATGCTCGGCTATATTCTTAGATGTTGCTCAAGCCTTTGACAAGGATTGGCACTTGAGACTTGAGTACAAACTGCATAGGGATCTTCCCAGGCAGTACTACGAAATACTGAAATCCTACGTTACGAACCGACGAACTAAAGAAAATTGCAGCTGGTGTACCACAGGGAAGTGTCCTAGGACCAACCCTGTATCTGTTATACACAAGTGATATTCCAGGGGACATCAACGCTATCATGGCCACCTTTGCTGATGATACTGCAATATTGATGCCATATAAATGCGTTACAAAGGCTACACAAAAACTGCTAAATGCAGTCGATAAAGTTAGTGATTGGACGCAAAAATGGCGAATCGAACTAAATGAAACAAAATCGACGCATATAAACTTTACAAACAAAAAAATAAACAATGTTCCGATTCTTATAAACAGTACAGCAATATCCTACTCCAATATTGCCAAATACCTTGGAATGACTTTGGATGCAAAGCTTAAATGGAAAGAGCACATCAAAAAGGAAAGAGGCGAACTAAACTTGAATTACAGAAAAATGTACTGGTTACTAGGAAAGAACTCTGACCTATCTATCTATCTATCTATTCCAATTCTTATAAACAGTACAGCAGTACCTTACTCCAATACTGCCAAATACCTTGGAATGATTTTGAATGCAAAGCTTAGATGGAAAGAGCACATCAAAAAGAAAAGAGGCGAACTAAACTTGAAGTACAGAAAAATGTACTGGTTACTAGGAAAGAACTCTGACCTATCTATCCAGAACAAACTAATGTTATATAAGCAAGTACTGAAACCCGTTTGGACACATGGAATCCAACTATGGGACTGTACAAAGAAAACAAATCCTGAAGCCATCCAAAAATTCCAAAGCAAGGTCCTTCGCGGAATAATAAATGTCCCTTGGTATATACGAAATAGCGATCTACATCGTGACCTTCAAATTGAAATGGTTACAGAAGAAAAAAAACGCTCTATCACACAATAAGCGACTGCAAATCATACCAACTCCGAAATGGAGACCGTCTTAAATGTACGAGACAATGTTCGGAGATTAAGAAGAACCAAGCCTCATGAGCTGATGGTCTTAAAGCTATGGGAAAGTGTTATAACTTATAAACTTCCCACAATGCGATTTATAAATTAAGAAAGAAAAATCATTTGTCGATCTTTCATAGATTGGTCCTGATTCACCGGTGGTTTTAGTGCGGTAAGAGTCCCACACTATTCGGTACCGATTCTTACCGAGTGTTTTTTGAACACTCTTCTATTTCAAAGGTAAAACAAAATACCCTCGGCACGCTAATTACAATTCTTTAGAGCTCATATACCACTTTAACAGTTAATTCTTTTTCTCAAATCACTACTTCAGGGTTAGTTTAGGGCAATCCTTTGTAACCAAAAGCACAGAATTAGCTGAGTTCAGGTTTTTCAAAAAACGCTTTGGGCAACCCTAAGGTGACTTCAGGGCTCAGCGAACAAACAATATATTTCCATGACGGTGTTCATACCAACTTCATGTTAAGCGACTTATTTTGACGTCTCTCTTATTTATCTCATTCCTATTACCTATAAGGAAAGAGATGGCGATGTGAGGCAGACATTTTCAAAAAAGGTAAGACTTCTGTCTGACTTAGTCATCTTCTTCTTTCCAAGAGATTAGAGTGATATAAAAATAAGAGACGTCAAAATGAGTCGCCTCACGTGAAGCTGGTATGAACACCAATAATATTTTCTGTCGGTGACAACAAAAACAAATTTAAGTTAAATAAAGACAAGAATGACGTGAGCTGTCACAACTGTCATCAAATCAAGCCGTAAGGAATGAGTGGGTTTCAGGAAGAATAAGAATGACTGCATTCAAAGAAAGAATTGAAAAAAAAATATTTTTGGTTAATTTTGTGGAATTACTTGTTTTTTTTTTTTTTTTGAATCCTAGTTTACAGTTCCCATGCGAAGAAAAATCAAAGCTTTCAAAACAATTTTCCACCTATTTTTTGCACCAAATTGTATAAAATTCAAAGCAAAACAAGTTTGCCTTATCCTAAACCACCCATTGAGCTTTTAATTTGGGGTAAAATTAATGAACCATAGGCCTAAAAATAGAAAATAATTATTTTTGGATGCAAAAACCATTTGCATGCAAATGATGCCCTGAGGTGAATGTATATTTTATTTTTTTTGAAGTGTAAGCCGACCTCCAAAAAAAAAAAAAATGTATTCACCACACTTTTTTTCGAATGCAAACAATTGGCGGTCCATTGTTTTGCATAATCACAATTTTTGACATTTTTGAATCCTGGTTGCATGAAATTTGCACAAATTTTCCCTCTTCAATTTAGATTTGCAGGTAGACTTGAAAATATCAAAAATTGGGACTTGAAGTGGATGTGTGGATGACTTTAACGTACGATAGACAACATTAGTCATGGGCTTTCAATTTTTGATTTAGTTCCCGTTAAATATTGATTTCCGACCACTTTGCGCTTGATTTTAAGCATTTTCATTTCAAAGACTTGCCCAGCTGTCTTTTTTGTATCAATTTATACCAACTTGTCAAATAGGCGTAACAAGTACTTCATGCTACGTTTTGCTGGTGGCTCATTGAACAAGCCCCAGAAAATGAAGCTTTGCCAAAAAAAAAAAAAAAAAAAAAAAAAAAAAAAAAAAAAAAGGGGGTCATTTGAAAATATGTCCTAATGTAATAATGCCTCAAATTGTTTTTCAAAATAAAATAAAACTAAGCCCTCAAGTTAAAGTCTGCGATGGGGTCTTATTTCATTGAATGCTTATTTCATAATTATATTATGCCCTTAAAAAAATTTAAAAAAAAGCCGCAACAAATAAAAAAAACATCCCAAAATTTGTAGAATTTGAGTCAATATAAGATTTTCAGTGCGACAAATTCCAACAAAACAGTTCTTTGGTGGGTGAGAAAAAAAAATTACCCAAATAGAACTTTCGGAAGACTCTATTTCAAAATGGCGGCCGGGTACCCTGGTTGGTAGAATAATGGTTTTTGTATCTAATCTTAGGGTTTAAGGGTTGAGGAGTTCATTTCAAGCAATAAGTTTTGTCTATGGGACCGAAAACCAGCTAATGCACCCCTGTGGGGCGTGGTCCCCACGTTGGGAAACACTAGTCTAAGACCATAAAAGAAACTTTTTTTGAAATTTGTTCCACTAAATGTCACTTTGCGGTGTATGTACCCACATAATATTGACTCGTTTCTTGAGACATTAAATTGTTGTTGTCTTGTTGACTTTTTGGGGCCATATATCATTTTGCTGAGTCTTTATTGCTATTTGTTCTACGCTTGCAAGTTTCGGATTTTGTTTTTGGCACTTTGCTGTTGTGAGAGTGACAATGACCATTCAGGGTCTGTGATTTGAAGATGTTAATACGCATAACCCACATATTGTAGTACTTAAGGACTTCGCGGGTGTCGACTTTAATTTTCAGAGAGGACAGCTATCAGTGATGGCATCGATGTGGTTTAGTTAAGCAAGTTATTGGTATTGAGAAGTTTCTCAGTTTCGTGTTGTATTGATTTAAAAGAGTTCAAAATATGGGAGAGGAATAGTTCAAGTTTCAAACCTTGGATAACTTCAACCTTGGCTGGCGTATATTTCTCCATTTGCATGAAGATGTTTATTTTGTTTATTTATATAAAGAAGACTTGGGAAATTTAAAATGAAAAAACCAACTGAAGAACAACTTTTATTTTGAAGAAATAAAAAAAAATGTTAAAATTTTAGTTTTTCGGGAACTGAGCGGATGATAAATTGACAACATCAAGTCAAGTGTCTGTAATTTTCCTCGAACCGAAAAAAACAAATCGCTTTTAATGGAAAATATTCATCGGTTAGTGTAGAATATGCTTGCGAAGTCTGGAAAGTCACGCCCACCATTTCGAAGAAAACGCAGTCTTTTGTGAATTGCTAAGTAACTGAAAATAATGCCAGCAATGGATTGGTCTCACATTATGAGAAAACTAAACAATGAAATTGCGAAGCAGTTCTTCAAATTGAATCCTCAGAGTGCACGATGGGTTGGAAGACCAAGAACAACATGGAAATCGACTGTCTTAGTAGAAGCGAAATCGCAGAGAAGGGCGTGGCCACACTTAAAATACCTTCCTCCAGACCTTCGAGGATAGAAAAGTTTTGTTGGCGCCCTATGTAGCCCCAACCAGGGTTACAGGGAACGAAAGTATGCAAACAAATCTTACAACTTCAACATGAATTAAGCTTGATTCCATATAAAGTTCAGATCGTTCAAGAGGTAAGACTTACAGATTACAGCAATCGTTCAAAAGAACGTTAAAGAGGAGTATGAATTCACTTTTTTTGTGTCATATAAATTTTCGTCAAACAACGTTTAGTTGATTCAAAATAACTTTTAACTGCTTTTAGCCCATATAAATTTTCTTATCGTCCGGGCAGTCTCATTTCCACTCATCAGGTACAATGGTCTATTTATGTAACCACACACAAATATTAATAAAAGTGTTATTGAGCCAACGAATTTTTCATTCAGCTAACGAAAACTTAGTTTAATAATCTCAGATATTTCAAAGAACTTTGATGAATTTAGTTTTCAATGTAGGTAAATGCATCTTCATTAAAAGCAGAATGTATTTGATCCTAATTAGGTAACTTCTTAATTGCACTTGTGTATTGATGTATTTTCTTTACCACACCATAAACCATCATAGGTATACTAACTAAATCATTTCAGATCATAGCAATTGACATTTAAATTTTTTCCTCGAATGGCTCTTTTACGTAAATCCTATTTGCTTCGTCTTAATTCGAACCACGTTTCTAATTATCGTTTTCGGTTCATTGGCCCACACCATCAAGGTAAGTGAAATTATTTCTATCTGTTCATCACTTTTCAAAAAAACAAAAAACTTCCAAGTTTGGCAATCTAATTAAAATTCATTATCAGCCCAGCTGATATGTGTATATCTACACAAAGGCATACCTACCCTATCTACCCATATAGGCGGTTAAGGTATTATCTTGGTGGAAACAACTTGATGTCAAATAAGTTTCTGTCAAGCTTTCATAGATTAGAAAACGTCAGAGGATATAGAGGAAGAAGCAGCTTCTCTCTGGTGGTCCATATGGTTGGATTGGAGAAGCTAGATGTCGAAGCGATGAAGCATTACCTCCCCGAGAGTACCACATGTTAAATAATTTACTTCAGGACAATATTTGTATCGTTAAGTACACCCCATAAATAGTGCTCTGTCTCGTTTGTATGAAGGTAAGGTATGTATGGGTTGGGTATATCTATCTATAGATTGAGATTGCAGCAGAATAACTAATAATTTGCGCACCTTCATGGAATGTTGTATGAAGGCAGGCAGGCAGGCAGTATTCTATACTCGTACATGAAGTGATGATTCTACACAAAGGAGCGTTTAACAATGGCTACATACATATCTGCATACTCCTTGGTACGCTATGCCATGCCTATACGAGTACTCTAATACACACCCGCTCCTGCCTGATGATGCATATAAACAATTCATCGGTTCGCAGAACATCGTCGTGTTCCCTGAAGGACGCGCCGTCTGCCTTCTCTATCTATAATTGAAAATCCAATTAATCTGATACATGTAATACACACCTTTTGAATATTGTGTGCATATGGAGTGTAAAGAAACTGATTGCAGTTTGTACCGTTAGGCAGAAATGACTACCATTTTGATTCAGTGATAGCAAATTCTGATTTTGATGTTTTGTCCAACATTATGTTGTATGGGGGGGGGATGATATTTTTCTATATGTATTTATATGCATTATGTGTAAGTGTGTTAATATTCCTATCATCTGTGCTTGTATATAGTAAATAAATAAATCCTTCTGTTTTGTTTATGCATTACACATTAAGAACATAAGTCGCCATCTAAGCTTTGAGTATTTAAAGAAATAAACAAAAATTAGATTAGATTAGATTTAACAATCCTTCTCTGATAGATTCTTATCATACAGCCAGTTCAGTCATTGACCTTTACCCTTTTTGATATATGGGGCTGTTTGTAGTAGCTGTATACAGCTCAAATAATTCAAGAATAAACTTATGTTGATTACCCAGGTGGGAGTAAAAATAACTCGAACAATTTTACTCTCAAACCAATCTGAAGTGCCTTGATCAATCTGTGACAATTTTCGGCATATCGATCCCAGTTACTTAAATGCAACGGAGACCCTGCATGACAGCATTATACCAATAAGCCATTTAGGACGGAAGCAATTTCGATATTCTGTGACCAATTGCAGGTTGACTAAAATTTTCGAAAAAAACCAATATAAAAAATATATTTGAATTGATTTTTCTTTTCAAAAACTATTACCAAATATTTTTAACAGAAATGTAATGAAAAACAGAATTTTGGCTTTCAAAATTGGGATTAAGTGTATGAACATTGTTTTTAGTGTTTTTTTTTTATTTTAATAAGAAATTAAAAAATGTCATTACCCCCTAAATAGCCCAGTCGAAGCGTCGTGAAAAGGGCCTGACCTTGCGCACAAAAGAAATGGTCTGTTTTTTTTCATGGATATATAAAGGCTTATGTGAAAGGCTTAAAAACAAATTTGCACCACCTTACAACTTTTTTTACTAACTTTATTGGTAAAAATGTGTTTTTTTGCCATTTTTAATAAAAATAGTGCATTTATTCATAACAAAATTAGCTATATTATTATAAGAAAATAATTTAAAGCGTTTTAAATTTTACTTTCAGTGTGGTTTAGTCTCCGCATGTGAGTGAATAATTTTAAAAATGAAAAACGAAATTTTTCTTAGAAATAAAACTTAGATTTTGTATTTATTAGCTTCCCATTGGAAGTAATTGTAATTGGCCCGTAGAAAAAAACATATCAACTTATAATAAAAAAAAAAAATGGTGAACATTTTTGGAAAAAGTGGTTTTTCTCGAATATCTTGTAATAAACAATGATATATGATTTGAAGAAATTTTATTTTATGCACTATAGTTTATCAAAAAATACTGATACATTTTTAAAAATATTGAATCAACAGTTTTTTTAAAGCGAAAAAAACTGGAAGTAATTTTACCAATAATTGTTGAAAATTTTTATTTTGCCTCAAACTTTTTGAGAACATACAACGATATTATTCTCCCAGTTAATTTAATTCTTCATATTAATTAATAATTGATATTTGATAGGGTTTTTTTAAAAATCACCAAACAGTTTTTTTAACGAAAAACTGCCAACAACTTTACCAATAATTGTTGAAAATTGTTTTTTGACTCAAATATGCTAAGAACAAACTTCCGGTCATTTGATATTTGATAGAATTTTTTAAGAAAAAATTCAACTAATATGTTTTTTAAGCGAAAAAAAACTATGCCAAATATTGCTGAAGTTTTTTTCGCTCCAAATCTCTTAGGAACAAATAATAAGACCGAGAGGTGGTTCCATATGAAATCGTCAAATCATCAGTATTTTTGCTTTAAAAAGATTTCTATTAAAGATATCAAAACATTTGATATGACATATTAAAGCTTAAAAAGAGTTCTAAATTTAATTTGTATTTTAATTCACATTATCAATGTCAAACAATATCAAAAATGGAGCCGTATTTTCTGATTTTTTGTCGTTTTCAACTGATTCTGATGTCTCGAATCAACTAGATAATTTTTCTTAAATATCAAGTACACTTAAAATAAAAGAAGTCAAACCTAAAATTGACTCCTTCAACTCACTCATTGTATGCAAAATCTCCACTTGAAATTGTTTGATTTTGAAAAATCGCAGTTTTTAGACTATAATATTGACATGATTGACTGAATGAAAAAATTTGAAACTTTCAGGACCTTTAGATCTTATCTTGATCTTTAAATTCTGTAAGTTTCGTTTTGTTATTTAAATCCGTTATAGGTTTGCCAGTGGTTTAAAAGATGAAGTATCAATCAAAAAATGAAAGGCTTTTGAAGAGAATTATTATTGTTTTACTATATTTACATATGTACTAGGGTGCCCCCCCCCCCCTGCTAAAAGTGATCAAGGCAATTAAAAAAAAGTTAAAATTTCCCATACAAAATAAATGGGTATTTTTTCAGTGTTTTACTCAAAATTTCGGAAAAAATGTAAAAGTGGATGGAAAATCTTCAAATTTGGTACATACAGGGTGGCGCACCAATTGTGCTACAATAAGAAATTCAAATAACTTTGTTTTTAGAAAATTGGTTAGAAAATTTAATATTATTTTAAATAGTTAGTTGTTTTTAAAGATTATAGACCGCAAATGACCTCCACGCTCTCAAACGCATATGCGGCACCTGATCAAAAAATTATTCATTGCGGCCTGAAGAGTTGAAGTTGGGATCGCCTCAATTATTGTCGTTATGGACTGTTTTAATTCAGTTAAATTCCTGGGCTTCGTTTTATACAACTCTTACTTGACATAACCCCATACAAAGAAGTCTGGTGCAGTCAGGTCAGGTGACCTTGGGGGAGTTCCTAGAAATTAATTTGTTTAGCTCCGCCATAACTGGTCTGGCTATATGTGCAGTTGCTTCATCTCGCTGAAACCAAACGCTGTTGAATGGTATACGTCTTCGGCGCAGTTCTGGGTAAAAAAAACTCCTTCAACATCTTTAAATAACGGTCCCCATTGACAGTAACGGTTACACCGTTTTCTTCAAAGAAGTACGGCCCGACAATACACCTTGATGAAACTGCGCACCACACAGTGACTCGTTCTGGGTGCAGTTCCGTCTCATGGAGCATTTCTGGATTAGACTCATTCCATATACGGCAATTTTGCTTGTTTACATTGCCGTTAAGATCAAAATGGGCCTCATCAGACATGAACAAACAATTGATCAATGTGTTGTCTTCTTCGGCCATTGATATCATTTTTTGGCAAAATTCCAGGCGAACAGGCAAATCCTCACTTGGTAATTTGGACTTTGTACGGAAACAAGTTTAAATCGTCATGAAGTATCCGTTGTAATGACCGTCTACTAACTCCAATTTGCCCCGATAAGTTTCGGGTCGAAACGCTCGGATTGGCCTGTATTGCAGATGCTACTGCTGCGATTGTATCCTCAACCCGAATATTGGCATCTCGATGGTACGGCCTTCGTGCGATGCTTCCAGATTCGGCAAACATGTTTACAAACCTCATAATGGTCCATCTACTCGGGGGATTACCGCCAAACTCCCGCCTAAATTCCCTTTGGACGGAAATGACGGACTGTAAAGCATGGTACCGTTGCACTATCCAAATTCTTTTCTCCGTATCCTAAGCATCCATTTTTGTAAATCTAAATAGTAACCTACAAAATAAAAAAAAAAAATAAGCCGATTACTCACACAGAAAAAAAGTTATTACGTTTTATTTTTGTAGCACGATTCGTGCGCCACCCTGTATATTAAGTACCATAAGAAGTAAATAAAGAAATTATTTTCAATTTTTTTGATCAATATTTACCACATTAAAAATAACAACAAATACACAAGGATACTTACTGTCATTTTTAACGAGGTAAATAATTTTTAAAAAAATTGAAAATATTTTTTTATTTATACACATACCAAAAATCACCCTGTTTGTAATTTTGTCCCTGAAAAACAAATGATTTTTTTTTTTGATTGATTTATCGTTAGATGAGCTAATTTCTTATTTATACTTTGATTAACTTTAACTTTTTATTTATTTTTTTAAACAAATAAATTTTTTTAATATGATAGCTAATGTAACTAAGTATAAATGCATATATGTATTACTTTTTTTTGTGCGACATACTAAACCTGACATATTCACAAAAGGTCAAAAAATGGAAAAAAACACATGTTTACCAATAGCTTTGGTAAAAAAGTGGTGGAAATGTTCTTTTAACCTTTTCACATAAGCCCCTTTCGATCCATGAAAAATAACATGCCTCTGCGTGTAAGGTCAAAGGTCACTTTGACTGAACTATCATGACTCGAATGATTGGCATAACTTGGCGAAAACCAATTTCACGATTTGGTATAATTTTACCTAAGCCCTTACTTTACTTTCATCAGCATTATGAAGTTTTTGATCAAAATTGTTGCTGGCGGACATTTAAAATTTTATTTTGTCACATGTTGAAAAAGATAAAAATTGCTATAGCTGCGAGTGCAACGAGAAACCTGCATGACAATATTATTCCAATAAGCATTTTACGACGGGAAAGCAATTTCGAAATCCCGTGAGCAATCGTTGCTTTCAATTGAAAATTAGAAAAAAAAATTTTTAATTATTTTTTTTTTCTTCAAAATCTAAATAAAAATTTTATTACAAAAATACCCGTGTTTTTTTGGGATATTATAAATAGTACAGTGAGAATTTTCCAATAAAACGTATCCACAGCTGCCTATATTTTTTTGTATTAGTAATATGGTACCCCTGAATGGCTGTCACAACACAAAAAAGTGAATTTTATGAAAGTTAAAAGTAGAAATAAATCAAAATTATTAACAATAACTAACTTATGTCGAAGTAAAATATGAAATATAACTCTACAAATATTTATATAATTTATGATTTGAAGTGAATGTTGAAGTCTCTTTCGTCTTTGTTTCCCATTTTCAGATTCGAAAATTGATTTTGCAGCGAATAATAGAAACAAAGGTGTAGGGGTTTGTTGGTTGACTATGGTCAAAGTAAAAAAGTCGCTGCACACTCTGCTTTTACACGTGGACTTTTAAGTCAACTTTTTTCGAAATTAAATGAGTGCGAATGTAAAATCAGATATTTTTCATTTGCAATCATTTAATTTTGAAAAAAATGGGTACTTTAAATTTCTGTGATTTTCTGTGCATTTCTGCGCATTTAAGTCAAAAGTTCTGTAAAAACTCATATAAAAAATAATTTTTGACATAAGTTTGGACTAAAAATCACAGAAATTCAAGGTAAGGTAAGGACGTGATTACATCGCTTCTATTAACTCACCAATTTTGGTGGATTACCTGAGGTTCAACGACAGTTCAAGTATATTATACGAGTAGTATCAAAATATGCTTGCTAGCTTCCAGTTGTATATACGTGGTTAAAAATTTGATCCGTGGTTCAGCATCAAACCGTGAACCATATTTGTATAACTGGCCTTTTATCTACCAAAAGCTGAACATCAAAACCTGATCTTAAGCCAAAATTACATAATAAGTTTAACTTATTATCACTTACGTTAAAGTGCTTATCATAAAGTTGCAAATTGCATGAGTTATGTTTTGGTTGCCGATTGATGCGAATTGCCATTAAACATAAACTACGCCATGACGATGAGTTTGTGGGTAAAATTTCATCTTCACTGATTTTAACTACAAAAACATCGTCATGACGAAGCCAAAAGTAATAATCTAAGCACTCAACATATCTCTACTCTACGAACATAGCCATCGAGAATTCGAAATACATAAAAGTATCAATCGTACCAACAACGAAGCACCAAAATTTGATTCAGTTGAGTTCGACACTCGAACAAACGTCAAAAGTTTATCCGTAGTAGGATTCTACTTTAACTTTTATCGGCACTGAGCCTACTGCCGATATTGTTTTTGTTATTTGTGTGAGATCCTACTTTACTATGGATAGTTTTTCCAATAAAACACGGGTAATGTAACGTAAAACAGACTTCTGGAATTAAAAAAAGTTATTGTTGTTAACGTTGTTCTTTAATTTAATTTTTTTAATTTTAACTTGATGCATGGCATTTTTTTGGTTTTTCCCATCACACGATTTTTCTTACAACTTAAAGTAATTAATTTTTGCCATTAATTTTTTTTTAGCAATGAAAAATTGCATTATTGTTGTTATTTTCAGTGTTTCGAAGCAGAATATCTCGGAAGTCCAATAGTTTAGAAGAGCTTTACGGGCATATAATGAAATGACGTACCTTCAATAACCTTCTCAATGGTAAATGACACATTCATGTTCAGTTGGTATACCACAGTGAACTTTTCTCTTTCAAATAAGTCGAAAGAATAATTCAAATTAAAAAAAAAATTAATTTAAAAAAGGTTTTTTAATATTTTTATGAAAATTCTATATCTCAAAAACGAGTTAAATTTTTTTAAAATTTTATTTTATGTTCACATGAACAAATATTTAAGGTTTACATCATAAAGATATAGTTTATTCAAATTTATTTATAAAAAAAAACTGCTCTAATAATTTTTTAAATTATTTTTTTCTTATATTTTATCAGAAATTCAGATATAATTCTTTTTTCGCCTTAAATTATTAAAAAACGATTTTATTATTTTAACGATTTTTCACTCATAATTTCCGTGTTTTTATATTTACACAATTTTTAAAGCCTTAAACCTCTTGAAAATAAACTCAAGTACGAAAAAAAAAAACATTTGTTGGCTTCGTTGATAAAAAAAAAACAATAACTTTCACACCGTTTTTTTTATTCGAAATTAATTTGCATCCATTAAAATGTTGTTGATATTGATATAACTTTAACGACGTCTGGGATGCTGATGAATATTGATCTTTGTACCACCACACGGTCTTCTTCTGAAATCTCATTACAATCTTCGTTACAAAAACTCTCCCCCCCCCCCCAAAAAAAACTGTCTTAAACATTTGTTGCCATCAATTTCAAACTTGACCTTGCAAAAAATAATTGCCTCAGAAACACCCTTGTCACGCATTCTAACAAATTAACAAATCCAATCGAAAAATTGAACTAGTTGATGTCCTCCCAAAGTAAAAGGGACTAAAAATCCATTACCCATCATCTTGGTGTGTGTAGTAGGTATACAGAGCCTAAGAGCCAGCAATAACACGCCATCAAAACACAAAACGGTTTTAATTACTTTCCAAAGAAATATCGAGTTCCGTTTTTGGTGTGTATACTTACACCAGCATGGCTTTAAGACCTCAAATTCCTCCCATCATCCAGGAAACATCTTCCCGCAAACCACCACCGAAAGAACATAAAGGACTCTCAACACATTTAAACAGAACAAAGAATAAGATTTTTGCCTCCACAACTTCGTCCCATTCCGAAGCCGAAATCATCTCATTTCGAATTCTAGTATCATGTCAGACATTAACTCTCAAACACGTCACGTCAAAAAGCCATTGAAAGAACAATTCTAAATACGGCCTTTGTCCTGCCTCGGGAAGATTTGTCGCATTAACGTTAATAGAGCAAAGGACTATTTCAAAATTATTTCCTTTAGATGAGCGCATTTGGCGAATCATATGCCCAGCTATATTATGGAAGAACACTTGGTTCTAAAAACTTAAATCTTCTAACCGCAAACCAAAATCTTCTCGGAACCTTAACACAAAAAAGAGGCAACTGAACGACCGACGGAGAAGGAGGCGAGACTAATCAAAAATATGAGCTATTTTGGAAAGTTTTCCCATAAATTTCTCAATTATCCAACAATCATTGGCTTTAATTACGCATCCATGCGAAGGCTACAACTTTCTTGGGTTCGCATTCGCACTTCAGATGAAGAACGGTTAGTTGAACGCTCAACGCGCCCCCATCCATATCCGGCCTAATCAATGTTAAGGTAATCGTCACGTTTCATTACCCCCCTCCTGCCGCCGCGCTGCCAAATGTGAAAGCTGAAAGGTGTCCTCTTTTGTTTCTCATTTTCTACGATAAATTTCCAGATAAAGGTATTCGCCAACTCATTGTTTACTAATCATTGGAATAGAAGTTTTTCAACTTGTATTGTGGCTTGCTTATGGCTTTTTTACGGGGGAGTGTTGGAAGGGCCCCCCCCCATCATTCGATAGTAAAACAATTAATCACAACGATGACTTGGAGATCCTTAAAGGCACGTAGTGCTTGTCGAAATGCAGATGTTTGACGAGCGATAAAAGTTTCTTGTATTTGAAATGTGTGTGCCTTCGCTGTGTGTTTTTGGGTTAATTTGTGCCACAAGGGTGTATTTTTTGTGTGCTGTTTTGTGTTTGCTTCAAGCAAATGTTGTAATTTAGAATTTTAGCTTTTTACCAATCAATAAAAGGTCAAACTTGTTGCTTATATTGTTTAATTGGAAATAAGGTTCTTCGTTTGTTTTATATGTTGGTCAGAGAAGGCTTTCCGTACAAGCCACTTGCTATCCAGTGTTTGCCGAAGTTAAACAAATTAGAGCTTTTTATATGTTTGCTGAAAGCTTTTCGAATTAGAATGGAAGGGTTGAGAAAATATTATCAATAGCGACTCAATTATGGGTTTACCTCACAAACATGACATTACGATGATAGAGAACACCAAAGAGGTGGGTGAAAAAATTCTGTCTGACTGTCTGTACCTCGACCTATAGCCGAAACTACCTTAGCGATTTTCTTAAAATTTTGAACTTAAGGTTTTTTTGTTGCTCTCCAGAGAGGAAATTGATTTTGTTTTATATCCATGAAATTTCCATAAAAAAAATCAGTGGTTTACTGTAGATATAGTGTACCTACTTGATTGAAAAAATAATTTACCAAAGACCGTAAATAACGGTTTTCTTGATTTTTCTACTTACTAATTAATGGCTTGCATGATATGAATCAAAATTTTGATGCAAAAGCTCCATTCAAATTTCAATCAAAGTTTAGAAATAAAATCAATTTTAATTTTTGTCTGTGACTGAGACCAGACCGTAACTGATACCTAAATCAATTCTGATACCGGAACCAGACTTTGTTAAACGAGATCAAACGAAACTGAGTTATAGGAGACCAATACCGATACCGAGCCGATACTGGAATTTTTTGATTTTGACGATGCTGAGACGATACTTTGAAAGTATTGTTTTGTTTGGTATTGTGGCCAGCCTTAAATTTCAAGAAAAATTATAAAATGAAAATATCAGGTGTTATTCATGGCTCTGGACCTTTGGCACCTCACATATGGGAAATTTGATATTTGAGAATGCCATCTAATTTGTCAGTAATTGGTCAGAAAAGGTCAACCAGTTTTAGAAAGTAATCAGCTCTAGATAACTTGTAATAAAGGCCTAAAGTTTCTCAAGGTCACTCAAGGTCACGCGAGATTTCTGGCACCTCATTTAAGGGAAATTTACAAAAAAAGAATATCATCCGAAAGATCTCTTGATTGTGATATATGGTCAACTAATTACAGCCATAGTTTTTTTCTATGAATTTTCAAAATTCTTTTCAAGGTCACAAAAAAAACTTTTGGCACCTCATTTGGTTCAACCCAAAAAACTAACTACGCCAGTTGAAAGGCCACTTCATGGTCATAATAGGTCAACCACACTTTATTTTGTAACTGAAACTAGCTTACCTTTTATAAATATCTAGAGATCATTCAGATGTTAAGCAATTTTTGCAAATTTCCCGTAAATGAGGTGCCTAACATGCAATGACCTTGATTTTTTTTAGTTCATTAAAAAATATATATGGTTGATCAATTACCGAAAATAGCTGAACTTTTATGACCATGAAGTTGCCTTTCAAATGCCATACTTAATTTTTTGGAATGACCCAAATGAGGTGTCAAAAGTTTTCTTGGGACCTTGAAACGAATTTTGAAAATTAATAGATAAAACATTATGGCTGACCAATAACTGTAAATAGTTGATCTTTTATCACGATCCAGAGATCTTTCAGATGGTGTACTTTTTTTTTTTGTAAATTTCCCTTAAATGAGGTTCAAGAAATCGCGCGTGACTTTGAGAAACCTTAAGCCTATATTGCAAGTTATCTAGGGCTTACCAATTTCTAGGATTAGTTGACCTTTTCTGACCAATTACTGGCCAATTAGATGGCATTCTTAAATACCAAATTTTCGATATTTGAGGTACCAAAGGTCCAGAGCCTAAGATCTGCTGAATCACGAATTGAAATTTGAATTACGCTTGTATTTACAACCGACTTAAAAGGAATGGCATCTGAATACTTGAAAAAAAAATAATGTTTAAAAATTTGATTTTTAAAATTGGTATAGCAATTTATTTTTAAGAATAATAAATGAATAAATAAATTTAAACAAATAAATAAATGGAACACAAATAGTTTTAAAAATTATTTGTTGTACTTTAAATTTAATTTTTAAAATTTACATCACAACTTTTTTATATTACTCCGAAGTTTAAAAAATTCAACAAAAAAAATTATGTTATCGAAATAAAAATATATTATTTATGAAATACGAAGACCATTCAAGGTGACGCACACTGCACAAGCCTTCCGCCATCTCTGGATAGCTATAACTGGTGCCTTAACAAAGATTAAAAGACATATACAAAATGCCAAAAGCCAAATAACGACAAACAGCTTTCGTCAGGAAATGTTTCACGTCGGTTTTGGAAAACCTGGGTTTAGTTTTTGAAAAACAAACGAGAAATAATATTTTCAAAAATCAATTGGAATGCGTTCAAGAAACTGCCCAAACATACAGGTGAAATCGGAATGAAACGTTTGCAACGATAAAAAATGACAGATACACAATATTGAAAACAATAAAAACTCTTGTCAGCAAATATTTCGCGTCGGTTTGGGAGAGCCTTTAAAGTTCAAAAACCTTCAGCTTCTGTTTGTAAAAAGTGAAAAATAAACATGTGTTCTAAATTCTTCCACAAAAAAAAAAAACAGTACAGAAATTTTTCCCAGACAAAATTTTCCAAGCAAGCGTAGATATGAATTTTTCACTTTTGTATTTTTTGCTGAAAGTAGCTGAATATAGCTAAGTCTTGAGCTTTTATTCTGTGGAAATAAATATAAAAATAAGTAACTCTAAAAAAGGACATTTTCGGATTTTTTATGGGTTTCTCTTAAAAAAATACCCCTCAGCACTGGTGTGACTCAAATGTCAAATGTTATTTTCGGTTTTTGTCAAGACAAGGGAGTTTGGCGCTAGTGTTGCCACTATAATAAGTGGTACCATTGTTTGTTGGCTGCAAGCTGTCTATAATATGTCAACGACGACAACACTGAGACGTACACTCTAGCAGGTTGATCGAAAATGCTAACCAACAATATTGATTGGCATAAGGTGGATGTGGACGCTGCTTTATATCTTAAGATATCTTGAATTTTCAAATAATGTTCCGCGTTAAAGAAAATGATACAAAAACAAAGAAAAATAATTAATTTAGCAACTATAAACAGTGTTAGGTATCGCCACTAGAACTCGCTAGTCGAATAAAAAAAAAATAAATAAATGTATACAAAAGCTCACAAATGTTGTAAAATGCTGTGTTTTTTTACACGTGTGGTTTTCAATCTGGCAGTACTTTTTTCAAAGTTGGCCCCTTTGACAGCTGCCACTTGCTTTATGCTCAGTTTGGTTTGCCATTTCATAAGGTGCGTTCCTTAAATTCTTCGCACTATTTCAGACTAAATGTAAAATTGTGACAGGTGGGGGATAAAATCCACTCAGATAAGAGAAAAAATGTCAAAATGTTGGGAATGGTTTGGGCACTAGTTTGCATAAATTTGCACCACTCTTAAAGAAATACTTGATTAGAGCTGCCGTAGAGCAATTATAAGTCAGTAAATTTTGTTTTAGAAAATCACTGTACAAGAAACTGAATGTTAAGAAAAAGAAAAACCTAGACATATAAAAACAATTAAACTTTAGCTACGAAATATACTTTAACTACATATTAAATCATGAAACTTCAATTTATTAAAATCGAAAAAAAAGTTACAATAAACAAGAAGTTCACAAATTTGTATTACTAAATTTTCTTCTTCGGAAAGAGATATGCTTGGAGAGACATGCATTTTAAGAAAATCATTTGACTGATAAAAAGATAAATAAATTAATAAATAGTATGCAGTTACCAAAAATAAAACGAAAATTAAATAACACTAGGGTAACCCTAGCTTTTTGTATTCTGTTTTGTTATTTGACTTCGAACTTACATAAATTTTCCTTAAATCTGACTTACGAGCACCTAGCATTTGACATCCAAGACGAAATGGGCACAAGAAATTTCTCGGACCAAATCTAGAAATGAGGGAAATTGTACAGTACAATTTTTCACTTGTGGAACGGCTCCGCATTAAAAATGACTAAACCTGGTGGTTAAAACTGTTTAAAAATCGGTGTGGAACATACTTATATTGAATAGACTAACTCCTGAACAACATTTGCAAATCGTGCAAATTTAATTACCAAAATAATGGTTAAGTTCGCACGACGCATCACGAAACAATCAATTTATTGATGGAAACTTTTGGTGAGCGCATTATCGCGCGTCATGGAGTTATCTTTTGTGGGATTATGTGAAGTTGCTTGTCTACGCAGATAAGCCCGAGACGATTAACGTCTAGGAAGAGCATATTCGGTGCCTCAACAAATGTTTCCTCGAAAAAATTGATAGTTTCGCGTTGCGTCATCAAAAAGCAAAATCTTTTAGTTAAAGAAATAAACATATTTTTGAAATTTCGATATTTCAAAATCAGTGTAGTAATTTTCTTAGAAAATTTTATTTTATTTTTATTAATAAACACTTAAAACATTTTTCTTTAAAACTGTTTTAAAACTTTTATGTATACAAAATTACCACTTCAACGATTTTGAAATTTTAGCTTGCATTCATTTATGTCTATGCAAGAATTGAGATTTTATACCTTTTTTTTTTGCTGATCAAATAATTAAAAGAGTAATTTTTGCATTTTTAACGAGAAATTCTATGCCGTTAAGCATTTTTCTCTTATAATATTCAAATTTTTATATTTTACCTACATATAGTCGGCTTAGCGCCTAACTCCACATTTTTTTTTACCATTTTAGACCACTTCAAAAATTGCTAAAAAATACAAAAATCTATCAAATCTTTTCAATTTCACTGAATTTGGCAATTACGAGTGTTGAAAAATATTTTATGTAATATTGGTTTTATTCAAATAATGCGAACACTTTGTTTAAAATATTGGTTTGTAGAAAATGCAAAATGTGAGTTAGCTGTTTTACTCTCTAAGGCAACGATATGTATTTGTAAAATTTTTATTATTTTAAGATAGATTAGAGTAAGTACGTACGATTCACTCATGCATTTAATGTTTGAATTGTTACCTAGTCATTATCAAAAATGGTTATGACATAAGATTATACACTTAAAAAGTTATCCTTTTTAAAAATATATAGCCATATTGTTTGGGAGCGGAATGAGGTGTTAACCTAATAAGCGTGTTGTGAATAACTCCTTCTCTTAATAAATTTATTTAGCGATTTTTAAACCTTTTTTGATTAAATTCTAAAGTGAAATCAACTTCAAATGCTGCAGAATAATCATCAAAAGGTGCAAAGAGTCGAATAAAAAAAGGGGAAATCCGCTAGTTAGCCTTGAAGTGTTGTTTTGACTATAAAATTATTCTGAAAAGTCTTAACTACTATCAAAACTACACTAGTTAAGGCTATCATAAAATGCTTCAAAGAGTTTGTGAAAATAAGCTTTTAGTGTTAACAACTGGAGTGCCATTTATTTCACTAAATTTGTTATTTTAAACTTTTTATTGAGGTTTTTTTTTTTCTATTTCCATTGAAGTCCTTCTTTAAAAGAGAAACTTTGTATAGTTGCATTGAAATCGTTTGTTCAAATCTTATAAAATTAAAGGTTTTTCAACAGGGACGCTACAAAAGTAGAGCGACAGGGACAGCAAACGACGCCATATTTCTTGCCGTTCTTTTGACATTTATCTTCAGTAAGGTTTGCCATTTCATGATGGAAAGATATACGATTCTACCGAAATTCGGAGTCAGTGGCCTCAACGTTAAGAACGCTACGTCCAATTTATGGTCGTCATAATCGTCCCAGCAGATCAACAACTGAGCGTCTAGTGGAAAAATTTGAATTCACAGGCTCAGTACAAAATGTTCCCGTGCCAGTGAGACAAAGAAGTGCCGGTAGTGTCTAGAATATTGCTGCCGCTGTGGCGTCAGTTGCAGATAGCCCAAATGTGTCTCTCACACGTCGTTCTCAAGCGTTGGGCATCTCTGTGATGTCGTTGTGGCGAATTTTGCGAAAAGATCTTGGCCTTCATCCTTACAAGATTAAATTGACGCAAGAACTGAAGCCGTTTGACCACCAGAAGCGTCGTATGTTCGAGAATTGGGCTGAGCAACAACTTGAAAATGATTTGGATTTTCATCGAAAAATCATTTTGAGGGATGAAGCTCATTTCTGGCTGAATTGCTTCGTCAATAAACAAAATATGCGGTGTTGGTCAGGCAGCAATCCACACGCACTCCATGAGTCATCATTGCATCCCGAAAAATTACGGTTTGATGTGGTTTATGGGCCGTCGGCGTCATTGGGCCGTACTTCTTCCGTGATGATCAAGACCGGCACGTTACTGTGAACGGGGATCGCTACTGTTCAATGATAACCGAATATTTTTGGCCCCAATTGGATGATATGGACTTGGAGGACATGTGGTTCCAACAGGACGGCGCCGCAAGCCACACAGCGAATGTCACAATCAATTTATTGGAAACCAAGTTTGGAGAACGTGTTATCTCACGAAATGGTCCAGTCGCTTGGCCGCCTCAGTCGTTTGATTTGACGCCGGTAGACTATTTCCTGTGGGGCTACTTCAAGTTGTTGGTTTATGCCAACAAGCCAGCGACGATTGATGAACTTCGTACGAATATCGAACGTGAAATTGCAGCAGTATCGGCCGATTTATGCTTGAAAACCGTCGAAAATTGGGTTCAGCGTCTGGACTTCTGCAAGCGTGCTCGTGGTGGCCATGCAAAAGAAATCGAGTTCCATACATAATGGCATCAAACGTACTTTTACAGGAATAAATAATTTCATTGATATCCAAAACTGTTTTTGTTTTATTTAAAAAAAACTTTTGTAGCGCTCTTATTGAAAAACCCGATATATATAGTTCTCTAACGCCAATGCCAATTTGTGTTTTGTTATTGGGTTTTTTTTTTGGACAAAGGTTTAAAAAGCAAATCGATTATGAGGTTTATTCTAAGAAAGAATAAAATTAATAACCACACAGCAATTGCACACAAAAAAAGTCAAGCAATACGACGGATTATTATTAAAGAAAGAAAAGCAATAATATGTCTTGTGAAACTGTCTAGACTAGTCACATGTTCGACCCACGAGGCCACGACTAAATGAAAACTCCTACTGAGCAGACATTTATACATGCTACAAGGCAGAATTCAGAATTCTGTTTGGAATTTGAAACAAAAGTGAATTACACATTTACATTTGGTTGTAGTGTATTGTAATGGTTTGAGTTTGTACATGACTTTTGATATTTTTTTTTTTTTCAATTATTAACATATTTTTTTATAATCCGACTTGTTTCAAGAGGTTAAAGGTCAGAGGAAGCCGAGAACATGTTCATATAACTGCATGTTAATCTTAAATCAACCAGGAAACCTGAGACAGAAGTAGTGACACTGAAAAGCTGTAGGCTGTTATTTTTTCAGATGATTTTAGAGTCAAACGGCCCCCTATCCCCTTACTAAGAAACATTTTTGATTGTTTTAGATTCCTGTGGAAAGTAAATTGTCAAATATGCAATTATTTAATTGACCTTTTAAAGGACATAAGCCTTAAATTTGTCTGCACTAAACTCGAAAAATAATATATTCTATTTTATTTATTTAGTTCAGAATATATAAAGTGCAAATATTCAACTTGTATTATTTTAAAATTGAAAATTCTCTCAGTATTTGTATGTAGACATGTAAATATGGGAAGTTGTGTATTCAAAAATTTAGCCCTTTGTCACATTCGTCAACTTTAAGCGTATTCACTTTCAAGATTGGACAATTCCACCCTTCTGTCTCAACCCCAAGTCAGCCGGCCGGGCGTTCACATGTATGTACATATTAAGAGCCTGAGTTATATCCTTCAAACATCTTTGTTTGCATTAAATTCTCCAGATACCAAAATTACGTTTATCTACTTCAATGCAGAAATTAGAATAAAAGGCACAGCAGTTCTACACACGTTCCTCCCTGTCCAGCTGTGGTTGGCATTGTTTGTCAGAATAAAATTTGCACAAACCCACAAGAACGCATAAGAGCACAGCCATACAAAAGCATACAAGTGGTGGCGGTAAGGGTAGCATTGAAAAGCGATGAGTGGCGGTGGGAGGGGGGGGGGGTGCTGCTCGGAATGTTAGCATTTTCTTTGAAAAACTATATGACACAAAAATTCCAACCAAACTCTCATAGCGACTATATACCTACTCCGAAAACGTACAACAAAACATTCACGCATGGGCTACTGACGACGACGACGACGACAAGGATGACTGCTTAACAAAGCTTCATCACACGAGAGAGGGGATCATTCGGTCTCCCATATGCACTCAACTCACAATATTTGCATGCAAATTTGATAAAAGCAGCATCCCTTCTTATGTTCATACTGCCGTTTGGCATATGTTGGCTGTGGCTACTTAAGGTTCAGGGTTGCATTTATGTTGCAAGTGGCCGTGAGGATATTTGGTAATTTTAGTTTGCATAGACAAAACTTGTTGAAACACGGAAAAAGGTTAGGTATGAAATCCCAATTGCCAAAAACCAATATGAAATCTAGGATTTAGATCAGAAGAGGTTTGACCAACTTATATTTGAAAAAAAAGCTTGAAATAGAAAAAGCTTTTCAAGACTCTTCTTCTTTCCTTTCAATTTCCATTAAAGACGTACTGGATTGAAAAATACTTTTAAATTTAACACTTAAAAGATCGAACCAAATTTGTGGTCTAGGGTTAATATTGTTTTTTAAAAAATAAACCAGGTTCCTTTAATGACCACAAAATTTATAAATTTATTAAAAAATAAGACCAAAAAATAACTTTAAACAAAATTTAATTTTTATTCGTCAAAATTTTTTTTTTTTTTTTAAATAAAATATCGAATGCATTTCGGGCAGACAAGCTGCTCATCATCAGCGTTTAACACGATACTAACAAAATAGATAAAAGAAGAAGAAAGTAAGCAAAGAAAGTGAAACATTTAATCAGATGAGACAAAATATAAGTATGTAGGTCAGACGCGGCGTGGGATTGAAACTCGTTTTAAGGAACATATGAGCTGTGTAAAACACAAGCAACTTAATCGTTCAGCAGTAGCAGCACACGTATATGCAGAATGCAACAACAACATTCCACCGCACAACATCGGGAGCTTTAATGAAAGTGTTCGTCTTTTAAAGCACATTCATAATGAGAGAAAATTAGATGCCTACGAATCGCTATATATCTATAAAACACCAAATGTAATGAACACCGACAGCGGCAATATTGTTTCTCCTCTATTTTGTCTCATCTGATTAAATGTTTCACTTTCTTTGCTTACTTTCTTCTTCTTTTATCTATTTTGTTAGTATCGTGTTAAACGCTGATGATGAGCAGCTTGTCTGCCCGAAATGCATTCGATATTTTATTTAAAAAAAAAAAAAAAAAAATTTTGACGAATAAAAATTAAATTTTGTTTAAAGTTATTTTTTGGTCTTATTTTTTAATAAATTTATAAATTTTGTGGTCATTAAAGGAACCTGGTTTATTTTTTAAAAAACAATATTAACGTACTGGATTACAAAACTACATTACAAAGTTGGTGGATCATCTAACGGCATAAACCAAAATTTAAGGCCGTATTCTAAAAAAGCATTTAAATTAGATTTGTTCAGAATTTTTTTTTCCAAAAAAATGTGTAAGACCTATCAAATTTTGAACAGACGGGAAATTTGAAGACAGTCAACAAACGCAGTGAACCATGAACTACACTACGTTTTTTAGAAACATCGATTTTGTGTATAAACGGCGTTGCCACTTTGCCTTGATTTCAATTGATCTATGGTTCTTTTTTTCCAAAAACAAATCTACTGCTTTTAAATGAAGTCTACTGCACTTTTATTTTTTGGAAAAGAAAATTATCATTCATCAAAATTCAGTCCACTAATTTTTCAATTCTATTCTTATGGCTTTCGGCTATTCACTTGCTTTGTGACAGCTATTTTGAAAATAAAAGTAAAAATTGGAACACGCAGATCTTCTGCACAAAAACTGAATGTACTGCATCTCTGTTTGAAAATCTACTTCGGAAAAATTTCCAATTAGTGGCAACGCTGTGTCAGAAACTGAACACCACGATTTTTGACAGTAGTTGTAGCACTTCGTGTTTACAGAACAAACAAAATCAAAAAAAAAAAATAAAAAATGGTGTTATTGTATTTGAATAAACTCGAGTGTTTTTGAACAAAAGGTAGGTACAAACAAAAAATTTAATTTTTGTTCAATTCATTGAAAGAAGAGGGTATAAGGAGTCTAAAATCAAGTTTTCGCCAGCCCAGCTGTTTAACTTTGGCTACCATCTTGAATTTAAGGAAAACGGCTTTTGTTAAATATACAGGGTGCTTTGCATTAATTCAAGGTTGTGTAGGTTGGGTTGATACAAGAAAAAAAAAATTATTATGAAGGGGTGGTCTATTCCTCCTTGTTTAGATAAGTGATTTTTACTAAAAAAATTACTTAAAATGGAATTAAAATATTAAAAACAACGGCAACATTTCGTCGGCTTAGAGTGTAAAGCACCACCTCGAAGACAGCCGGCGCACTTTCGATTTTCACGAAAAAAAAAATCTTAGGCGATGTATTCCTAATTGCACATTGCAAAAATCAAAAAAATTTTAATTGCACACCTCCTGTTTTTTTTTTTAAATATAAACAAATTGCGCTTTGTATGGAAATTTCAAATGCTCATATCTTTGTAACCAAGTCGAATATCTAAATGCACAGGAGCTTAAATAATTGCTCATTTTGAAATTTAATTTGCACACCAAAAATTTTTTTTGTTACATGCTCCCCCACTTAATAAATCAATAATTAAAATTTCGACTAAATTAATTGTTTAATAATCCAAGTAGATCTTATAAGTAACCAACCGACAGAATTTATAGTTATCAATAGCGCGATGGAAGAGTATCCGCCTGCCAGCCGATTGTCATGGGTTCAAGTCCTGTGTGGGCCTAAACTTTTTTTTTTTTTTTTTGCATCTACTCATTGTTATGTTGCATTTTTCAATTAATAAGCAGAAAAATGATCATTAATTACATTATAGACTAAGCAAATGTGAAATTTGCATTATTGCACATATATGTACTTAACTCCTTTCAAGGGATAATACATACATAGTATGTAATATATGTGTTTGTAATAGGGAAATTAAATTAAATTTCGAAAAATTGTCCATTTATGAGTTCAATATGCACCCAATGATAATTTGCATATCAAAATCTTAGATTTCACTACCCCCCACTTTTTTGAACTAAATATTAAAATCATAAAAAAAACTACCAAAAAGACATTTTCGTGTCTGACTAAAATTGACATATCTCGATGGAAAAAAATAATTTTGAGATTTAAGTAATTTTTTTCAATTACTTACGTCAATGTCGAATTTGCACACCAAAAGTTTTTTTTTTTCCCACCCCTCCTTCTCCATAAAATTGAAACAGAAAAACACTGAAAAAAATATACCCAAATGAAATTTACATGTCTCACTAAAACTGTTATTACTCGTTGGAAAAAAATTATTTTGAACTTTTAGTAATTCTTTTCAATTACCTACGTCAAGGTCGAATTTGCACACCAAAAGTTTTTTTTTTCCCACCCCTCCTTCTCCATAAAATTGATATAGAAAAACACTGAAAAAAATATACCCAAATGAAATTTACATGTCTCACTAAAACTGTTATTACTCGTTGGAAAAAAATAATTTTGAACTTTTAGTAATTTTTTTCAATAACTAATATCAAGGTCGAATTTGCACACCAAAAGTTTTTTTTTTCCCACCCCCCCTTTTTCCTAAAATTTATATTGAAAAACACTGAAAAAAATATACCCAAATGGAATTTACATGTCTCACTAAAACTGTTATTACTCGTTGGAAAAAAATAATTTTGAACTTTTAGTAATTTTTTTCAATAACTAATATCAAGGTCGAATTTGCACACCAAAAGTTTTTTTTTTCCCACCCCCCCTTTTCCGTAAAATTTATATGAAAAACAGTGAAAAAAATATACCCAAATGGAATTTACATGTCTCACTAAAACTGTTATTACTCGTTGTAGAAAAATAATTTTGAATTTTTAGTAACTTTTTTCGATTAACAACGTCAAGGTCAAATTTGCACACCAAAAGTTTTATTTTTTCCACCCCCTCTTTTCTCTAAAATAGATATTGGAAAACATAAAAAAAGTATAGTAGGGACGTTAGTGCACGATATGAGGGCATACCTTTCATTTTGACCTGACGAGGTGAGCTTTAGTATAATAAGAGTTTATGTCCTATCTTTACTTTTAAGAAGTGTTGCCAAGGTGGCAATACTGTCAGAAGAACGAGGAAAGGGTTGCCACTTGATTCAAACATTGGCCTATAAATCGAGGACCAGAGCTCGGACGATGACCAGCGAACTCTAGTTGGATTCAGCCCCCTTGTAACCATAGGACCACATTATTGGATTTCTCCCTCCCTTCACCTTGCATGAACAGGGTGGAAAAAAGTCGTTTGGGGAGGGAAAATGCAAAGCCAACAAAAGTAAAAAAAAATTTAATATTATTAAAATTTAAAGATTGTGTGTCAAAGCTGAATGTAACCATCTACTGCATTGTATCCAAACTTAATTGAAACCCCTACTTTGGTTTTATAAAAAGTCGCTTTCAAAGTTCTGGGGAGGGGGAATATGAAAGTTTAAAAAACAAAATTATTTATTAGAAGGTATTTTTATAATACAAATTCTATATACTACTGAAGTCAATCAGCCAATAAAGAGTCCAAGTGAGTAAGCCGGACGAAACGCCAATTTGTAGGACTAGAGGCCATAAAAATCTATTTTGAATCAATAATTCAACAAGTCCAACTTTAATGCTAAGTCTTCTACTTGGCTGATTTACTTCAGTAGTATATAGAATTTGTAACGGGTGATTTTTTAGCTGGTTTGGTTTTGGCAACACTGATTTTGACAACTGACGTGTGTTTAGTACCTTGTGTCACTGTCAAACAGCTTCAGTTTGGTTTGCAATTTAACCATGGATCGTCTTACAAATGAACAACGCTTGCTGAATGGGCTCTTGGAAAGCTGGCCGAGGATCCGCTTTTTGATCGAAAAATTGTGTTCAGCGATGAGGCTCATTTTTGGTTGAATGGGTACGTAAATAAGCATAATTGCCGCATTTGGAGTGAAGATCAGCCAGAAGCATTGCAACAGCTACCAATGCATCCCGAAAAAGCCACTGTTTGGTGCGGTTTATGGGCCGGCGGCATTATTGGGCCATATTTCTTCAAAGATGATGCGAATCGCAGCGTTACTGTCAATGGTGAACGCTACCGAGCGATGATAACAAACTTTTTTTTGCCCGAAATGGAAGTTCTTGACTTGCATGATATGTGGTTTCAACAAGACGGTGCCACATGCCACACAGCACGCGAAACAATGGCGCAATTGCGAGGCGAGTTTGGTGAACAGTTAATTTCACGTTTCGGGCCGGTCAATTGGCCGCCTAGATCGTGTGATTTGACACCATTAGATTATTTTTTGTGGGGGTATGTCAAGGCTAATGTCTATAGGGACAAGCCCGCTTCGAATGACGCACTGGAAGCCAACATCCATGCATTCATTCGTGAGATACCGGCCGATATGTGTGAAAGAGTATGCCAAAATTGGACTCAGCGGATGGGCTACCTGAGACGCAGCCGCGGTCAACATTTGCATGAAATTATCTTTAAACATTAAATTGCAAGGCTCAAACTATCGATTCAAATAAATATTTTATTCATTTTTTCGAATTTTTTGTGTTTTTTTTTTTTTAAAGTTCTAAGCCTCTTAAAAAATCACCCGTTATTATAAAAATACCTTCTAATAAATAATTTTGTTTTTTAAACTTTCATATTCCCCCTCCCCAGAACTTTGAAAGCGACTTTTTATAAAACCAAAGTAGGGGTTTCAATTAAGTTTGGATACAATGCAGTAGATGGTTACATTCAGCTTTGACACACAATCTTTAAATTTTAATAATATTAAATTTTTTTTTACTTTTGTTGGCTTTGCATTTTCCCTCCCCAAACGACTTTTTTCCACCCTGTTCATGCAAGGTGAAGGGAGGGAGAAATCCAATAATGTGGTCCTATGGTTACAAGGGGGCTGAATGCAACTAGAGTTCGCTGGTCATCGTCCGACCTCTGGTCCTCGATTTATAGGCGAATGTTTGAATCAAGTGGCAACCCTTTTCTCGTTCTTCTGACAGTGTTGCCACCTTGACAACACTTCTTAAAAGTAAAGCTAGGACATGAACTCTTATTATACTAAAGCTCACCTCGTCAGGTCAAAATGAAAGGTATGCCCACAAATCGTGCACTAACGTCCCTACTATATTTTTTTCATGTTTTCCAATATCTATTTAAGAGAAAAGAGGGGGTGGTAAAAATAAAACTTTTGGTGTGCAAATTTGACCTTGATATTAGTTATTGAAAAAAATTACTAAATGTTCAAAATTATTTTTTTCCAACGAGAAATAACTGTTTTAGTGAGACATGTAAATTTCATTTGGGTATATTTTTTTCACTGTTTTTCTATATCAATTTTAGGGAAAAGGGGGGTGGGAAAAAAAAACTTTTGGTGTGCAAATTCGACCTTGACGTTGTTAATTGAAAATAGTTACTAAAAACTCGAAATTATTTTTTTCCAACGAGAAATAACAGTTTTAGTGAGACATGTAAATTTCATTTGGGTATATTTTTTTCACTGTTTTTCTATATCAATTTTAGGGAAAAGGGGGGGTGGGAAAAAAAAAACTTTTGGTGTGCAAATTCGACCTTGACGTTGTTAATTGAAAATAGTTACTAAAAACTCGAAATTATTTTTTTCCAACGAGAAATAACAGTTTTAGTGAGACATGTAAATTTCATTTGGGTATATTTTTTTCACTGTTTTTCTATATCAATTTTAGGGAAAAGGGGGGGTGGGAAAAAAAAAACTTTTGGTGTGCAAATTTGACCTTGACGTTGTTAATTGAAAATAGTTACTAAAAACTCGAAATTATTTTTTTCCAACGAGAAATAACAGTTTTAGTGAGACATGTAAATTTCATTTGGGTATATTTTTTTCACTGTTTTTCTATATCAATTTTAGGGAAAAGGGGGGGTGGGAAAAAAAAAACTTTTGGTGTGCAAATTTGACCTTGACGTTGTTAATTGAAAATAGTTACTAAAAACTCGAAATTATTTTTTTCCAACGAGAAATAACAGTTTTAGTGAGACATGTAAATTTCATTTGGGTATATTTTTTTCACTGTTTTTCTATATCAATTTTAGGGAAAAGGGGGGGTGGGAAAAAAAAACTTTTGGTGTGCAAATTCGACCTTGACGTTGTTAATTGAAAATAGTTACTAAAAACTCGAAATTATTTTTTTCCAACGAGAAATAACAGTTTTAGTGAGACATGTAAATTTCATTTGGGTATATTTTTTTCACTGTTTTTCTATATCAATTTTAGGGAAAAGGGGGGGTGGGAAAAAAAAAACTTTTGGTGTGCAAATTTGACCTTGACGTTGTTAATTGAAAATAGTTACTAAAAACTCGAAATTATTTTTTTCCAACGAGAAATAACAGTTTTAGTGAGACATGTAAATTTCATTTGGGTATATTTTTTTCACTGTTTTTCTATATCAATTTTAGGGAAAAGGGGGGGTGGGAAAAAAAAACTTTTGGTGTGCAAATTCGACCTTGACGTTGTTAATTGAAAATAGTTACTAAAAACTCGAAATTATTTTTTTCCAACGAGAAATAACAGTTTTAGTGAGACATGTAAATTTCATTTGGGTATATTTTTTTCACTGTTTTTCTATATCAATTTTAGGGAAAAGGGGGGGTGGGAAAAAAAAAACTTTTGGTGTGCAAATTTGACCTTGACGTTGTTAATTGAAAATAGTTACTAAAAACTCGAAATTATTTTTTTCCAACGAGAAATAACAGTTTTAGTGAGACATGTAAATTTCATTTGGGTATATTTTTTTCACTGTTTTTCTATATCAATTTTAGGGAAAAGGGGGGGTGGGAAAAAAAAACTTTTGGTGTGCAAATTCGACCTTGACGTTGTTAATTGAAAATAGTTACTAAAAACTCGAAATTATTTTTATCCAACGAGAAATAACAGTTTTAGTGAGACATGTAAATTTCATTTGGGTATATTTTTTCACTGTTTTTCTATATCAATTTTAGGGAAAAGGGGGGGTGGGAAAAAAAAAACTTTTGGTGTGCAAATTCAACCTTGATGTAAGTAATTGAAAATAGTTACTCAAAACTCAAAATTATTTTTTTCCATCGAGATATGTCAATTTTAGTCAGACACGAAAATGTCTTTTTGGTAGTTTTTTTTTATGATTTTAATATTTAGTTCAAAAAAGTGGGGGGGTAGGGAAATCTAAAATTTTATTATGCAAATTATCATTGGGTGCATATTGAACTCATAAATCTACAATTTTTCGAAATTTAATTTAATTTCCCTATTACAGACACACATATTACATACTATGTATGTATTGTCCCTTGAAAGGAGTTGAGTACATATATGTGCAATAATGCAAATTTCACATTTGTTTTAGTCTATAATGTAATTAATGATCATTTTTCTGCTTATTAATTGAAAAATGCAACATAACAATGAGTAGATGCAAAAAAAAAAAAAAAAAGTTTAGGCCCACACAGGACTTGAACCCATGACAATCGGCTGGCAGGCGGATACTCTTCCATCGCGCTATTGATAACTATAAATTCTGTCGGTTGGTTACTTATAAGATCTACTTGGATTATTAAACAATTAATTTAGTCGAAATTTTAATTATTGATTTATTAAGTGGGGGAGCATGTAACAAAAAAAATTTTTGGTGTGCAAATTAAATTTCAAAATGAGCAATTATTTAAGCTCCTGTGCATTTAGATATTCGACTTGGTTACAAAGATATGAGCATTTGAAATTTCCATACAAAGTGCAATTTGTTTATATTTGTTTAAAAAAAACAGGAGGTGTGCAATTAAAATTTTTTTGATTTTTGCAATGTGCAATTAGGAATACATCGCCTAAGATTTTTTTTTTCGCGAAAATCGAAAGTGCGCCGGCTGACTTCGAGGTGGTGTGTAAAGCCTAACTCCACATTTTTTTTTCTTCAAAAATTGCTAAAAAATACAAAAATATTTCAAATCTTTTCAATTTCACTGAATTTGGCAATAACAAGTGTTGTAAAATATTTAACGTAATTTTGGTTATATTCAAATATTGCGAACACTTTGTTTAAAATATTTGTTTGTAAAAAATGCAAAATGTGAGCTAGCTGCCTTACACTCCAAGCCGACGATTTGCTATGTCATGCTATAGCTTTTCTGATAGCCAAACATCCATTCTCAAAACTAGTTTTTAAATGGGTTTAGTAAATAAGTTCTAAAAATTATTTTAAAAAATAATTTTTTATTTTATATTTTTGTTTATTTCATTTTACATTATTAATTAAAATTTTTGTTAAACGTTTTCAATGTTCTTATCAATGAAATGATAACGTAGGATTTTACGAATAATAAAATTGAAAAGAAAAATATAATTTTTGTTTCATTTTGAGTTAAAAAATTATTTTTTCAAAAAGTATTTACAAAAATCATTTTGCTTATAAAGGAAATTTGGCTTTGAATGAAGCTGTAGTATGACAATGCAAGTACAGCCGTCGTTTTGTTTGATATTTTTTTTTTTTGTTTTAAGTCAATTTGTTGGTAAATTGCCCCTCTGCCATCTAAATGGGGGGAATAGACCCCCTCTTGTACGATTTTTACTTATATCAAGCCAAAATTCATAGCCTAGCCAGCTGTGCGGTCAAAAACTTAGTTTTAATTTTCTTATACCCTTCTCTTTCAACGAATTGAAAAAAAAATCAAATGTTTTGTTTGTGTACTTAAAAAACCTTCATAAATGACTTTACTGAAATACAATGACTCAATCCTTTTTTCGGATTGAGTCGAAAAATATGGATCGTAAAAAAAAATTATTATGACCAAAGTTGTAGTTTATTGAAATTTAAACAACTTTTATTTAATGCATTTTCAGCCAAAAGTTGGAAATAGGCAAGTTATTTAGCAAACACATTTTTTTTTTCTAAAATCTTAGATGGTGACCAAAGAAATGGAGGAGGTCGAAGTGTTTTTTTAGACTCTATATGAACCACTCTAACGAATAAAATAAAAAAATCCATATCTAGTTTTGTTTGCATTTCAGGATTTTTTTGTAAATTCTGACTGGGCTATTATTCTTGTGAGCATTCAAGTATGTGTATTGACGTGTCTTACTTTAAAAATACATCTGCAGAGGACTTAAACGAAAACTGCAAGGGAATTTTGGTGAGACTTAGGCAAGGTGACGAAAATATGATCAATTACTGAAACTAACTCACTAGTTTGTAGGTCTTAGAGCCTTTCAGGTGGTTCTTGCAAATTTCCCATAAATGAGGTGCCAAAATTCGCAACGACCTTGAGGAACTTCAAGCCTTGATTACAAGTTATCTATTGCTGACCAATTTCTACGACTAAGGCTAGGATGACACTTGCGATTTTCTATCGTTGTGATTAAAAAAATTTGATCGCAACCCAGTATGATTTTTTGGTATGATACCAAGCGTTCATTCTCATTGAATCTCATGTGTTCTATTCTTTGCGACGGAATGATAGCATGACAGAAAATCGCAAGTACGTTCCCAGCCTAATTGACCTTTTCTGACCAATTAGATGGCCTGTTCTTTTTTCAAATTTCCCATATAGGTGCCAAAAGTCCAGAGCCTAAAGGGACACCGAGGTTTTTCACATTTTCTAGATAAGGTTTATCAAACAAATTATAGGAGACAGTTGTAGATAATCAAAAGGCCTATACAACGTTTATTTATCAATATCATTTTTTCACATAACCTCAAAAATATTGAGAACAAAAAACAACATAAATCCTTTTTGTTTTTATTTTTAATCTTCGCCAACAATTATTCCATTTCGATGAAATTTGGTGCAAACGTACCTTATTGTGATTCGAATTGAATTTTTTTTGTAAATTTAATTTTAAAAAAAATGGCGCAATCAATCAGAAAAGATGACGAAATTTTTTGATTTTTGAAAAACTTAAGACGGTACTCTTTTTATTGAATCCTCTACTTGAAGATGGTGTAAAAAAAACATGCTTTTATTTTGAAAAACACTTCCGACAATTGCAAAAACTAAAAAACGATTTTTTCACGTCCGATTTTTCCGTAAATGCTAGTAATTGTTCATTGGTCAATTAAATGAATTTTTAAAAGTGATTTTAGTGTACCTTTTATATAATAAAAAACCTTAATAAGCCGTTTAGGGCTTTGGACTGCTGAGATTCCAAGTGTTTAAACAATAATTTTACCTAATCATATGACGATTTCTGGGCATAACATGTTAAAGGTAGTTGAATGGCTCAATCAATGTTAAATTTGGTCTGGTGAATGACGAACTATCATGCATCATTTCAAAAAAAACTCTGAAATGGAACACGTATTGAAAACTTGCAAAATTATCATCTGGGACGAATGCACAATGGCAGCTTGTTTGAGCAATAAATTAAAGAAAGATTCGTGGAAAAATTCAACAAGGCTTTGAATGAGCAATCATACTCTTGGCCATTGATTTTCGTCAAATTTACCGGTTATCCGACAGTCAACCCCTGCAAATGAACTCAATATTTGCCGGAATTTTTTGTATTTCTGGTAATATGTAAAGAAGCCGCAGTTGACGATGAAAATGAGAGTTTCATCGGATTCATCAGCCGATGATTTTTCAAAGCAACTCTTAGTAATTCTGACTGATGCTGCAACTGTTTTGATTTCATTCCCTCTGAGTTTTTGTGAATTCACATTGTCAAAGGAAGAACTCTAAAGTAAAATGTTCCCAAACATTGATCGCAATTATTTGCACAACGATTGGCTGAGTGAAGACGTGATTTTAGCTTCGCAGTTAAAGGATGTTAATGTTATAATTCAAAACAAAATCGGAGCCACACTGCATTAGTTTAGATCGGTTGATTGCATTACAAGTGATAACTAAGCAATAAATTATAAAATTGAGTTTTTAAATTCGCTAAAGGTGCCCCTGTCTACCTCCACATAAGAACTTTGAAATATAGCCAAATTGACGGTGAAGAAACTCATCAAAAACTCACATGAAGTTTTTGGCATTTTATGATTTAAGACCTTAAAACCTAAAATTCCATTTTATTATTTATGCGCTAAGGAAATAATTATGATGTTAGTGACGGGTAAACATCATAACTTATCAACCATTACCATCAAACATTTACTGATCAAAATGCAGCCCTGTTTGAAGCTAAACAGCTTTTTGTCATCTCAAAACCACACCACTTATTGCAGCAGTTTAGAATAAATATTTGTGGATCCGTTTGCCCCTTGTGGGACAATTTTTCAAGAATGAGTTTCCATACGAAGCACTCTCCCACTGCCACTAGCCCTCTGCGACAGCATGTGTCGCAACATGTATGAACACCAATTCCAATAGGATTTGCATCCTTTTGTTGATGTCGATAATGCTCCTCTTATAGTCTAGTATAGTATAGATATTGTCGAGTCATCCTTCTCACCGTGCGACCGATGTCGTCATCGTCATCATCGTAGTTGTTGTGTCAGAGAATCGCTTGTGTGCGGTGGAACGTGTCGCTTCATCACTACACTTCAGTGCTGCCATCTTTTGTGCAAAATTTTACTCAGCCCCTCTGTGTGTTAGTTGTTTCCATTGATGATAACACAACTAAGTCTTTAATAATGTTTTATGCGAGCAGGAGAGTTAAGTTGAATCCCAAAAGCAAGCAATGTTTTACAATGGCTTCCTGAATACTCTCTATATCCTGTCTATATTCTTTATACACACAAGGAATAAGGAAGGGTTAAAGGAGTCGACTCCTCCTCGAATATCCAGGATAGATGAAGGTGTTGGGTTTGTTACATCCAAAACAAATTTTGTTCCTCGCCCCATCCTCCTTCACTTTGCCGCCGTCAGTCAGCCGCCCCAGAGTCAGACAGATTGAACCATTTCAGGAATTAATTTAAAGCCTTCTGTTATGGAGAGATCTATTCGTAAAACTAATTGAAGTCAATTGCAAAATATAAATATGGCATTGTTTGGAGTTTTGTGGGTTGTTGTGTTCTTGTTGTTCCTTCAGGATTAAAATGAAAATTTATAAAGCAACTACTATACATATATGAGTGTAATAGGAAGTGTGTATAAAGACTATTAAATGCGGAGGGAGATATCCTCTTGAATGGGTTACTATGTGACTTGGCCAGATATTTTGTGAATAGAATATGCGGTTGAGGGTAATGTTCGAAATAAACCCACAAATTGGAATTCGTTGGAGAGTTCTGTTGATGAAGAAACCATGTGGGGAATTAATTTGAGCCTTAAAGCCTAAATAAACTTGAGGTGAGCTTAGGATATTTTATTTCAAAGAATTTTAAATGATTTATCAAGACAAGTTAAAATTATTGAGTTGTTAATAAATGACGTTGTGTGGTTTGTATGGTTTTTACACATAAATTAGTTAATTTAATTTTCCATATTGTTTAATAGAAACATTATTTTCAAAGATTTAATAAAATTTATTCTAATTTTCAAAATTAAAACATCAACTTTTTCAAGTTTTTGTATTTTCATAGAATCTTATCCTAAGCAAGCTCGTTTTGTAAAGAGTCAGATAATCAATTTTAAATTGAAGTGATTTTTTTTTTCTAAAATCTTACTCGCTGCCACAGTTTATTGTTTTCTGGACTTTTTATTTTAAAAATTTTTCGACACAAAACATTTTTAACATCTACGAGAATATGGCTTCACATTTACTTTCTAATAAAGCCGTGAGTTTTTATTAACCGTTTGTTTTTGACTGGATTTGTTTTCTTAGAATAACTATCTTAAAGAAATGACTTTTCATAAGGTGGCGTTATGTCAAAAGATCAATTTTCTTTTAGCGTTCTTTCTTGGTGAAATCATATTCTTCAGCTCTACAGCCGAAGAACAGTGTACTGAATCTGGAAGGGAATATTACAAGTTGAGTGTTTTCCCATTTGTGAAATATTTAGGAAGAGTGAACTAGAAGTTTTTTTTTCAAAATAACAATAAATAACGATATAAAAGAGAGTGAGAAACAAAACAGAGCCTTGTGGCATGCCATCATCATTTATTTTTTGAGTATCCGATTGATGATAACTAATGCACAACTATCAAACTAAACCAAATACTGTTGAAATATCAAGTGCAATAATCTTTCTTCTTTCTCCAAAGTATTTAAAAAATTGTTTAAATTAAAATCAGATTGGACACCAGTCAAATGCCATACTGCTGGTATGAAAATATTTCTTGTGGTGGTCTTAAGCTATCACACCGTTTCATGATCTTAGAAAGTGAATACACAATAATTGGTCATACGAAGGAACTTATAGCTGTTTTATATATTCAATAGGCTCAGAATTCTTGAAATTTTATGTATTTATGTTTACAAAGTGTCCCACAGCTACCAATGAATACAGAAAAACATGGATTTCTAAGGTAATTTTTTGTCAATAACAGATGAATATTTCGTTTCATCTTTGTTTTTGAGTTACATTTAACGGTTATTATAACCTCAGATCTCACTTATTTTCACTCGCTCTATCTTTATGATGGATTGGAATAAAATAAATGTTTGAATTCAAACAACAAAAAAAGAGTTTTGTAGGCAGTCCCAGCATTATGTAGGTATCGGTTAAATTTTTTCTTGAGTGGAAACCGTTTTTCCAGCTGTTTTTTTAATTCGGTGAGTAGTTTTTTTTAACTTTGATATTACTACCCATTTTCCTTAAGAGGTCACATAGTACCTGCTCATGAGTAGATGAAAACCTTAATCTAGTACTATTAACTGCACTTATGCTATTATGTGCGTGAAGATACATTTTACATGGTAAAGCAGTTGCATGCTTTCCATTGAAAAAGCTAATAAAAAAGTCACGAGTACTTTGCCACCTCCAAACGAAAACTTTATTTTATCAAAAAAAAAAGAAGTTTTTGGGAATAAAGGAGAATAGCCAAAAAACCAGAATCAGTAAATATAAAATATACCTATTCACCTATCATTATATAGGTACTATAGGGCAAGCCTTAAATTCGTGTTAAAAAATTTGAGATAACAATTTTGTTCTGAAGGCTTTTTACTGATTCTCCAGAGGAATTTTTTATCTCAAAAAATAGCGATGCTTACCCAACAACCGTTAAGGAAAAGCTTTATTTATATCAAAACGGGCTCCAACCTTTTTAATTTAAATAAAATCGGTGCATTATTGTATGTACGGTTTACTTTTTGGTAAAAAAAAATGTACATAACATAAAATTTACATAAATTTATAAACGATACCACATAACGTTTCTTTTTTTATGTTCGAATTTCTCGTTAACAGCTTAACCGATTCTAATCGAAATTTTTTTAAAAAGCTTCTTTAAAATGTTAATAATAGCCGCATTTTACTATCGACATTATCAGATCCGGATCAATTTCTAACACATTATTACAAAAACAACATGGGATCTTGCTTTTTATCTGAATCTATTTCAAAGATCCAAAAATTTGTTTTCACTCTGGCGACTTGGATGAAACTTACTATTGTGAATTTGTGTCAGTAGTGCAAATTAAGCCAGCAGACACATGAAAAATAAACAATTATTTATTATAATCTGATTCGATTTCATATTAAAATTTTGAAAAAAAAAAAAATAAATTTAGTATTTTTTTAGTTCGAAAATTCAATATTCCAAAAAACAGGTTGATGATTTTTTTTGAAACTGGGTTTTTAAATGTATACCAATAAATACTCAAAATTGGCATACCAATTTTTTTTAATGATACCAAAATTTTAAATATAACTAATAGTTTTTAAGAAAACTGTTCCAATGGTTTAAATATTTTGTTTGCACCTATTCATATTTTTCCACGTAATCAAATGGCCTCACTAAAAGTTTATATTTAAATTAACTGTCTTTGGCCCTTCCTTAATGCGAACATACGGAATTATAATATCTTGAGTAATAAGATGATGATTAGATGATTTCGAAAAGCTCATGGAGTTGCTGTCACTAAAATGGACATTTTTACTCGTGACCTAGGTACTATGTGGCTAGTTATGCATTTGTATAGAAAATTGAACTCGAGATTTTGATCCGGAAGACCAAAAAAGTGTATATTACAATTCTGTCTGTTTTGATTGTCTCTCTGTTCGGCTACAGCCTAAACGGCTGGATTGACTTTCTTTAAAATTGGTTTTTGGTGATTCTGCCCACAGGTTTTTTTCATTTTATTTTTAGAAACAAAAATAACGGTACCTGTCATAGGTACATTTTAATAAGCAATTTTACGAAATCTTATTTTTCTCAAAAAAGGCTAAAGAACAACAAAAATGGGATGAAAAACCATTTTCAAAGCTTCAAAGCAATGTAAATAGTTTTTTTTTTTACCAAAATTTCAAACAGTTTTTATTTAAAAAAAAAAAAATGTTTTTGAAAATCAAATACATATTTTAGTAGATTTTTATAAAACTTGGTATTAAAAGTTATTTTTAGATTTTTAAAGTGTTATTAAAAATAACGCGTTCCTTCCATACAAATGTTTAAAAGCTTCAGGGAAAATATTTTTTCTTAAAAACGGCTTCTACGTTTTTTATAAAACTTTTTTTTTATGTTAAAAATAGCGTGCTATATTACCAAAAATTACAAAAATCTACATCTTATAGAACGTTTTTATTTTAAATTTTAAATTAATTAACCTAAATTAATTTTCTTATATACAAATTTCAAATAATATAAAAAAAATATTGCATATTAAAATTTTCAAAATAAAAATTAAATTTTTAAAAAAAAGTTTCAGTCAGAAGTTTGTTTTGTTTAGTAACTAAATTAAAAAAAATCATAAACTTAAAAGATCTTACTGTTGAAATAAATGAAATGAAATAAAATGAAATGAAAATAAAAAAGTTTTTGTTTTAAATTCGATATCTCAAAAACATGCACAGGCACCTGAATAAAAACTTAAGATTTCCATACCAAAAGTTTTACTTAAAAATAAAAAAATATTTTTTTTTTTAAACGATAAAATTTTTTTTATAAAATTATATTCAATCAAGAATTAAGAAAGCTTTCTTTGTTTTCTTCAAAAACTCTCAAAGAAAACGTTTTAGCTATTTTCAATATCGTATTTCGTGCTTTTAAAAAATTTTCTCTCAATTCCATATTTTTACAAATAATTGTCTTATACGAGTTCGGGAGCGCTTTGTAATTTTTCGAAGTAGCTACCTAATTTGTGCAAAACATTTGAGAAAAAGTATTTTCAAATTTGGATTCATCTACTACGATGTTTATAGTTTAATCAAAGATGATAAATATTATTAAAAGATGAATTAAAATCAACGATGATGATATCTTAAATGAAGAGAAAAATATGCTTAGGTCAAATTATGAACATATTTTTATTTTAGAAGTGAAAAACAATTTGAATTGATGTCATGCTGCTTTCCTTGAACAAAACCGGTTCTTAGAAGAAAAATAAGCTACTTACTTAAATAACCAATATTTTTTTTTAGAGCGTTTGCCTCCAAATCTTTTTTCCACACTATCTCAAGGAAGCCATTACGGAACTTGTGTCTTTATTTAAACAATACACTTTATTGAACTGATCTTTTCCATATCTGATTTGGGAATTTTTCTTGAGAAAATGAGGATCTAGAAATAAATTTCGCTGTCTAAACATGACCTTTATTTAAATAATTTCCTGTCACAGGTTCAATTCAACCAATTCTTGGTGTTGCCTTTATCAAACTTGGTAAAATTTGTGACTCTAAGCAATGCCAATTCCGTTCTCGGAATTTGTCTGTCAAAACACCTCTAGTTATTTATTGATTCTCGTAACACCATCCCTAGAAAACGGTGTGGTTGTTATGGTCACCCTAACAAATCTTTCTCATATATATATTGTTGAGAAAGTTTTTTGTGCACCTGGTTTTTTATATGATGCCTCAAACTATTACTTTACAAACTCTCGAAAGTTTGATGCCTCAAACTATAGCCTTCTCATTTCCAACGGTGATGTTATCAAAATCAAGTGATTCAAGATAAGATCAAGTTTTTACTGAAGAAAATGACTGCAAAAACTTAAATGCATGACAAGCAACTAAAGCCTTAGTAGCATTTGCTATTCAACAAAACGATATGGCGATGGCGTAAAGAGAGTGTTTTCTGTCAAAGGGAAGCTTGCCAATTATTTTCAATTTAAACTTCATATTTTTACTTGTTAAAGTAACTTATTTTAAGTCGTATGAAAGAAGGAGTTGAGAAAAGAAGGTTTTAAGAATTATAACCACAAAAAAAAAACACTAAGCTGAATTCCGTAAAGTTCCGCATACAACCTTCCCTTAAAACAAAGTCACTTCGATCTTCATCCTTTGTACCTACATACTCCCACAAATAGAAGCATTTTTACTAATTAAACCCACCACACAGAATCACTGAAGAGATGAGGAGAAACCATCTTCAGCATTAATCCTACTTGATTATAATCTCATAAATGTGTACCAATCTGACTCCGTTTCATTCTGTGAATACTCAATCCAACTTGAGTCCCTAGTGCTCACATCCTTGTGCGATTAATTGAAATGTGAGAGAGCATATCAAAGCACACACATTTTTTTTTTTAAATAAAACTCCCCCTAAGACCCTATACACCACTGGATGCGGTTAGCTCAAAATCTGCTATGAGGTGTCAATTTACTCCATGAGTGTGTGCGAGTCAACAAATCCACCCACAAAAAGCCGCACACATTCAAATGCATATTAATTAAAAATTATGTTCCCGGTGGAGTTTTTTTTTTTTTGAGTTCTCTACCAGGATTGGTGTGTGCCATCTCCAGCCATCAGGACAACAAACAAGACAAATAAAAAAACACATCCGCTGGGATCAATTTAAAATTCACATCACGTTGTAATCATCTTTCTCTATCGTTGTCGGCGTTGCAACCTCCTCACCATCAAGGTATGGGGTGCTTCACACATGTACCTGCCACTGATAACGTTACTTACGATGAGATAACCTCTCTTCGTGATCAGTCTACATGGGAATTATGTGTCATTCCACTTAGGATCATTATCCTTAACGCGGAAGCATAAATCAACACCAACTCTGTCATGGCCTGTCAAATGCAACGCGTCCGCCCACACTCTCGTGTCTTCGCATGAGATGTTTTCCGATTGAGGATTATCCTTGCTCCTGTCGATTTTGGCCAGATTTATAAATGGAAAATGTTGCAGCAAAGGACTAAGGACACCAACACCATAACGACACATCAGAATGATTTTGAAACGTCTAAACATTTTTCTGTCAACACCGGATATTGCAATGGCTTTCATAGCTGGTTTTGGTACAATGGAGGCCCCACCATCGTCACCACACACACATTAAGAAGGGGGGGGGGGGGGGTAATCTCTAACCGGTCAGTGTCAAAACTTAACGGAAGTAAGCAAAAAATAAATATATAGATTAACCAAGGACTTTACACACTTCAATGTTAATATAAAGGAAAAACCTAGTTAAACCACGCTATAGCATCCTTCGCATATACGTAAATGCATTCCCATACATCCAGATTTCATACATATGCATTTGAGTAGGAGCAGGAAGGATTATAAACTAGCTCTTGCTGCTGTTCGTCGTCGTCGTTGGTCGTCGTCGCTCGTAACCAACAGTGATCAAAAGGGAAAGACAAGTGCAGGGATGTTAAATGCAAAATCCTTGAAAACGAAATGAATGGCACAAGGCAAAAGGACGATTGGTGTTGTATGAGGGAATGGTTGGAAAATTGTGGAACCACAGAAATCCCTTTGACAAGCGGAAATTAAAGTCCTTTTCATGTGATTAAAATTGAAGTACAATTAAACGGTATGAGATTTATGTGGATGCAATTTTCACTAAGGGATGATGTGAGATGGAATGAGAATATGGCAATGGTGATAAATAGAAAAACAGAGAGAGAGAGAGAATGTTTGCCGATGAATATGTGTGGAGCCTCTTTCATTTTGCACGTGTTTGGGGGCGAAGCGTTTTTCAGATCTTGAGTTGAAGTATGAAATTGCATTGCCTATATGAAAGGGATTCAGTGTTGTAATTATTATTGTGGACTTACTGTGTGTAAAATTGTACAGTTATGCATATCTATATGGATTCCATTAATTAACACTCGAGCAAAAATGGAATTAAAAAAAAAGAAACAGAAAAACAGAAGAACAAAATGTTAATTTTAATTAAAGTGATTTATGTTTCGAGGAATGTAGGGCGTATGAGTGATATTTTTTGGACTTTCTATAAAATTCATTTATTTATATGGAAATTGTATACGTTTGTCTTTTGTCTTTCTTGACTGCTTTATGGACCTACGATGGCATGAGAAAAAATGTGTTTTCATAAATGATGGTGACTTTATTTCTCTTATATTTTTTTTTTTTCAACTTAATTTTGTCAAAGTTTAATGCACAGAAAAATAAAATAGATGGATAAAATCTAGCTTTTCAGCTTGAATGTGCCAAATTTTCCAAAAACCATTCATATTCAAAAATTCAATTACACTTAAGAACTAATTTTTGGCAACTTTGCCATTTTTTTCGTAAGGGATACAAATCAGAAAGTCAGTCAAAGCCGAAAGCCAAACATTGTTGCAAACATACATTTTCTATCCTACCAATTGGTATTGAAAAAAAAAAATAAATCTAAAAATAGAAAGGGAAAAATGGAAGGAAGCCCTGGGAGAAGTAAAAAGAATAGGCAAATTGGTCCAAATTTCCACCACGAAAGAGACGTTTGTAGTTGGATAGACCGCTTCATAAGGGAACATTTTTGTCTAAAATAAATACAATAACGTTAGAAGATGCGTTGATGGTTTGACCCATGGTCATATGAATTTATGGAAATTATAACGGTCGTAAGGAGGAAAGGATGTAATGAGGTGGAGAACATTGCACATTTGGAGACCACCCTAATCTACCTTAGTGTGTTCTTTAAATAGGACATGGTCTTGGAAAGCCTTCATTTTTCAGATTCGTCTACCTCTTTTAACATAACTACTTATGGACTTAGGTTTCTCAAAACTGATTCCAATTATGTTTGTACCAGAGACTCTAAGGAAATTAAAAAAAATATATTTTTTTGGATTTAAAAAAAAATATATTCTTTTTTTTTGAAAATCAAATATTTTGAAAACTAGGTATGAGTGGTTGATTATTTAAAACTTGGTATTCAAAAGGTTTTTTACACTCTCATGAGGAAACAAGTTTCTTTTATAAATATATATCGGTACCTTCCATACAAATGTTATGAAACCGTTAAGGAAAAACCTTTTTTTTTTATTAAAAACTGCCCCTACGATTTTAATGAAACCTTTTTGTCTGCTAACACTAGTGCGATCCTTTACCTAAAAATATAAAACTTACACTACAAACACAACTATCATTAGTACTTTTCGTAGTTTTTAGTTTTCTCATTATCAGCTGAATGGATTAAGCTCAATATCTTTTATTTAAATATAATTTTCAAATAAGGTTAAATAATATTGCTTACCAAATTTTCCATTTTTTATTTCTAAAAAAACTCTCAAAAACGGATCGACACTTTTTTTTAATTTTATTTTTATATGAAAATAAACAAATACTTAAGTTTTGCATAGCAAAACTTTTTCTTAAAAATGTTTTAAGAGTTTTATATAAGTAAAGGGTGTTTTTTTAGAGGTATAGAACTTTGAAATGGAATAAAAAAGATTTTTTTAAATTAACAAGAAATTTACTTAATTTGAAACATAATCTTCGTGCATTATAATTTAAATATGATTTCTGGCATACAACCGCTATGGCTTGTTCGGACGTTGTCTAATCAGGAGGTCCAATTTTTTGATGATTTTTCCCCACATTTGTGGCCGTATAATGGCAATTACGAGGCGAATGTTGTCCTCCAAGTGATCAACCGTTCCGGGCTTATTAGCGTAGACTAGTGACTTCACATATCCCCAGAGCAAATAGTCAAGTGGCATTAAATCAGAAAAAACTTCAGTCTCTTGAACAGTCATACATTTTATTTTGTACTGACTGACAAGAATACATTTTGACATATGAACAAATTTCAAATTTGTTCTCTCCCTTCACTTAATAGAAGTTGCAAAAATTTGATTAAAAAAATAAGGGAGATAAAATTTGTTTGAATTTTTTTACTTTTAGAAACCCCCATTTGTGCCTTGTTTGAATCTAGGTAGATTTATACTATTAAATGAAAAAAAAATAGAAACTGATGAATTGATGAAATGTCTTTTTTATTTTTTTAAGTTTTTATTTTATTTTTCAAAGTTTTGCGAAATTTAGTGCTATTTGTGTGTTTGATGTTCAATGTCCTTATGGCACTTGACAAAACAAGTACCAAAAACCAAACGAAAAATAATTTTCAATTTAAAAAATAAAATAAAAAAAAAAATTCGAGCTACTTTTTCCCATTGCTTGTTTGTTCTGCCGCAACAAAGTTAAAGTTCATAATTATACCATTTTTTCGGGTTATTTTTGGGAAAAAGTACAATTATTTTTTTTTTTAGTTCCCGAAAACTAAGATCGATTTTTACGTTTGGTTTTCGGTATTTTGGTAGACAGTTGATATGGGCATTGAATATTGAACACAAAAGTAGCATGTAGCAACGCAAAATTTTGAAAACTACAATTTCTGATTTTTTTTTTTCAAAAATTCTTACTTTAAAATTTAATTTATCAAAAATTATGATTAAAAAAAAAAAACAGATAAAAAAAAGAAGCTGGGTGTGACCCACACCGGTGACTTACAATTGTTGTCCATGGAAACTAGAGGCCCGATATTATTTTATTATTAAAAATTTGCAAATTCAAGATCTTCTTAAACTTTTTCAAGTGTTCAATAGGCAATCAAGCGAATACCAAAGATAGAGACCAAAGCATTGTTTAATTAGTGCGAATAGAATGAATTTAACCGGAAGCCAATACACATTGAATGTTCACAAGATATTTGGGAAGAAAAATTTTGTTTGTTGTGCCATTCACATGAGCTGCGGACTGTGGATGGTCACGTATTTTGGCATTTTCATCACATAAATCGTCACCGACAGACTCAAATCGTCAAAAAAGACCGGTAAAATGGCTGTTTAAAAAAAAAATTAGGTTAAATTCGAGCGAAATTTTCTTTCGCAGATTTGTGGAATATGTCCAGTGGTTATGGATTGCGAATAAGTGTTTGACAGTTTGCAGAATATATCTTGTCCTAAATTTAACAATGTGGTTAACTAATTTAAGGTCGTATTTTCTTTTGAAACTGTAGTCTGTAGACAGGATCGTTTATTCAGTTTGTCAAAAAGTAAAACAAGAATCTCTTTATATTTGGGCTTGGAATTGAGTGAACATTCATTTTCGCAATGAGAAGCTCATGTGAAAATCACTTTACTTTTTTCACTCGAAAACACTAGTTAATTAAACTTTTTCTGACAAAATTGAATTGAAAAGTAGATAGCGCACAGTAATAAATAGCCACAAAAGCTAAAACAAAATCAAATCCAATATTATCCATCTGTGAGGTACTTTTTTGCGTTTTCTTCCTAAATTTCTCTATGTTCCATATTCGGTACTTTTTTTTTTTTAAATTACTCTTCTCCAGTCCACATGCAAATCTTGATAGCCTACGAACACTTCTTCTGTTTTTGGTGTTCGTTTTATCATCTTCTTCGTATTTTGTGTCCGCAGACGAGAAAGAATAAACTATGAACGCAATAATTTTGTGCATTAAAAAAAAAAAAAAATGGCAAAACTACGAAAAAATTCCGACAAAGCTGAATTTTGGTGGAGAGCTTTGTTTTGACGTCTTAAGCATTTCTTGAAAAGTTCCGTAAATTTGGGCCTGGACGAGATTTTTTAGGGTTGGGGGTTAAAAATCAGCATTTTCTTAATTTCTCGAAAACTACAAGTTTTTTTTTGAAAAAAAAAATGTGAAGGTACAAATTGAAGCTTATGTTATTCTTCACAAAAAAAAAAAAAAACTAACATACTTTTTTTCATTCATATAATAGAAATATATTCTGAGAAAATCATACAAGAACTTTACGGTGGAGTAAATTTTTTCAAAAAATGTATTAAAATTTCGTTTATCGATGGGCAAAAGTTTTTGTACGATTGGAGTTTGGCTACATCTCTTCTTTATAAAACCTACCTTTTTTGAGTGCCTTAATTGCGTTCATTTCCTATTTACCAGGGCTAAATGAAGAAAAAAAGTCTTATCGTCGGTTTTCAGTCAAAACCTCGTAAGCCTTAAAATGCCATTTTAACGTATTTCAGATCAAAATAAACCACTGAATGAAAATATCAATGTTTCGTAACTGTACCATCATGGTTCCATTAACTAGTTTCAAAACCTTTTACCATCTACGAATCCCATTTTATTAATTTTTAAAGCGATATTTTGTGTCTTCGAATCAATTTTTCAAAACTGACCTACGAGGTTTTGACAGAAAGCCGACGTTGTTTTAACGTTTGTGGACGTTTTTTATTGGAATCTGTTGGTCCTACAAAACAAAAGTGTAATAATTTGTTTTGTCCAGAATTTTATGAGAAATAATATTAACTCATTAAATTTCCGAAAAAAATTATATTTGCTGAAATATTAAAAAAGTAAACGTTATTTGTTATTTGTCCATTTACAGTACAAACTCAAAAGTGTTACTTTAACTTCAAGGTTAATAAACCGACAGAGTTCATTAATAACTCATTTTTTAGATAATTTAATTGCTTAAATGTAGTTTTTCATGTAAAAAGAAATTTTATCGAGTTGTTGAACAAAAACCAAATGACTTTCCTTTTCAACTTTCTTTGCTTCCCCAAATAAAATTTCGCCCAGGCCCAAATTTAGGAAACTTTTTAGGAAATACTTAAGACGTCAAGACAAAGCCCTCCACCAAAATTCAGCTATAATTATTTCGAATATGGTTTTATGGTAATTCTGAGTTCCTTCGAAATTATTATTTAATCTTTCAAACACCTTCATTCATCTTCGAATTTGAATCAGCATTCAATTTGCCCTTGAGCCCCCCAAATGAGAATTTTTTCAATGTTACATCACGAAATTTTAGTCGCAAAGATCAGATCTGGATTCAATACTCTCGAAAACTTAATGCAAGCCAGAATTAATAGTACCTACCCCTTAAATTGAATGGTTGAAATACAATGTGAATGAACTATTGTGCATATTGTGCCTAAGGTAAGTAGCAGCATTAGTGAAAAATCGATGGAATTTAAAATTACAATTTACAATTTTTTTTCATCTATTTAACAATTATCACTCACACTGATCATGGCTAAATCTATCGCGTAGTTTTCAGTGATTTTTTTGATTTTTGTTATATGGTCTGCGGAATTTAAAAGCACTCCTTTGTTCCCTTCCCCCGTAGTTACTCAACTAATCCTCAGTACATATACTGACTCTACCAATGGAGTGAAGGGAAAATTAGAACCAGTTTGTAACTTTGAGTTCTTCAGTAGTTGAAGGGAATGTGATCAAAATGCATGATTTTTGAGATACTATACTGCAATCTCAAAAGAAATAAATTTCTCAACTTATCATGTACAGAAGGCTAAAATATACCCACGCTTTATTTGGCCTCATGTTTCAAATCGGTTAAATGAGTAAGGAAGTAGGTATTCTTGTGGGATCTTTTCTCAAAAAATAAAAGATTTAACGCAAATTAATAGTATTAAGTTTTATTAATATTAAATTATAAATAACAACGTTTAAAAAGAATAATCCACGGACCACGGTACTACTTCCACGGTGGTTGGTACAAGACTGACTGCTCGTGTACTCGCCAGTAGGATCGCCTTATCACATAGCACCCATACTACATTCATACCTATCAAGTTAAAAGAATTTATTTAAATAAAGAAAAATTGTGACGAATTTGCAGTGCTATAGTTGAATCCAGCCCAATGCAAAACTTTTATTTGCTGAGATGTTTGTTGAAAAACTTACTTACTTACTTTAGATGGCGCTCACAGTCCAGGATGGACTACGGCCTCAACCAACAAGCCTCTCCAGCCAGCTCGGTCCCTAGCTAACTGCCTCCAGTTACGCACTCCAAGTTGGTTGAGGTCGCTCTCCACTTGTGTGCGCCACCTTAGGTGGGGTCTTCCTCTGCTGCGCAGACCATCAGGGGTGGATTCGAAGACTCGTCGGGCTGGTGCGTAGGTGTCCATACGTTCCACGTGGCCTAGCCATATCCGCCGCTGTATTTTCAGATTTTTGACCAGGTCAACGTCGCTGTATAGCCCGTAGAGCTCATTATTAAATCTTCTCCTCCATACTCCATCGATACAGACTGGACCGAAGATCACCCGAAGAATTTTCCTTTCAAAGCACCCAAGCAGACTCTTATCCGTTTTTGACAGAGTCCATGCTTCTGCCCCATACAGCAGGACCGGGATGATAAGGGTCTTATATAAAGTCTCCTTGGTTCTTTGAGAGAGGGCTTTACTACTCAAATGCCTTCTTAGCCCGAAGGAACAGCGATTGGCCAAAGTAATTCTTCATTTGATTTCTGCACTGATGTCATTTTGCGATGTAATAGTGGAGCCCAGGTAGACAAAGTCCTTCACAACTTCAAAGTTGTACCTATCCATCGTGACGTTTTTTTCCCGAGTCCGAGTCAGCCGATGTTCAGATTCCTTCCTCGATGATAGCATATACTTCGCCTTGTCCTCATTAACAGCCAAACCCATTTTCGCCGCCTCCGATTCAATACTTGCAAACGCGCCGGTAACAGCTCGCTTCGTTCTTCCCATGATGTCAATATCATTTGCATAAGCAAGTAGCTGAACGGACTTTTGAAAAATTGTACCTCGGTTGTTGACTTGCGAGTTGCTTACAATTGCTTCAAGTACGATGTTAAAGAGGTTGCATGATAATGCCTCGCCTTGCTTCAAACCTTTCTCGACATCAAAGGTGTCGGTGGTGTTCATACCGACTTTGACGGAGCAGCGAGATTTCTCCATCGTCATCCTGCATAGGCGTACGAGTTTAGCAGGGATGCCGAGATGCGACATGGCTCTGTACAGCTCATCTCTGTTTACGCTACCATACGCGACTTTGAAATCGATAAAGAGATGGTGTGTATCGATTTGAAACTCCTGGGTTTTTTCCAAAATCTGTCGGAGTGTGAACATTTGGTCGACGGTTGATTTGCCGGGCCTAAAACCACACTGAAAGGGGCCGATCAGATCGTTGACAAATAGTTTTAAGCTATCACACAGTAAAGATGACAGAATTTTGTATGCGACGTTGAGGAGACTTATACCTCTGTAGTTGGAACAATTCAGAGCATCTCCTTTCTTGTGGATGGGGGACACTATACCGAGGTTCCATTCATCGGGCATACTTTCTTCCGACCAAATTTTGAAGATAAGTTAGTGTATACTCTCTACCAAGTCATCTCCCCCTGCTTTGAATAGCTCGGCTGGCAGGCCATCTGCACCAGCAGCCTTGAACGCCTTAAGCTTAGCTATCGCTGACCGCACTTCATTTAGGTCGGGTGGACGGAAATTTTGACCATCGTCGTCCAGGTTGAATGGATTATTCTGCCTCACAGCGGAATTTGGACTATCATCGCCATTTAGCAGTCTAGAAAAGTGTTGTTTCCAGATCCTCAGCACCGACTGTGTGTCTACCACCATATTCCCACTCTCGTCTCGGCAGGCTTCCGTTCTAGCCTTGTAATCCTGGGTAGATTGCCTCACCCTTCAGTAGAACTTTCAAACGTCCCCCCTGCCGCTACAGTCCTCAATAGACTCGACCGCTTGCTTCGCATGCTCTCTCTTTTTCCTTCTGAGAAGGCGGCGTTCCTCCTTTTGTTTTTGCCCGTAGAGCTCACGGGCTGCCCTCTCAGCAGCTCTGGTTCTAGTTTGCAGCATTGACTGGTAGGCCTGGTTCTTGGCTGCATGCGCCAGCCGGCATTCTTCATTGAACCAGGGGTTTCGTTGTGGTCGCCTAGTTTTCCCAGCACATCAGTGGCGGCACTTCTGATGGCTTGTTGACAGTGTTTCCACTAGTCCTCTACAGTTTGTGCTGCTGGCGGAGCTGCTGAAAGGTTACGGGAGACTCGGTCCGCAAAGGTCCTAGCGATCTCTTGCGATTTTAACTTCGCGACATCAAATCTTTTCACAGCATCCGTTCGGTGTTGTGGCGTCAAAGATATCCGCATACGTAGTTGGGCTACAACTAAGTAATGGTCCGAGTCAATGTTGGCCCCTCGGAACGTGCGGACATCCAGGATACTGGAAGCATGTCTGGCGTCTATCGCAATATGATCAATCTGGTTGACGGTTCGTTGATCTGGAGACCGCCAGGTACCTTTGTGTATATTGTGTATGATGGCATTCCGCCCCGCCGCAAAGTCAATCTGCCTGAGTCTGTTACCGGAAGTGTTGTCGTGCAGGCTGTGTCCTCCGACTATCGAACCAAAGATGCCCTCCTTTCCGATTTTGGCGTTGAAGTCGCCAAGAATGATCTTGACGTCGTACTTTGGGCACCTATCATACGTACTCTCGAGGATACCGTAGAAGTCTTCCTTGGTTGAGTCATCTTTGTCTTCGGTTGGGGCGTGGGCACAGATCAACGTAATGTTTTTCAATTTATCTTTAATGCGGATTGTGGCCAGGCGCTCGCATACATTTCTGAAGCCCAAGATTTCTTGCCTAAGTCTTCCCCTTACCACAAAACCACAACCAAAAAGCCGCTGACCCTGCTCCTTGCAGCACTCGCCGAAGTATATGTCACACGACTTCATCCTTCGTATGCCCTCTCCATCCCATCGCACTTCCTGGATGGCTGTTATATCAGCCTTTAGCCTATCAAGGTTCTCCACTAATTGTTCGGCTGCACGTGGTCTGTTTAAGGTCCGGACATTCCACGTGCAGATCCGAAATTCATTGTCCTTGTTTCGTTTGCTGGGGTCGTCAACATTAAGATCATCCATATCCTTGTTTTTGTTTCGGAACCGTTGTTGTTTTCCGTGGTAGGGAAGTTACCCCAAGGCACAACCCCCGACCTGGAGGGCCAGAAAAACCAGAAGTTTTATTTTAATATACATTTGGTCAAAATCTTTCAACAAAAACTTAAAGTATCTATGAACAAACATTAAGTTCACTAAATTGTCAACGTATGCCTTGCATAAATCATATTCTGTGTTCATATTAAATCAAGGCAGATTTCAAGGACTAAATACCCAGAACAAATATGGACTCATCATAGGGATGTATCTGCCAAATTATTCAGGTATTCACTTGACTTTTATAAATAAAAAAGGCCAACAACCCTCAAAGTAAACAAAACATAATATCTGAGTACAGAGCATTTGCATTATGTCCGTCTGCTAGTGCTTTTGACTTGTCCTTCTCCCAAAAAAAAAAAAAAAAAATAAAAAACTTATGATCATCTTGTTTGTGTATGTATGTCTATGTACTTTATGTAAGTATATATTTATATTATTATGAAACATCATATACGTCGCCCAAACATCTCTGTATAGGGCAGTCATTTCTTTTCCTGGCGCTTAATTCCTTCACATAACAAAGACTATGTTATGCACGACCAGGACACATCACATCACATCAACCCAAGAGGACACACCGAAATCATTATCATATCCTTGGTCGCATATTCACATAGACATAAGCCACCCACTATGTGTCTAACAATGGGGCCAGCACTTCAACAAACATTGTTGGACGTTGACGACGTTTGTCCTGCATCTTTATTAAATTTGTATGTACCTATGCTGATGATGGTGTATGGTGATGGTCTGGGTTCTGGGCTCTTGGCTCTTGGCTCTTGGATAAAGGACCAACTGTACGATATGGAAATGGAGATGGAACGTGATGGTTCTATTCGCCACATGTGTGGGCTAGACATACAAATGGGTATATGTTCGCCTCGATGAATCGCATGAACAGAAAGAGAACACAAGAATAATACATCTTGGTACATTATTCCATCCAGCTCGCAGGATGAATGTTTGGGATAATAATAAGAAATAGTTTAAGAGTCCTTTACATCAGGATTATGTGCACATATTTCATTATGAGTTATAATATTCTTTGCTGAGCTGAGAGTGCGGATGCGGCGGACACGGAAATTTATATAACAAGAACTGCAAGGCTCTGAAGTAAAAAAAGGCCATCATGCCAACGCCAACGCCAAGTCATGAAGATGAAGCAAGAAATTCGATGCGACAAACGTTACTCCTTATTCCGTTGAAGTCATACATTTAAATATCTATTCTTGTAAAATTTAACATGAAACCAATGTCAATGATGTGTAGCAAAAGCAAAGAAGGACATAAAATCACACATGCATACATATATCGGTATGCTCATAGATGCATATATAGATTTACAGTTTTTTTTTTAGTATATTTTGTGACACGGCTCATGGTGAAGTGTGCTTTGTAAAAAGAAGAGGATTTAAGGACGATGCTCCTCCATATGATGTTGGTTGTAGAGCTGGTACTCCCAACAAAACATGTAATTGGAGTTCATTTTCTCTTGCGCCTTTAAGTATGTGACCAAAGTGGATGTAACTTCCATAAACACAAACGGGTCCTTCAGTGCACTCCATTTCTTTGCATCTTTCGAACCACCTCTGTGATCCCCTAAAGGGTTTGTTCGTTCGAATGGTGACATTGTGTCGAGCTCCACTTTTGATAATGGGGGGATAAGAGCTGCAGGAAAAAACCTGTTAATACAATGCGAACGTGTCCTTGCAACAGGAATTATTATATCAATTAAATTTTAATGGTTTCATGGTGTGAACAATCCTCAAATTAAGTGCATTACTGTTCAAGTCAAGGAGGAGCAGTGATGTTGTAGGATGTGTGTAAGTGTGTACTCCAGGATGTTGTTTTTTATAATCCGCCACGTCGTTCTTTTTTTTTTGTTTGTTTGCTCCTCTTCGATGGTGGCATGCCTGCTCCCGATCTTAATTGAATGGTATTGTGAAATGTTGTCTATACAGGAGAAAGTGTCCTTTTGCATGCTGCTGCACAGTAGATAGTGATATTTTTGTGTGTATACCTATCGATTTGATGGGAATGGCTTTTATGCACCATTCAAATGAAATCAGCAAATGATTGATAGCTCACAGGATGGAATATCCTTTATAAGTCCTCCCTTTTCTTTTTTGTGTCTGTGATGGAATAAAAAATGTCACAGGACATTGACGGTGACAATGATAAAAATAAGAATGAGAAACAATAACCCTCTCCAATAATAATAATAATAATAAGGACTAGTATTGTGTAATATGATGATGGTTGACGCATGTGGTACAGAAGGAATTCTGACGATGAAAGACGACGCACCACATGACATGATGGACGACGACGACGAGTGACGCCGCCGACAGGAAAAATAAAAATCTAACAAAATTGAGTTCGTGATTTCTTTATTATTTGACTTCTTATATGCGATGATGATGTGATTTATCCCGAAAGGCCACAAAAACCACAAATCGCGCTAAGAATTGAGATGAAAAAAAAAAAAATATATAAATAAATATATATTTCTAGACAATGGATTTATATCCTTATTCTTTGTTGGAGTTTTTTTTTTTTTACTGCTTTTCACTTTCTTATTTTTCTTATCCCGAATTGGAGCGAGGTTTTGATGTTATTGTGGGATGATTGAAAGGTGTATGTACTTAAAGTCTTCGTGTTAAAAGATGGATTTATATGGATTTGGGGGAGTAGAATGGGAAAGTGAAGGATCTAGTATATATATTCAAACTTTCTGACTCACCAGGGGGAGTTCTTTCAATCAATTATTGTTTGCATTCAAAGCCACAATAATCCAACAAATGCCAAAGACGACGACAACGACGATACCGATAACGATACCACACCGGCGACAGGAATGTCCACTGAATAACGAAGTTTATTACGATAAGGATATACGAGATGGTTTAGGTTGACGGACTTTTGATGGAAAGTTATTTGAACAGGATTCAGTTGATGTTTTAAGGAAATAAAATGTTCCTATAGTGGTGTAGGAGGATTTTCGATTTTTTGAAGTCCTGATATTGGTTGATTTAAAACAAATTTTGAAAAGTTTCTTTTGTAAAAAAATAACTAAGCATCTAGGTAGATGTGGCTTAAGAGTTCAAGTGGTGTGAGACATGGTTTTGACTATAAATTACATTTAGTTTTGATTTTTAATTTTGATAAGCCACTTTGCACAAATCCTTGTATTACCACGTTAAATGGTGTTTGATTAACAATTCAGTTTTATTATACTGGAGAACCTGTGAATCAATTCAAAATAAAGATGTTTGAGACCTTTATGGCAAATGCGTTTTGCCCCGGTACAACTGTTGGTCTCATCAGTTAGATGCTGTTGTACCGTTAAAAGACGTATTATAGTTCAACCGACGGATTAACACAAATTATAAAGATACTGTTAAGATCTTCCACATTGCAGTGGACAGCACTGGTTCGTTTTAGTTAGTTGTGTTTACCAATCGTCTGTGTATTTAATATTATTTTTAAAAGTATTTCGTAATTTGTATTAGTGTAACTAATTAATTTAACTGCATAAGTGAATATTTTAATTGTGATTAATTCCTTTTTCCTTACTTGTGTTTAGTGGTGCTAAAATTAATTGTTTAAGGTTTTAGTAAGAGTATATTTTTTTTTGTTTTGTTCTGTGTGATAAATAAAATCTTTGTTCCTCTATTTGAGTGCATTTATCATTTTTTTCTGTACATCCATGTGTTTGTGCTCACTTGTGCTTAACTAAAATTTTCCCCTACTTTTTTGTTTTATTGTATCTACCTCAAGCTTTCAAGCTTTAGTTAGCAATTATTTGTCGTCCCTTTCTTTCTGATTCAAATTATAACTTTCTTTTATTTTAATTTCAAATATTTATAACTTTTTCTTGCTAGCACCTGTTAGCCAAGCCCGGTGGTCCAGGTAGTAAGGACACGGCAGTTAGGCCGAAAGGCATTAGCATTAAGTTATTCTCGTTTAACTTAGAGCGCCCGACTGGGGCCAGTAAGTTAGTTTTAAGATATTGATAAGTAGGCTAGTTTTTATGAATTTTTGTCTAGCTTTAAGATAGTTCTAAGATAATTGAAAAATAAAAATGAATTTCAAAAAAAAAAAAAAAAAAAAAAAAGGACACGGCAGTCAAATCTTCGTTGTATAGGTTCGAATCCTGGTAAAATTAAAACATTTTTTTTTATTTTAATATTATTACTTTTTTTTAAATCTTATTTATTTAATCTTTTTTTTTATTTTCTGGTCTATTATTTTATTAATTTTTAATTCTTAACTTAAATTTTCAATATGATTTGCTCTTCAAAAAGTTGTATAGATAGCTCTAATTCCTCCCCACTGTTTGCTTGCTTTGGGCCTTGTGGGAATCTTTACCACGCCAAATGCATCGGTTCAACTAATGCGTTTATTGAGAAAGTGACAAATTCTAAATATGCGTATTGGTATTGCACCGACTGCCGCAAACTCTCTTTGTCTCAGCTGGCGTTTAAATGGGCTAATTTTAAAATGGACATCATGAAGCTTTCTAAAGGCTTCGAAGAACTGCTTTGTAATTTTAAAGACGCAGTTTCAGGTTTTAATTCTTTAACACTTCCAAATGATCCGGTAGATGTCGGAACATCTTTTGACGACTTACTACTGGATCCTCTTCCTCTTTTGATCTCGCCATCCAGAGAGGACTTGCTTGCGCAGTCCAGCTCAACTGGACGTTCTGATAACATATCAGTTGCCAAAAAGAACAACAAAAGAGGACGAGATAAAACAGTAGTTGTAAAAAACTCCAGTCCACCCCCTAAAAGAACTAATCTTATTGCTAGTCCCCATATTGCTTTAGAATTAGCTCCCCCGGTTGAGGTTATGGATCAAAGTTCAGGGATGGTTCCAGACGCAATCCCTATCCCAGATGTGGATTGTGCTACCACCTCCAATGTAATTAATGATCCTAGACCCATCAAAGCTGTTTCTAAACCGAGGACTATTTTTATTTCCCGCCTTGAACCAGATATCGTTGCGGATGACATCGTTTCCCACTTATTGGCTAATAATTGCATCTCAACGAACAATTCTGTCAAGTGTACAAAAATTAGCAAAGCAAATAGTTTCGTTTCATCTTTCAAAATAGTAACGCATTCCTCTTACTTTGATTCTATTTGCAATATTAATAACTGGCCTCCTGAAGCTCTTGTTAAGGAATTTTCTATTAAGAAAAATTGACTCACACGTAGTTTCTCCAAAAATATATCTTCAAAAAACTAAGCAGAATTACCCTCTTTTACCAAAATGTAAGAGGGCTACGCAGCAAAACTGCTGATATTTATATGAACTCCCAAGCATTTTCACATGACATCTTTGTTTTGACTGAAACTTGGCTGAATTCAAGTTTTCTTGACACGGAACTTTTCAATCAGGAGTTTCTAGTATATAGAAAAGATCGTCATGTTGATAAGCCAAAAGAAGTTGGAGGTGGTGTTTTAATTGCAGTTAGAAATAAATTTATATCTTCGTCTATATCTTTCCCTTTTAATCTCTCTATTGAATTAATCTGTATAAAACTAACTATACAGTCCAAACAGTTATACTTATTAAATGCATATATTCCTCCAAAAAGTTCGGACGCAGTTTATGTGGAACTTTCTAAAGCCTTAGATTTTGTTATTGACATGTCTTGCTCTAACAGCAACATATTACTTTACCTCACATTGAGTGGGTTCCTTCTGATGACGAATCCTATCAAGAAGCTTCTTTAACTTCTTCTCAAAATGAGCTTCTGCTTCTTGATAGAATAATTTCAACTGACTTACAGCAAGTAAGCTGTATTAAAAATTCTAAAAATCGAATTCTCGATTTGGTATTTTCTTCGGACGCTAGTAGTACCTTGGTTCTAGAATCTAGTTCTGGGGTCACTAATCTAGATAACTATCATCCTCCTTTGGATATTATTTTTGACTTAAGCAATCACCTTACTGAAAACAGTAACCCTTATGATTGCTCATATACCTTTGACTTCAAAAAAGCAGACTTTCAGTTGCTTTCAGAAGAAATAGCTAGGTCTGGTATTGAGAATATATCAGTGTCTAGCGATATTGACGAAGCAGTTTCTATTTTTTATTCCATTCTTAAGAACTATAATACTATCCCTTTAAAAATATCAAAGAATATGAACTTTTGTCACTCATGGTATACGAAAGAGCTAAGAACACTCCGAAATAAAAGAAACAGAGCATGGAAAGTGTACTTAAGAACTCTTTCACCAGTAGACCACAACTCCTACATAACCCTTTTTGAAGAATTTAAAACTCTTTAAAAAAATCTATACACTAACCACGTAAACGAAATGGGTAGTTCTCTAAAAAATGACCCAAAAGCATTTTGGAGGTTTGTTAATTCTAAAAAAAACTCAGATGGTTATCCAGCAAACTTCGTTTATGAAAATTGTTCGCTCCTAGAAACCATTGATGTTTGTAACGCTTTTGCCGAAAATTTTCGTAATTCTTTTGTTGACAAACCCTTAGATGTTGACGAAGATTATTTTAGAAATTTACATACCTATGCCCAAACTAGCTGCAATAATATCCCAGTGCCACCGTGTACTATTTTACACCTTCTCTCATCATTAAATGATGATTACTCATCTGGTCCAGATGGAATTCCTCCTATACTATTGAAAAAGTGCAAATTTATACTACTTCAACCCCTTCAATTTTAGTTCGAGTTTTCTTTAAGAACAGGAATATTTCCCCAATTTTGGAAAAAATCGTTTCCTACACCAATCTTTAAAAAAGGTGAAAAAAATGATATAAAGAACTATAGGCCGATAGCAAAGCTGTCTTGCATTCCAAAGCTCTTTCAACAAGTTGTATGCGAGAGCCTGGCATTTCACACTAAGAGTATCATATGTGAACAACAGCATGGATTTGTGAGAAGAAAATCAACGGTAACAAATCTCCTTACCTTTTTGCATAAATGTTCTAATGCATTAGAAAACGGAAATGAAGTTGATTGCATATACACTGACTTTTCGAAAGCGTTCGATCAACTTAGTCATGAAATTATTGTATTCAAACTGAAAAATTTTGGCTTTCCGACGTTTGTTATATCATGGATAAAGTCCTACCTTGAAAAAAGATCTTATCAGGTAAAATTCAGAAATTGTCTTTCAAACTCTTTCAGTGCTCACTCAGGTGTCCCTCAGGGAAGTCATCTGGGCCCGTTTTTGTTCATTCTCGCTATAAACGATGTTCCTTCATGCATACGCTATAGTGATATTCTTATATACGCTGACGATATGAAGATTTTCAAAACAGTACAATCTTATCATGACCATGTTCTCTTGCAGGCTGATATTGACAGTTTTAATCTTTGGTGTGATAAAAACGGCCCTTCTCTAAACCCAGTTAAACGCCAAACTATAACTTTCTCTAAAAAAGCGAGTAGTGAGTACTTTTGATTATTCCATTTCTGAGCACACACTCTGTCGTGTTTTAAGTTTCAAAGACCTGGGTGTTCACTTTAGTTCTGATTTAGATTTTACAGTACATATTAACTTTATTGTAAATAAAGCGAGTTCCATGCTTGGATTCATAAAACGCTGGGCAAAGGAGTTTAACGATCCGTATGTTACTCTTTCCTTATACAACTGTTATGTGAGACCCCATCTTGAGTACGCCTCCCAAGTATGGACCCCTTTTTACGAAATTCATAAAAGCCGTGTTGAATCAATACAACATAACTTCATTCGTTTCGCCTTGAAAGGACTCCCTTGGGCTGATCCGTACAACCTGCCTCCTTATGAACACAGAATTAAGCTTCTGCAACTTCAAACTTTATATGAAAGGCGTGTTAATAATGATTTAATATTTTTCCACCAACTTATTAGTGGTGAAATTGATGCAGCTGACCTGTTAGCCTGTGTAGGCATTAACTTCCGCGGAGGAGCTCACCATCTACGAAGATTTGAACTTTTTCACGTTCCTTATCATAGAACTAACTATGGTATACACGAACCTCTTAATCGTACGTGCAGACTTTTTAATTTAAACGCTTCCTCTGTTGATTTTAACTTAAGTAAAGTTCGATTAAAAACATTGTTGCGCACCAGTGCTCCACTCTCGTGAATTTTTAACTTTGTTTTCTTAAATGTTTTATATTATGTTTCCAATATTGTATGTTTTGTAATTGTTTAATTTTGTTAATCTTTATTTATTTATTTATTTATTTATGTGCTTGTGTTAGCTTACTTAATCTACTAACTACTAACACTTGCACTCATGATGAGCCTCTGATTGTAGAATGCAGCTTGCTTTAAGCTCACTACAACTAAGAATTCTGAAGTGTAAAAAAAAGATTTAAAAGTACTTGCTTCCTACTTGTAGCGAACTTTGAATTTCTCATCATTCCTATTTAAGAGTCTACAGAACGAATGCTCACGAACTTTGTCGCTTAACTCACAGTAGAAGAAATTTGAATTGTTATGAGTGCCAATACCGAAAACACAGCTTTCACAGCTGGAAAACATATCATGAAGATTCCAAAAGAAGAAATTTGATAAACCAGGAACATGCTATTGGAAACGCAAAGCTGCAAACTTGAAATGTTTATCAGAGAAAGACCATGCTTTCGAAGGAGAGGCTTTGTCTGTAGCTCAAGATACAAATTCAACCAGTGACGAATGGTAGGTAGATTCAGATGCAAACGATTCCATATCACATAATAGAGAATGAGTCAGCACATTCTGGACGTTTGAGGAAGCCAAGTTTGTTTGCATAGGGGACGGTAACCATATTGCAGCAGTTGGTGTTTGGGGAAATCTACATACAGGCATCCGATAGTAAAGATTGGAAGCCTGAACACTTAACTGAAGTTTTTGTTCCAGACATCAAATATAATGTTTTCTCTCTTGGCGCTGCGTTGGACAAAGGAATAACACATGAATCGGACAACAAGATTGCAAACTACCCAAGAACGATAACATTCTTGCAGTTGGAGAAAAGCTAAATAGACTTTTCAAAATGCGATTCTAGATCGTAAAATATGAAGCAATAATAGCAAACTTTGCTACTCGTTGCTCTCTCCTTAACTAGCATAAAGGTATGGCTCATTAAAACATCACTCACGTCAAAAAAATTTCTCCAGGATCAACAATTGTGTTTGAGGAGATGGAGAAATTTTTTTACGATGATTGCCTGAAAGGAAAAATGCACAGAAGACTTCCATTTTCAAAGAGCATTTCAAAATGAATGAGCTGGTGAGTTAATGCATGCTGATTTGTGTGGACCGATAAAAGATGACTTCAGAAGTTGGAGAAGCATTTACTTCATTAAATAAAAATCATAAACTACTTGTTGCTAAGAGGATTTTTTCAAGAAAACTGCTAAACATTTAGACAAGAGAGTAGAAATTCTCAGGAAAGACAATGGACTGGAGCTTAATAATCAAGAAGTCATCGATATGAATCATTCAAAAGAATTTTACATATCGTCCCCTGATTGCAAGAACTAGGTAACTCAATTTTCAATTTTTAAAATTAAGTTAACTTGTTCTTGCAATCAGGGGACGATATACTCCTGATCAAAACAGTACAATTGATCGTGATAATCAAGCTATAATAGAACTCGTCAGAACATCACTTCAAGCTGTCTGGAAAAAAATCTAAAAATTGAAACATCATCAAACGAAGTGTTTTTCATCTTTCTAACAAATAAGATAGAAAAACATCGAGACCAATATAAAATATAACAATCTTCAAATGAGGTTCCAATATTCATTGATGATCAAAGATCCATCCAACAATCTCAAGAAGTTATTGATTCACAAGAAACAGAACATCCACACAAATCGTGAACTCAGAACCGGACTGCAATCGAGCAACCCAGCAGGTACTTCAATGTTAATGTTACCTTTACAGATCAAATCGAAGAGGCCATAATATGCTGCAATACGCCCTCAGCTGTAAAGAAGCTTTGGACGATGAAATAGCGTCCTTAAAAAATAATGAAACTTGAACATAACTCAATTAACCTGAAAGTCAACAAATAATTGATAACCGTTAGACGTTATTTCAGCTTGAACCAAATATTGAAGGCAGCGTTCAGCGATTTAAAGCTAGATTGGTAGTTAGGAGCTTCAAACATTGCGGCAACGCAGAAGATGTTTCTTCGTCAGTTCGATGTGAAAACAGCCCCTCCTCATGGGCAGATAGAAGAAACAATCTACATGCAGCAACCTAAGGGCTATGAAGATTGATCCAAGCAAGTTTGCAAACTCAACAGGAGTCTTTAAGGTCTGAAACAAGCATCCAGATGATGGAATTATAAACAATTTATATCGATGATGAATTGATTGCAGCAAGAGTGCAAATGTGCTTTTCTCAAAATTAAACGCAGAATTTGATATAACATCAGGAGAACTAAAATTATATCTAGATTAAAAACTAGAGAAATTAAGGGATTGTTCTATTTTCGTTCACCAGGAAACATACGCCAAAACGATTCTTTGAAGATTCAGAATAAAAGATTTAAAAACATTTGCAATTCCAGCAGATCCTCATCCTTAAATAATAGGCAGTTTGAGGTACTTAGTACCTCGTGGCATAATGGTTAGTGCGTAGGACTGTCATGCCGAAGGTCTGGGTTCGATTCTCGGCCACTGCCACCTGAAAACAGAAACGTTTTTTTCCCAGGTACTGCCTCTTGCGAGGGACTGAGAAATCCTTCAAGAGTATACTTGTTATGAATTAGTGCTACTCATCTAGCCGCTCGGAATCGGCAAAAAATTGTAGGTCACCTCCATCCCTGCTAACAACACGCACACAGGAATGGTTGAGAGTTGTTAGTCACTAGGCCCTGGTTCTCTATGAGCTGTTGCGCCACTAAAATCAACATTTGAAAAGATTTCAAAAAGCCTTTGAGAGTTTAAATACATCCAATATCCATACATTAAGAAATATCGTCAAAACTCAATTGAAAAGAACGAAAAGTGCGGATCTGGATGTAGCCTGCTTCAAATAAGTTTTGAAATTCAAGCCTCTTTCTATCGTCTATACCCACTCACTGTATAAAGCTATGTATGCTTGTGTTTAACAAACGGACTTTTATCAATAAAAAAGCAGTAAAGAACTCTTGTGAGGATTCAATTTTATATTTATTGGACAAAAGAGTGTTTCAGTTATTGTTAGGTGTGTATTGTATATTATACATATGAATGTAGTTAAATCCCTATCCATTTTTCATTCTTTTATTTTGTTTGGTTTGATTTGTCGGATTCGGATTTGATATGGAATTGGGTAATGGAACCCTTTTTTGAAAATTACCTCTCGCTACAGTGATGAGAACTTTAAATTTTAATGTCAAATGGTTTTGTTTATTTAGTTTAAGTGATAGGTTGGCGTTGGAGGCCGGCAGGTTTTGGTTCTCAAAATTTATTCTGTCGAACACAAACAATATCTTATTATAGATTCTCAAGGACTTTTAGGTGGATTTATTCACAAAAGTAGTTGTAAGTGCTAAAAGTTTTAATTAAAGTATTTTTTTTTTAAAAGAAACTTAGTACTTAGCGGCGGCTGGTGGGTTATCGAACAGGTGGTGCACTTTACTTTCTCACTATGTTTTAAGATTAGAAATTACAAACAAACAACAATTTACATAAAATATGTTAACTTTTTATTATTTTTTACACATTCAATCAATGCGACGACATTTTTCTGAAGCGAAATGTTCAATCACCTTTTTATTAAATTCAGAAAGTGCCTTTAGCCGATCCTGAGACATGGTGTTTCGCAGAAGAGTTTTTATTCTTTTGAGTGTCGAAAAACATTGCTCGCTCTCTACCGAAGTCATTGATATAGTGCACAGAATTCGCAGTAGTTTCATTGACTCTGAAAATGATTCAGTGAGGTTAATATTATAAAATAATTGTAAAATTGCAACGGCACTATTTGCATTGATGAAATCGTTGCGATTGTATATTGCCGAGAGTTCATTTTTCAATTTGTAACTGTCCAAAGCAGCGAAAGTGGAAACTGTGATCGTGAAATCTTTGTTGGGAAAAGTAGAACGGTATGTGGTGAAGTTCTCGCAGTAAAATAATTTGGCTGCTATCAAATGATTACAAAAATTGAATCTGTCCTTCACTAGAGCTAGACGATTTAAACCTTTTTTTGAGGAGGTTCTTCAAGTTGATCTATGGTGTTACGTACATTTTGTATACTGATTTCAAAATCATTAAAACAGTTTTTGATATGAACCAAATCAATCTTCGTTTTTTGCATTTGTTTGAATAAAATTTCACTATGTGGCAGAGTAGATTGAAAAAAATCAAGCCAATATAAAAAATACTGCCATTCAAATATCTTTGAAGCATATCAGCTAGATTTATAGAATTGGAATCATTTTCCGTTTCTATAATGGTGGTCATGCATTCTTCTAAAGGTTCCTTGTATCTATGTACTGAGTCAACCGTCCGAGAATTAAAGTTCCATCTCGTTTTCAGAGCTGCTGGAATCTTCTTTGATACAAAATAGTTTTCAAAATCTCTGTATGCTTCGGTGTTCGTGAATAAAACTTAGGAAAAGCTTTATTTTGACTTACACTTTTTTTTATTATTAAATTAAGTTGGTGGGCGTAACAATGATCGAATGAAGCATTTGGATAGACGGTTTTTACTTTAGCCTGCACTCCACCAACATTCCCGCTCATTACAGAGGCGCCATCGTAACATCGTGCTTTTAATTGTTGCGGAGTTATTTAAAGTTCCCGTAATTCTGTTATAATAACAAAACTAAGTCCTTCAACAGCGTGGGATTGTGGCGTAAGAGATTTCCAAAACCGTTCATGAACCTATCCGTTTTCTTCGGATCTTAAAATCATTACCATCTGCATAGTAGTCGATACATCGGTAGTTTCATCAGCTTAAACTGCTTCGTATTCACATTTTTTTATAATATTCGACAATTCATTGTGGCATACACATAAAACTGAGTCCAGAATATCGTTCTGAATATTTTTTGACGTATATCTTTGAAGACTGTAGACGATGTGAGGTACTCCTTCATGACTGTATCCAACTCTGATGTAAAGTCTATTAAACCACGAAACACCCCAGCATTACTTGACTCAATTGTTTCATCGTGACCTCGCGGAGCTAACTCAAATGCACCACAAAACTTGACACAATTGATAAGTCGTGATAAAATAAAGCTACCTGTTTGTACCAACTTGTTCGTTATACTTTTGGATATTGCTTCTATACACAGAAACTAGCTGATTACGAATGTCGACCATGCCTAACACAGACAAACTCATTACATTTTGTAGGTGCACTTGCAAAGAATCATGTTTTTTTATTTTTTCACTCAAATGCGTTGTTTCCAGTTTCAGTCCAAATCGATTCTCCGACAAAAATATTGCAAGGAAAACAAAAGAATGCATTAAGACATAGATAAACAATATAAAGATGGGAATCCTCGGCTGTCAAACTGATTTGCCTACAAGCTCCGACCGTGGTGAATGTCATAAAGTTGCACTAGTAACCTTTACCACACTAACACTAATTCAACTTACTGATTTTCACCACAAATCGTCGGTTTTTTTTTTTAATTTGTCAGTTATTTTAAAAATCTCATGATAAAAACAGGTGAAGTGAATTTTTAAGTACTCACTTCCCTTTACATAATTTTATTTTAAAATTGCATTGGCTATGTTAATTCAAAACGTTCTAAGATAATAAAAAAACATATTGATAGTAATAAATAATTGAATAAATAAATGTATGTTCATTGAACCATAGTGGGAGAAAATTTGTTTGTGAAATATGAAATTTCATAGAAGATACATGTGTATGTTAGCATTTTTACATCGAATTCAAAACGCGGTTTTCGCGAAAATATCGGCTTTGGAGAAAAACCTAATCGAAAACACAAGCTTTCAAATAAATTTTTTTTAACTTCAGGTTTTCGAAAAACATAAGTTTTATATAAAACCAGACGAAAACTTGTTGGAATACAGAGATGAACGAAACAGACGTACCTTTAAGAAAGTTCAGTGCCTAGTAAAATGTCAAAAAAGAAGCTGATTGGATGCTTTTATATGGATCATATTTATATAAAAATCACAATTTTACTTCCATAAAAGTGAAGAAAACAACAAAATAAAAAGAAAATTGTAACTGGTGGGTGGAAGACAAATTTTAATGTCAAACAAAAACGTATAGTGAAATGTTTGGTGTGAATGGTTTTTGAGTTTTTGAAAAGTTTTCGCCGAAAACTGGTTTTGGATTTTGTTGTGAAAATCCTATTATTAATATTATAATTTGTATTTCTTGCTGGAATATTTCCACAGATTTATGATCTCCACAGAAACGAACTATCAAAATTAGTCTGGATAATAATAGCTACGTTTCTTGCATGTATATGTATATGCAAATATAGAAAAAACGACATCGGGACATTTCAACATTTGCCTTGGTCTGCCACTTTATATAACCATCAAACATGTGATATTTTATTGTTGTTTGTTCAATGTTAATTTTTTTTACTTATTTATAGCACAAAGTGATATCCTTAAATTATTAACTTTGCGAAACTACGAAATTTCGATTTGGTTTGAATTTGATAAAATTAAATTTTAGATTTTGTTTCACTCATACATTGAACAAAAAAAAAAAAGACTGGAAAACTATGCTTCCACCATTTTGTTTTTGCATACACGTCCACTTACGAAAAATCGGTCGGTGAGCACTCTCCCGTCTGACGGGAGAAGTTAACGAAAACTAAACGAAGAGTACCACTTCGCGCGTCATATGGATTACTTGTTTTCGCCCGGTTTCCAACGACCACTACGTTGGCTTCCACCTATTCTAGTTCTACCTAAATTCTGAATTAATATTGTTGTTGTTGTATTTGACTAGTAAATTGCTTTGTTTTTTTGTCGTTTTTTTTTGCGCAGACAGAATTATTTTGAGTTACAAAAAACACACCTAATACAATCATAATGAATTTTGATTTTACTTAATTATGTAACTCGTTTAAAAAAATTGCAAATTTTACCAAATCAAATTTACCAATTCACTAAATCGGCGAATTAAAATTGGATTAACTTAGGTTATATGATGGTTAAGTTCAAGTGAGTGATAGTGGAGAATCAGGGCCAGTTTGTTCACATTAGGTTAAATTTGAAGTTAGTAAGTCACAGAATCTGGTTTAATGCATCTAACTTACCAATATTGGCCAGTTAACGATTTATATAATTTACAACTCAATTTAATTGGAACGGCAAACCATTCGGCTACAATGCGTTTTAAAAAATTATATTTACGTAAATTTATTGATGGTGCAGTCGTACCTTTCAATAATATTCCATTAAAAAAAGTGTGTTTGCACCCTAAAAACAAGAATTTTTAGAACACATCCCCTGAGGTGAATTCAGAAATGTCACGAAGTTTATGAATTCTTGAATTCAATGGAAAGTTGGTTGCCGGAAATTTTTGATACAATTAAAAATATTACTTAAAATTTCTGGCACAACTAAAAATTTGTATTTAATAAAAAACGAAAAAATTAATAACAAATAAAAAATAAAAAACATGATATCAAGAGTTTGGAAAAAATTGGTCTGTCAAAACAAATCAAATTCACCGCGTTAAGTTGTTGTTGCAATTCACATCTATTCATCGACACGGAGTCAGACTACAAAAACAACAATGTAAACAAATGGGTTTTGGAGGGTGAAACGTACGAAGGTTTCCCATCTTTACATTGCTTATCTATGCATTTAGACGTTCACATCCACACAACCATTTCTTTTTAGTATACATTTCACTTTTAAAACTCCGCGTAAATGCTTTATTTTTCGATTTGCACTCTTGTTTGAAATTTAAAAAGGGCTTGGCGGTCCGGCCAATTTATGAGCACATTTGAAAGCAAAATCATTTATTATTTTGATGAAAAAATAAAGCTTAAAACTTAATTAATATTTCTAGTCAAAAAAAAAAAAAAATTTAAATGGGTCCAGCTTTCAACATTGCGTGCAATGTCTCCTATTACACGACGATTCGTTTCGATTTTTCATATCTGATTTCACCTTTGAAAAGAATTAACTTCAAAGCGAAGTGAAATCAAATTTAAAATGAAACATCAATAATTTATGCACCAAATGGTTTTCAAACAAAAATAATTTTCCTCATAAAATTTGGTCTGGAAACCCCCATTGAGTTGCATTTGTGTTGAGACAAATTAGTTCCTTTTTGGAATAATTGCATTTAGTTTTTGACAGTTTTTCACGCCTAGGAAGAAAAGTATTTTTTGATATGAAAATTACATTCCGCATGGATGAATAAACTAGGCTTAGATGCAAAGAATCATCCTGTAATAGGTGACTATTCAATTCAGTGAATTAAAAGTGGTGCCAAATTGTGGAATGTTTAAAGGGTATTACATTATGTGTATAGGGGGAGAAAAATGTTTGTCAATGCAAGAATTTATTTACACGAAGCGCAATCTGACAAGTTTGGTCCCAGGTATAAAACTACACGGCCATGAGATTTTGTTATTTGCAATTTTCTCAAAAACTACAAGACATTGGGACTAAGGGAGTGCAAAGTCATTCAGGATTTCAGTTAGGGGGGGGGGGGGGGGAGGGACAACCTCAAAAATTAGTTTTGGTACCAAAATCTTTCAAAAAAAGATAAACTGCCTAATGTAAGAAATATAATGTGATTAGGGGGGAGGAGCAATCACTCTTACCCTACACTTTGTTGCGTCCTTGGGTCCACTTTACATCAAACCAGAGCCTAAAAGTAGAACTAGAATAGGTTGAAGCCAGCAAACGTGGTCGTACGAAACAAAGCGCAAATAAGAAATTCATATGACGCACACATAATTGCGAAGTGGTACTCTTCGTTTAGTTTTCGTTAACTTTTGCCGTCGGGTGAGAGAGCGCGCATCAACTGCTCTTTCGTAAGTGGACGTTTACAAAATGAGAATGGTGGAAGCAAACTAAAAACAATTTGGCGCTTGGTGTATAGTTTTCAACTGTTTTATTTTCTGTTTGATGTATGATGTAAATGAGTGAAGTAAAATCTTTAATTTTTGTTTATATTAATTTTCGTGGTCTTGTTAAATAAATAATTAAAAGCTGATCACTCTGTGCTGTGAATAAATAGAAAGAAAATTAACACTAAACAAACAATTATTTTCTTTTTTTTTTTCACTTCCAACCACTTGTGCATTAAAAAACTTGTGTTTCGAAAAGCTAGTTTTCGGTCGGTTTCGACATAAGCTTCCGCCAGCTATCACCTATTCTAGTTCTACCTTAAACGTGTCGACAGATTTTCTTTAATTTTAAAACATGATTCTTTTTTAAATTATGTTCATATATACGAGTATTTTAAATTTGAAGAGAATCGGTGAACTTGTTTATGCTCTAGCTCAAAGAAAAGTGAACGTAGAGAATTAAATTTTAAAATGGAGATATCATGTTTCTACCAAACACCACAGATATGTCCTTAAAGAGAAAAATATCCCACAACTTTACCCGATTTGCAAAAATGCCGGCTTCACCATCTAAAAGTTTTGTATTTTGTCAAAAATCCAATGCTAACTCTAACCAATGAGATTAAAATTCTTAACCAATGAAACTGCAAACTAAGCCATTGTGGTAGATTTTCAACAAATCTTCTGGAAGAATTCCTTTTTCATCATCGATCGATAAGAACTTTGTTTCCTGTTCATTCTCAAAGACACAATATTAAGTTATGTAGTATTAGCATTTTCTCTTTACGTAATTCACAGCTCGTTTTTTGAAGACGACAACAATGAATCCTGCTTAAAATCCTTAAACTCTGGTGATGCATTTTATTCGCAGTCAACTGCGGCTCGAGTTATTTCATAGCTCGGATCCATAGTACGAGTATAAGGAATGTAAGAGCAAGGAAGAGACAAGAAGAAATGAAAGCGAAATAATAAAATAAAATAAAATAAAAAAAAAGAAAGAACTTTTATTCCATGCGGTATGTGTTGACTTAAGGATCCGAAATTGGAATTAATTTTGGCTCAGCTCCAGGATAAATAGTAAACGGATGTTTGCGGAAAACCTCTTCTCTCGCTGAAAATGGATGAAAATGTGGTTTTCAATAGGATGTTTGCACTCAGGACTGCTAGCGTATAGTGTAGAGATTTACTCTTCTCAAGACTTAGGAAGTCCTTTTCCCTTTCCAAAGACAGGACGACGACAACGATGATGATGAGGAAGGTTGACTTTTAAGGGGCTAGTCAAGTAAACGCAGCAACGACAACACGAACCGACGACGGACGTGATAGGCAAGTCATAGATATTTCAGATGAGAGGTGCTATATTGCTATGATGATGATGGTGTTCCTCTTCCATATGATGGCTGACTGTCACTATTGTCGTGTTTTTTTTTTTTTTGTTTAGATGAAAATGTGGATTCATTGTGTGCCATGGTGTGGTGGGTAAGTTGAAAACCATGTTGAATAAAGACACTTTGCAGCGAGGTAAATGATTTTGATTCTATAACAAGTCAGAGTAGAGAAACCTTAATTTGATGGCTTACCTAACTCCATCAGCCCAGCCAGCAAATGAAACCACATTGTATAAGATGTTTGTTCTGTAAATATTGCCAACAAATTGTTTTCCACATCTCTGACCGTAAATTATTACGAGTTCAGCTCTCAAACAACACCTATGAATGAGGTTTTTGGGCTTCACTAAGAGTTTAATAAAAAAAAGTGCTTCACCTCATATGCGATGGAAAACTGATTGGAAACAATGTCCAGGAACGAAATTAATGTTATGATGGTATTTAATTAAAAACAGTGACAAATGTATCGGTTTTTCAATAAGAACGCTACAAAAGTTTTTTTTAAATAAAACAAAAACGGTTTTGGATATCAATGATATTCTTTATTCCTGTGAAAGGACGTTGGATGCCATTATGTATGGATCTAGATTTCTTTTGCATGGCCACCACGGGCACGCTTGCAGAAGTCCAGACCCTGAACCCAATTTTCGACGGTTTTCAAGCATATTCGTACGAAGTTCATCAACTGTCACTGGCTTGTTGGCATAGACCATAGACTTGATGTAGCCCCACAGGAAATATGGTGTATTCATAAACGTCAGTCTAACTAAGAACTGCGTTATCTGCGTTCATAAAGTCAGATTTTCGATCGAACTAACCTAGTCGAACTGCAGTACGTAGCGTTCATAAACGTCAGACTGTCGTCAGCGTCGGGCAGATTGTGCAGCTGAATTTGTTTGGCTGCAGAAAGAGCGGGAATTATTAAAATAATTTTTAAGACAACAAGAAGGACAAAGCGGCACTGACTCGTAAGGAATGAAAGTAATTGCAAATATTTTATATTTTTTTATATTTTATTTTATAATTTTCTTTTCTTTTTGGGTAAGCAAATCAAAAATCAAATTCAACAAAATTTGTTTGGCAGCCATTTTTCTCTGACGTTTATGAACTCTGTTTACATACAAATCGGACTAAGTCAGATCTTTTTGTTTACTGCAGACATTCTGCATTGGGAGTGCGTTCACAAATGCATCAGAAAAGAAATGCGATTGTACTAGCGCAGATTTTCTGCGTTTATGAATACACCCATAGTCTAACGGCGTCAAATCGCATGACCGAGGCGGCCAAGCGACTGGACCATTTCGTGAGATAACACGTTCTGCAAATTTGGTGATTGTAACATTCGCTGTGTGGCTTGTGGCGCCGTCCTGTTGGAACCGCATGTCCTCCAAGTCCATATCATCCAATTGAGGCCAAAAATATTCGGTTATCATTGAACGGAAGCGATCCCCATTCACAGTAACGTGCTGGTCTTGATCATCACGGAAGAAGTACGCCCCACTGACGCCACCGGCCCATAAACCACACCAAACCGTAATTTCTTCGGGATGCAATGATGAATCATGGAGTGCGTGTGGATTGTTGCCTGACCAACACCGCATATTTTGTTTATTGACGAAGCCATTCAGCCAGAAATGAGCCTCATCGCTGAAGATGATTTTCGATGAAAATCCGAATCATTTTCAAGTTGTTGCTCAGCCCAATTCACGAACATACGACGCTTTTAGTGGTCAAGCGGCTTCAGTTCTTGCGTCAATTTAATCTTGTAAGGATGTAGGCCCAGATCTTTTCGCAAAATTCGCTACAACGACGTCACAGAGATGCCCAATGCTTGAGAATGACGTGTGGGAGACACATTTGGGCTTTCTGCAATTGAAGCCTCAGCGGCAGCAATATTCTCGACACTACGGGCACTTCTTTGTCTCACTGGCACGTGAACGTTTTGTATTGTACGATTATGACGACCATAAATTGGACGTAGCGTTCTTAACGTTGAGGCCACTGACTCCGAATTTCGCTAGTAAATTTTAATAATTTCGACTCGTTGTTGACTCGTATATCTTTCCATCATGAATTGGCAAACCTTACTGAAGAGAAATGTCAAAAGAGCAGCAAGAAATATGGCGTCGTTTGCTGTCCCTGTCGCTCTACTTTTGTAGAGTCCCTGTTAAGAAACCCTATGCAAGGATGCTAAAAGAAGCTAATAGAGTCGGGAAGCTAGCATCCAGCAACCACTGACTATAATCTACTAGATACAAGGCTACAACTTTGTGATTTGGAACTATTTGAATACAAAAACCACAGTATTTCTGGGTAGCCGTGGTTGAAAGGTAGCCATTTGATTTTTGAAAACTATCCTTCTTTTACAAGAATAAAATTTATTATTAGCTAATACATTCTGACGTAGGTATACAAAAATAATTCCAGCGTGGAAAGTGCTTGTACAGACGAGCCGAAAGTTTTTAAAAAATAATAATAGCCTATTGAATAGACTTTTAAAAAAGAAAGAATTACGTGCAAGGGTTTTTATAATTGAATATCGTCGGCTTAGAGTGTAAAGCGCCTAGCTCCACATTTTTTTTTACCATTATAGACCACTTCAAAAATTGTTGAAAAATACCAAAATCTATCAAATCTTTTCAATTTCACTGAATTTGGCAATAACGAGTGTTGAAAAATATTTAATGTAATTTTGATTTTATTCAAATATTGCTAAAACTTTATATAAAATATTTTTTTTAAAAAAATGCAAAATGTGAGTTACACTCTAAGCCGACGATAGGTTTGTTTATGGCCCACAGGCTAATAAATTCACTTATGCGTTTCTGAGAGAATAGTTACACTGGCCACTCTTCAAGGGCTTAACTCCAAGGCTAAACCGATTTTGAAAATTTTACACGTAAAACTTTTTGTTCAAAATTAAATGTTCTAAGCAAATGAATGGCTTAAAAATTTTATACAAATTTAAGCATCGAAAAATCAAAGATTTTAAATTTTTTTTCTAAATTGTACATACGAGTACATAACTTTTCTTGGAGCAAAGACATGTTTAGACAAAATAAAGTAAAGTCCTTAGGTCTTAATGTGACATGATATAAAAGTCATATAAATTGAAAACTATTAAAGTCACAGCATTCAAACTTCACCATTTATAATGAATGTTCGCAGTTTTTGTCCGTAAGCGGCTTATTTTTGGGTACCACATGGCAAATTTTACAGTCCTTGCACCTGGTAGTCTTATATTAGTCAGACTTACCGTTTAGTCTGTAGGTCCAGAAGCATTTAAATAGATCCGCAATGTAGAAAAAAATTTAAAAACTTTTATTCTTCAATTTTTTTGTTGGTTCTTGATAACCTGCTTTTTGATAGAAAATTAAATTTTGAATAGTTTTAAGTGTAAAATTGTCAAATTTGGCTTAGTTTCTGAGTTATATCAAAAATTTTGAAAATTGGCCAGTGTCACCATTTTAGAATTTTAGGTTATTCAATAATAAAAACCTCTCATTTTTCGGTCTATTCGATAGACTGTAAATGGCATTAGCAAATTTGAGAAAATTGGTGTAGGTATGCTTCGAGAACAAATAAGTTAACAATTATTGACCAAAAAAGTTTTTTGCAGTTCAAAGTAGCGACCTATTTTTTCAAAATTGAAAAGAACTGCAAAAATTAATATACCTGCCTACTTGGTATGCTGGTTTTTGAATATACGAGTATGTATAATAATTTATGTCTTTTTGAAGATGAAAAAAAAAAAAAAAAAAAAATACCAGACGAGTTTGGTGCTTTAAGTTTCAAAAATTGGTATTACAGTAAGTCCTTGGCAAAAACAATCAATAAAAATGTTGGCAGTTGCGTTGATTGAGTGTCAAAGTTACAAAACAGTTGAGCCTTGGCTAAGAAAATTTGGTGAGCAATGATAAGTTATAAAGAAAATACAATACACCAATGATCTACGAGCTTTCAAAATTCTGAGAAGAAGCTGTGAGGCAGTAAGCCTAGTAAAAATAAAAATAAACAAAGAAAAGAATGCATATATTGGTCAAATGAATTAAATCAAATACCAAACCAGTAAGAAGGCCGAAGATTCCTGCCAGTGCAGCTATTCAAGATACAAAAAAAAAAAAAAAATTATAGAAACATTGAGCTCGGATTCAATTTTGTTTGAAATTTTTTAAATATGTTAAAACGAAAATTGTGCAGTTTTGGGCTCAGTTTGTGCTTCCATGTACTGAAAAGATAAAATAATCGCATAGTTGCAAATTTTTGAATTGAATTTTTTTAGCCGTTAAAGATGCAAATATGAAATTTATATTTCTTTGATATTTGGCAGCAAAAACTGAGCACAGAAGAGCAAAATTAAGTTGAACAAACAAAGTCAAACATTTATATTTATCTCTATGGGGTTGGGGTCATAATCCTATATCTAACAAAATTAATTCGGATTGCAAAATTCTGTATTCCAAAATTCTATATTTCAAAATTCTGTAAGTGCCAAAATTCAGTTTGCAAGATTCTGTATTCCAAAATTCTACAAATTGTTTTGATAATAATAAAAGTGCGCACTTTTTTTCGTTACCAAAACAATTTTTCAAGACAACCCTCACAAGGCGCTCACTACGTCACTGATGAGTCCAAGTGAGTAAGCCGGACGAAACGCCAATTTATAGGACTAAAGGCCATAAAAAGCTATTTTAAAACAATTTTTCTTTTATCATCATAACAGAATTTTTGAAAAATTGGCACTTTTTTCACTATAAAGACAATTTTTCTTTTATCATTTACAGAATTTTGGAATACAGAATTTTGAAATCCAGAACTTTGGTATACAGAAGTTTATATTTACAGAATTTTGAAATACAGAATTATGGAAACAGAGTTTTTGAAACAGAATTTTGACACTTACAGAATTTTGGACTTCCAGAAAAAGCTGAATAACGGAATACAGAAATATGTTCATACAGAATTTTTGATCCAAACAGAATTTTGGTCATACAGAATTTTGACATAGAGAATAATGACCCGTTCCCATCTCTATGACATAATGGCAGCACAAACTGAGCTCAAAACAGTAAAATTTAATTTTTTGAGAAATTTAAAAATTTAACAATGATTTCATGGTACAAGGCAGCATAAGTGGAGCACAGTTTAGCATATTTTTATGATATAGGTACTATAGGGCAAATTTTGGATTCATGAAAAACCATCTCGAGATAACAATCAAAAATGACATTACGATAATAGAGAATACAAACAAAATGAGTGGCACAACATTATCTGTCCGTCTGTATGTCTGTTTGTATCTGGATCTACAGCTTAAGCCACCGAAGCGATTTTCTTCAAATTTTGAACTTATGGGTTTTTTTGTGACTCTCCAGAGGGGAAAATGAAATTATTTCTTGCTCCAAAAATAACGGTACTTTCCAGACAATCGTTAAGGAAAATCTTATTTATCTCAAAAACGGCTCCAACGGTTTTGATAAAAAAAATCAGTGTATTATTGTAAATGTAGTACCTCGTGGCATAATGGTTAGTGCGTAGGACTGTCATGCCAAAGGTCTGGGTTCGATTCCCGGCCACTGCCACCTAAAAACAAATGTTTTTTTCCGAGGTACTGCCTCTTACGAGGGACTGACAAATCCTCCAAGAGTATACTTGTCATGAATAAGTTGCTCTCATCTAGCCGTTCGGACTCGGCAAACAATTGTAGGTCCCCTCCATTCCTGCCAACAACAGGCACACAGGAATGGTTGAGAGTTGTTAGTCACTATGCCCTGGTTCTCCATGAGCTGTTGCACCACAAAATTTAATTTTTTTGTTTTATTGTAAATAGCACTGTACCGTAATTAACGGTTCCTGTCATATAAAACTTTTTTTTGTTTTTGATTTTCTCATAAATGTTTTGGCCGATTTAAATAAAAATGTTTGATTGAAAAACTTCTTTAAAAATTCAATAAAATTGCATATAAAACCGTTTTTAAGTAATCAAATGACAAACTTGCTTCTGAGCTATAAGTTATTCAACAGGTTAATGATCGATTGAAATTATTTGTTTTCATACTTTTTTTTATAATTTCTTTCATTTTCTTAAAGTTTTTAAGTTCCAAGTGACTTGCACATAAGTACAAGTACATGCGATCCAGTAATACATTTTTTTTTTTTTTGAAAATCGCAGTAAGCGGTGCTTACTTTACGCCACATCATTTCGAAAAGTATATTTTTGATCGTAAAAGATGCAAATTGTTTTGTATACATTTTCGGCACATGAAAGCACAAACTGAGCCCAATATGGCCTATCAAAATTTAAACAAAATCATAAGTAAAATTTGCGATTCTTCTTTAATTTTTTACAGCACAAGGCAACACAAGTTCAAAACCATACATACAGCCAGTGGCGTATTTACCCTAGGGCCATAAGGGCCATGGCCCTTTTTGGGAAAAGTAAAGCCTTAGAGGCGCCAAGCAAAATTTCATCAAAACAATGTGATATTTGTACGTAGATACTTTGTACGTACAAAGTATTTAAATCCTTTTCTCTAGAACGTTAAACTGTCTATACTATTTAGCTTATTTGATTCTTCTTTTAATTGGTTTAATTTGATTAAGAGATATCAAAGTAGGAATGCAATACACAACTTACCTTAAATTGCGACAAGTCAACTCTAATATCAATATAAAGCATCCAGTTCAAAAACCAGATAACTTAATTTTTTTACGAAATATGATTTTTGATGCAGAAATAACAAATACAAAATCCAACACCGTTTTGTGTATTTGACACTCAGCTTTTCTGACTCAAAATTAGAAAACCCCAATTTTGTACTGATGTTGTCTTGCTTTTGAGCCGCACGTGAAAAATAAGTTAAATGCGAATATTCTAAGAAGCACCGAATCTTTGGAGATTTGACACTCAAACGGTACTCCAGCTTAAAAAATATAATTTAATTTAATTTAATATTACATTAAAAAACAAAAGTCGGTTTATAGGCATATGATGAAGAAAACGAAACCAGACACCTCCAAAACAAATAAATTTATTTTTTAATAAAAATTAACTTTTTTAAAAAATTCTTTTAACCTATTCAATCTGTTTTTCTATTCTCTCTTGGAGAAAAATTTGAGTTTTTGAGAATCTTATGTTTTTTGATTATAATTTTGTTCTCAATATTAAAAAATATGAAGTTATTTGGTTTATGTACCTGATATTTCAATTTTAAGGAGGATATATATTTTGGAAACCCTTACAAAAATTTTGGCATAACCCATTAAATACTCGTACATATATGTTTTAAAATACTATTACAGATTGCTTTAAAGCATTTCGATAGATGTTCTGATTTAAAAAAAAAATAACCTGTTCAAAGGCTTTAGTCTTCGCATGTTTTGAAGTGTTAATTTGCAATGAGGAACTGTCATGTTCGGTACTCAAAAACAGACAAATAAACTATGGGATAAGCGAAAACCGTTTGAACAGTTAACCGCATCCCTTTTATTTTTGCAGAATTAAAAAAAAATATATAGATATATAAATTTGCATTTAATTAACATATATCAAAAAATGCGCATTATTTAATGTGAGTTTCATTTTTTTAAATTGTTAAAAAAAAAAAACAAACAAATTAATTTTTTGCGCAAAAATTAGTATCGACAATTTTGTGCACTAAAAAAATCCCAATTTTCGTTTTAAACTTCATTCTTTCCTAAGCGGAAACCAAAATTTTCAAAAAAAAAAAAAAGTAAGAAACAAATAAACATATAATTTGCTACAAATAATGGGGCACCAAAACTTGATTGCCTGGGGTGCAAAATCTTTACTTTTTTCAAAAATCAAAAATTGCAGTACCAATTTCACCTTTGAAAAAATAAGTGGGTATCCTCTAAAACCATACCCACTTGCGATGAGCACAATAAATAGCCCAGCTTTTTTTCAAATATCAAAAATTGAAGTGCCAACTTCACTCACATCGAAGAGGACTCATTTTTTGTTTGCATAATAGTAAAGATGACAGACCTTGCTTAATCAAAAGAATCGGCAAGACTTCGACCAAAATGCCAAAAACCTCGAAGTGTGCAACTGGATAACATTGGCTTGAAGAAGGCCACATGACAGTCACATGACAGTAGCACGTCGTCTTGTCTAAAATCATTTTTGACATCAAATAAGGTAATGGTGAGGCCAACCTCAAAAGGCGACGCGATGGCTACTGTCATGAGATTTCTTCAACATCTATCTTAAAAGAATTGTTTAAGACTTTCGCGTCAACACCAGAGGCTAACAACCTTTCAAAAGTCCGTCCAATAACTCACTTAAGCTGACGATATAATATTAGAGATAATGGGGTGAACAAAGCGTGATGTTTGGGGGTGCTTTCGAGAGTATTGAGGAGGAAGCCAAGAAGATAGGTTAAAAGGTGAAGGCCAAATATTATGTTGTCAACAAGAATGAACACTCAACTCGGATGTCTCAGACAAAACGTCACTATATACAGCTATAATTTTGAGGTGGTCAAAGAATTTGTCTATACCTAGGCTCCACTTAAACTCAGCAGACGATACCAGTGCTGAGATCAAACGAAGAATTCCTTTTAACAATTGCTTTTTTATTCGACCAAAGAAGGCATTGAGGAGCAAAGCCTACTCTTGAGCAACTACAGTATTTCTGTATCATCCCATTCTTGATGCATGACACACACACATTGACACTATTAACGGTAGATGAGAACGCTTTTTTCTGTTTTGAGAGGAAAATTGCCTGGGTGATTTTTGGTCCCATTTGCAAAGGGAATGGGGAAGAAGAAGCAACAATGAACTGCATATGGCCTGTACAGCGACACTGACATAGCCACAAAAGAACAAAACGAACGACTGAGATAACTTAGTCACCTAGAACGAATAGGCAAAAAGTCCCAGAAAGTCTTTGAATCCAACCCCTCGGGTAAGCATAGAAGAGGAAGACAGGTGACACATGCAATTGTTAGAGGACCTCAACCAACTTGGCGTGCAAAACTCGACGAAGGTTATTGTAAGAGGCCCTGGTCCACCCAGGCAGTGCAGCGCCACCAAGTATATGGGATATTCGCATAAAAGGACCTATGCCCAAAAAGATTAACTATAGTCTTAGAAATTGCTCAGCTCTAGAGTAAATTTAAGCCTTGAATACAAGTTGATCAATTTCTAAGGCTGGTGTAAGTCTTTTTTTTTGCTTAGGTACCTAATCACCAATTAAATAGCATACCTATTTTCTTATATGAATATCACACCCATAAATTGTTAGATCCCAAAGCTCATTATAGGCTCCGTCTTAAAAATCCCAAGATGATATTGATGATGCTTAAATATATAAAAAGTTTAAGTAAAAAAGTAAAATTTAGTTGGTAAGATGGTCTTTTTTTTTTACAATAAATCTGCTTTAATAAAGTAATAAAATCTACAAACATCATCAAGTTCAGCTTCAAAAGATAAAGGTAAGTAGTAAATATAAATAATTTATATTCAAAGTGGATCAGTGTTACCATAACAAAATTCACATTAATCTTTTTAATTAAGTCTATAAACTCTTGGAAATTTCAATCTAAAGATATTTTCCAAATTTACTGAAAATCCAATTATTTCCCCTATTAGTCCTTCAAACAACAAAAACGATTATAGTCAAGAGTCAAAGTGCACTTATTATCCTTAAAATTTTCTCAAAGAGGATTATTGAAATACAGACTCAAGATACAAGAGCAAAAACAAAAGCAAAATAAAAATAAAACAAAAATATTAGAAAAAAAAAATCTGCTAACAATCTACATCAAAAGAAAATATTTTAATAGTTCAAAAAAAAAAAGTAGAAGAAAATCCTTCAATCTAACTGCATTCTTAATTATTCCATTAAAATATTTAAAACTAACTAAAGTTCTATTAAAAGTTCCTTCATGTCTTTGCATAACGCATCAGTTGGTGGCTATAAAGCAAAGGCACGTACAACAACTATACACAGCACCATAAGCTGGAGAAGGAGCAACACATAACGGAACATAGCTCTCACTTCGTATACTTTCTACATACATTCGCCTTGAGGCGATGTTTTATCATAAACTCCATCCTTTGCCTCATCTTTTAGAGCAAACCCCAGCAATTTTCTGCTCTCAGTTCAGGCTTATGCCCTGTACAAAGGTACAAAACATTGAACGTTTTCCAGTGGGTGGTAGGTATACCTTCTTGAATTCAAGGCAACATTTATCTCATGGATGTCATGGTGCTATAGAGCTATACAGCTTTGAGCTTATTTCATCCATCCTGATGAGGGAATGTGAGTGTATGTGTTTAGATGAATGTGTAAACTACTAAAAATATGGAAGTTAAAAAAACACATCTCAACTGTGTGAGAAAAAAAGTAAGAAAGGGTAGAACTTTGGAAAAGTGCCTAAAAGTTTGCAAAAAGCAGTCATCACCACACCACCAAGGATATGCAAGGATGTGTAAAATGACTGACTGCATCTTCTTGAACTGTCACCCCCAGACTGTTTCTTTTAAACCTCGACCGTTTTGACTCTTGAGACGACAGAATTATCCCCACCTCTCATTTCAACTAGTTTTACCTACTTTCTCCCAGAGGAACATTAACCAATAGGAGGACCACCCGCTTGCACTGATTTTTAATGCATCCTTTCATGATGACATAACCTAACCAGGAGCGGGAAGTTTGTTCATTCACAAAGACATTTTGCACGCCATGTAACCCGAAGTGCACATTTAGGTGTTCGAAAAGGTTCGTTTATAGTGCAGTGATTATGGTGTGCTCGCAAAGGTATATTATGGCGCGTAAAAGTATATTGGGCGGTGGGTTTATAGGGGCTCGTTAGCCAAACGATGCGAAAAGTATACACTTTACATACATAGGGTTAGAGTGCAGGTGCCTAAGTCAAAATTTGTAATTGAAAAAAGATAAACACGTGTATAAGAAATCTTTTTAGAATATTATGGGAACGTCAAAGAAAACAAATAACGCACATCATTGAGTAGAATCTTTTCTCATTTAAGGCAATTAAATTGAATATTTACCATTCTCATGAAAAATGTCTAAAAAAAAATAGCTGAGCATCGACATACAATTCTAAAAGAGTTCATAACACTGTTTATCCAGCAGTCAAGCACTCCTTTACTAGAGAAAAGAAAAGACAAAAGGCTCAAGCTTAGACTTGGAGTTTTGAGCAAAAGCTATGTTTTTCATGAGGTTAGTAAGTATGGCTTACGTACCCTTAGTATAAATTTATTCTAGCAATTGCAATTAAAAACACAGGCTTACGCTTTAGTTTCATTAGCTTTTAGTTGATTTTACAGCTTAGTGGATGTAGTGCTTGACACATGACAAACACGATCTGGAGACTTGGACTCTGATCAAGTAGAATTATTAAAATAATTTGGACGTACAGGTTCAGAACGCTCGTTAAATTAATCGACCCAAAAATGTTTTCCCACAAATAAATACTTACTAGCATATAAAACTTCTTTTGTCTTGGTTTGTCTTGAGGGCCGGATTAACGGTAAAATAATGAGCTAAAATTTAACTGGAACTGCTTTTTATTTATTTGAAAGGGTTTGAACCAATCTTAATTAAACAATGACTTTTATAAGGACTTCCCTTATAACGGGTGATTTTTTAGCTGGTTTGGTTTTGGCAACACTGGTTTTGACAGCTGACGTGTGTTTAGTACCTTGTGTCACTGTCAAACAGCTTCAGTTTGGTTTGCAATTTAACCATGGATCGTCTTACAAATGAACAACGCTTGCAAATTATTGAATTTTACTATCAAAATTCGTGCTCGGTTCGAAATGTTCATCGCGCGCTGCTTCCATTTTATGGTCGGCATTCTCGACCTTCTGAGCAGTCTATTCGGAAGATTGTGACCAAATTTCGCACCAAATTTACTTTGTTGGACATTAAACCACCAACACGTTCCCAGCAGTTAGGCCTTTGTTACAGCACTACGTGGAAAATTTTGCGGAAGGATTTGGGCGTAAAGCCTTTTAAGATACAGCTGGTGCAAGAACTAAAGCCAGCCGACCTACCACAACGCCGAATTTTTGGTGAATGGGCTCTTGGAAAGCTGGCCGAGGATCCGCTTTTTTATCGAAAAATTGTGTTCAGCGGTGAGGCTCATTTTTGGTTGAATGGGTACGTAAATAAGCATAATTGCCGCATTTGGAGTGAAGATCAGCCAGAAGCATTGCAACAGCTACCAATGCATCCCGAAAAAGCCACTGTTTGGTGCGGTTTATGGGCCGGCGGCATTATTGGGCCATATTTCTTCAAAGATGATGCGAATCGCAGCGTTACTGTCAATGGTGAACGCTACCGAGCGATGATAACAAACTTTTTTTTGCCCGAAATGGAAGTTCTTGACTTGCATGATATGTGGTTTCAACAAGACGGTGCCACATGCCACACAGCACGCGAAACAATGGCGCAATTGCGAGGCGAGTTTGGTGAACAGTTAATTTCACGTTTCGGGCCGGTCAATTGGCCGCCTAGATCGTGCGATTTGACACCATTAGATTATTTTTTGTGGGGGTATGTCAAGGCTAATGTCTATAGGGACAAGCCCGCTTCGATTGACGCACTGGAAGCCAACATCCATGCATTCATTCGTGAGATACCGGCCGATATGTGTGAAAGAGTATGCCAAAATTGGACTCAGCGGATGGGCTACCTGAGACGCAGCCGCGGTCAACATTTGCATAAAATTATCTTTAAACATTAAATTGCAAGGTTCAAACTATCGATTCAAATAAATATTTCATTCATTTTTTCGAATTTTTTGTGTTTTTTTTTTTTAAGTTCTAAACCTCTTAAAAAATTACCCGTTATAAAAGAATACCTATAAAGAAAATTTGAAAAGAAAATTCTTCTATTAAAATTGAGTTATTCGGTTCTGTGTATCATTGGAAAAAATGGCGGATCTAGAGGTCTGTTCACTTGTCAAATGTCAATATTTGTTATGTGTTTCTGTGTAATTAGAAAGGCTCTTGAATAGCCATTTCAAATTATAGACACTATCAGTTTTGACAACCTGCACCATATAACCTTGGATTTTTATACTGTGGCGAATACTTACTTTTTTTAACAACTATTGAATTTTTACGATTTCTGTTTGTCAGTGCTGCAAGGGTGCGATGGTTCGCATACATCAGCAACCGCATGCAGTTAGTCCTTACTCAGACGAGTTTGAGCAAAAATCAGCGAATAAAATTTGAATATCCGCTGTAATTCGAGAGAAAGAAAATAAAACGTGAAAAGAACAACAATCCCATACTTGGGAAAAGTATGAGCTTCGAACCACGGGTAAATGACCTCGAACAGAATTTTTACTAGGCAAATATTTGTTTTTACGGCATAAACTTTTGATTTGGAGGGTTTCTGCTAGTTAAACATGATATTGGAAACTAACGGACACACTAATGAGCAGTAGGGGGGTTGTTAAGAAAAAGGTCATCGCAGATGGACCTAAATCGAATCTAAAGTCATGTGCCAGAGTGCATATGCTCTTTTCTCAGAAACCGGTCTAACTATGAATCTGAAATAAGGGGCTCTGAATTTGCAGTTTAATTTGCATTTCATGGAAAGGATAACCCCAAATTTTGAGGTCCTTACATACCAAACATTTTATACTGCACTGGCTAACTCCACTGTTAAGTTAGCAGAACAGTCCTTTTCTCAGTAATGGAGCTGGATAGAAATTTGCAATGAGGCTCCAAATTTGCAGTTTTTCATGCATTTCAAGAAAAGACTCAGTTCAAATTTTAAAGTGCAAGTATGACAAGAAATTCTGAAAACGAATTTGGTGAAGTTAATAGTGTAAAATGGATTTTTCGATTTGTTGTCAAATGAGAATAGGAATAAGAAAAAACGGTCTCTTACCTACAATATCCTTCAAAGCAATTCCGTTCAAATCACTATATGAACAAAGTTATTTGGTAACTAGAAATATTTTGGTGCATTTTAGTGTGAAAAAAAGTTTTTGTGTAGTTTAGGAAAATGTGTTTGAACGCTAGCTCAATTAATAAAAATTAAACGTAAGTCGTACAAAATTGATTTTTCGATTTTTTTATCAATTTTGATCTTCAAAATTTAAACTGAGTTTTTTTCTTGAAGTGCATTAAAAATACGCAACAAAAAAATGTCGGAAATTTGACCTTAAATAACTCCTAACGCAAGCTAGATTCGTCTATAGACTTTTACAAGAGTATTGTTTATAATAATATAAAGATAATAGCGTTTAAGAATTTTAACTTGGAATTTTCCCCAAGTTGAAATGCAATTTTCCTCGGTACTACAAAAAATATCTGAAAAAAAACAAGTTTTCTTAGTTTACAATTTTTTTTCGAAAACTAGATAGCATAAAATTATCTAGTTTTCAGTTTTTGATTATAAATTTATGGACGAAGTGCTTAAAAAAATACAGTTCCTGATTTCATAATTTTGAAAAAAACAACAGTATACCATTCTTTGAGTTTTATTTTCGTAAATTTTGTGTTTAAAATTTATTTTTTTCGAAAACTATGGACAGGTATAGTTTATTTTCAAAAAAATATTAAAGAACTGACCTCAAGGTAAACAAAATATAGCACTTTATTGTTAGTGTTGCCATTTGTTTTTAATTATATTTTTTTTTTTTAATTTTTAGTTTCATTTTCAGGAAATTGTCCCTCTGGCTTGAATTGGCGGAGGTAGACCCCTCCCACCGTGTTAAAAAATGTTTGTACTACAATTTTCTAATTAGTGATTGTCATTTTAAGCCCGAAATACAAGTTCTTTAAAAAATTGATCTTTTTTGAAATCTCAATGTCTTTTTAATGGGGCCTTGTATCGAAAAAGTTCTCATAGGAGTTCTTATAGAAAATATTATTGGCTATAAGAAAAGTATAAATTATTTGTCAACAACGTCACCATTTAAGAGAAAACGTAAAATGCCGTCATTTTTGACTTTGGTCCGTTTTATATAAGAAATAAAATCTTGTTAATGACTGCTAAATGAAATTTAAAAATTATAATTTCTTGCAGACAGTTGAATAAACTAAAAACTGTGTTGGAATAAATTTTCTAACATTTACCATTTAAGAGTGCGCAGCGAAAAACGATTATTTTCGATACTGTACCTTTTGGAAATAGCAATATCTTGTTACTGATCGGTATCTTGGTTTATTTCTTTTATTGCAACACTCTTATCATTTCATATGGAAAAAAATTTCTAAATATTTTTTGTAGATTAAATTGTAATCTATAAATTGAGCATAAATTATTTTATAAAAACTTCATTATTTAAGAGTTAAAAGCTTAAATCTGGAATTTTGGGTTGTTGATAATTTTTAACATTGAAAATGTTTATAGGGTCGTTTTGGATAAATTATGGTGTTACTAAAATGAATACAGTGAATAAATGTATATATGAGATGAACGCTAGCGTATAGGGGGGATACGATCGAATTTTTGGTTGGTGTTACCAGAATGAATAAAGTGAACAGATGAACGTTGGCGTATACCGAGAGTACGATTGAATTTTTGGTTGGTGTTACTAAAATGAATACAATAAATTTTAACCCTTAATTTTTATAGTTATAAATGCAGTCAGCAGTTTATTGTGCAGCTTTAACTATGTGTTGGCAGTTAAAAAAAAAAAAAATGGCTTGAAAAGAAAATGTATGTAGAAGTGCAAAATGATGTTTTTTTTTTAAATTTGAATTATAGAATAGGGCTTTTAGTGAAATGGTCGAAAAGCCAAAAATCTAAATGAGATGTGCTGGAGTGACAATTTTTTTTATCGATAGTAATTATTTACTACACATTAGGGTTAGGTCTGATTGTGGAAATTTTTATTAATTTTTTTTTTTATATTTTTTATTATTTTTTTAAATATACTAATTTTTGTTGATCAATTTTTGGCAGTTATATTTTTTGTCTTTCAACGATTGCATTTAAAAATCTCAAATTCATACAGGTGATAGATTACATAGATCTACATATAATATGTCAAATTTGATTTTTTTGAAAGTATTTCCGTTGACATAATTACATATTACTGTTCATTAACATACCACCTAATAACTCATTGGTCTGTGCACCTATACAATTAGTTTTTTTTAATTCGCAATTCAATAATTGACAATTAATTTGATGTATCATACGTAGCCGTAGGTTCTTGAAAAGCCTCACAAATCTAAAATACAATAATTAAAAAGTGGTACTTAATATTCAATCAATATTCCTATAGTTCATCGTCATCGTTGATTTGCAAGTTTTTGTGAGGGAATCAGCCCAAAAGAAGAACACAAATATTTCCCATAGTGCCACAGTTCATTCAAAATGTCTCTCTCTCTCTGTTCATTATGGTTTTTGATTTGTTTCATTGTTTGTGTCTCTGTCAGTGAATGACTGAAGTATTCATTCAAGTTCAGTATTCATGTTCACTCGTTCAATGTTCTTGTGTTGCTTGTTCACTGCCAGAGAATATCAATTACCAAGAAGCCAATCTTTCGTACGTTTCACCCTCCAAAACCCATTTGTTTACATTGTTGTATTTGTAATTTCACTTCGTGACGATGAATAGATGTGAATTGCAACAACAATGTAACGCGGTGAGATTTATTTGTTTTGACAGCTCAGTTTTTTTTTCTTTTGAAAATTGGAAAATAGTTTTGAAAATTCTTCGGCTAAAAACAAAAATATCGTTGTTAAATTGTTTAATGTATACAAACAATTGTAATTAATAGTTAATATTCATCCACAATTATAATAAAATACAAAAAATTAATCTATAAATTGTTTTCAATCACTCAGATTTCCGCTCATCTTCAATGCATCTTGCATATCATACAGGGTGGCCCTTTCTTCATCCAGAATAATTTTTAAATTATTGTTGGATATATTCTAAGGAAAAAAATATTTAAGAAAATACGAAATAAAAAAATAGTTTTTCTGCAATTTGACACCCGGAACTTCAATTTGTTGTTTAAATTCCACTAAACTCTCAATTTCCACTTTAGAAGTATTAAAGTAGATATTAGGTGGGTTTTATTATCTTCTGTCGGGATTCGGGTATTGATCTGGATTAACTTTAAGTACAAAAAAGATAAAGGCCACTTTACACGATTATAGATACAGATTATAGATAATGTAAAAAAATTAAATAGTTTTAACAAAAACATTAACTTTTTTCTTACTTTAAAGTTTGAAAATTATTTTTAAAAAAATCATTACGAAACAACTTAATTTGAAAAATTGATTTGAGAATGGATTTTAAGAAATTATAGCATGATTTCGTAGCTATTGTCGTATTTTTAAGTTATTTTCATTCATTCAAAAAAAATTAATTTAATTTTGATTAATTTTTATTTTTTTTTTATTTCTTATCTAAAAGGGGAGAAATAATCGGCCCTCTTAAACAATTTGTTTTTCTAAAAATATTATTTCATAAATTATCCTGCACGAAATAGGGGACACCCCGTATTTGGTTTTGTTTTGACATCTAATTGACAGACCGAGGTGAATAATTCTGACCACGGAGCGTGTTCAACAAATAGAAACCAAAGTAGGGCCCGGTTCACATTGGTACGTATTTGGAGTAAAATAGTGTGTAGCAGCGTAAAGGCTCTCCCAAACCAACGCGAATGCGGAGCGACGACGAAATTTTGTTGTTGTTTAGCGTTATGTAATTGTCATATTTTGTACAATTGTGAATGATTCGCTGCGAGTCGCTCCACATTCGCGTTGGTTTGGGTGAGGCTTAAAACAAAGTGACGAAAATTTAAATCTATTTTCACATGTCCTACTCGTAGTTTCATTTTTGCGTAGTAGGCTTTTCAATTATTACTTCAATAGTGCACAAGAGTAGGTAGTAGGTATATTAATCAAATATGAAATAAATTTTAATTTCCAAAATGGAAGAGAGTTGACGAAAGTTTTTTATTTTTGCTAAGCATTGTTTATCTGTTATATTTTGTATCATTGCGAATAATTTGCTATGATTTGATGTTGGTTTGAAGGAGCTTCTAATTCAATTGCACTCATAAAGCATGAATTAAAAAAAAGAACAACGGATTTAGGTGTGGATTTAACTAATAAATAAAGGCAACCCCAAACCAACATGAAATCATAGCGAATCATTCGTAAAGATACAAAATATTGCAAGCACACAACCTTTAAAGGCTCTCCCAAACCAATGACAATTTGAATCATTCACAATAGATCAAAATATGACACATACACAATGCTAAAAAACAACAAAAATCGTCGTCGCCCCGCATTCGCTTTGGTTTAGGAGTGGAACCGGACATTTCGGTCCGAATCTTCACATTTCCCCATACAGTTTTGAAATTTCGAAATGTGCGATTTCGGTGAATTTAAATAAATACGAGACAAATATCTAATCTCACAGTTTGCACTTATTTAGTTTCAAAAAAAGGAATGACTCAAAAGTTATCATGTAATAGCAGAAATAAGCCCGTGTAAACACCAAACACCAATGAAAATAAAGACAAAAACAATTTGTCAATATATGTTCCCACCAAAATGAAATTCGAGCTTGTAGTTAAAAACTATTGATATTTCAAGTATATGGAACAAGATTTCATGAATATTTCGATGAAATCTCAATAAAAACTCTAGATCGGTTTCGTGGGAACGTGGTATTAGATTGCGTATTATGCCTTAACTACAAGTCTGTTCATGTACTTCCCATAACTACGAATTTTATATGAGCTTTAACAGAACTTTGGGCTAAATTCGTGGAAATTTGTATTTTTGGGAGTACGTGAACAGACATTACAGTTGCACATTTTTGAAAATTACCAAAGTAAAAATATTTCCCCTTTGAGCAGTTGTTTTATGAAAAAGAATATACAAATTTTTTCTTTAACCAAATTTTATTTTTATTTTTTTATTTTTATTTTTTATTTTTGCAATATTACAAAAGTAAAAAAAAATTCCTGCTAGAGCAGTTGTTTTGTGAAAAAGAATACACAAATGTTTTCTTAAATCAAAATTCAAGCTTCCTGCATCATTTTCATAAGTTTCCCACTGAGAAGCACTTTCCCGAAAAAATCAATGCTCGTGTAAACAAGAAAAACTCAAGTTTTGAAACCATGCTTTTACCATTTTGCTCTCGTAGTTTATAACATAAACATGACACACTATAATATCCGTACCACTTATTTGTCACCGGTATTATATCAGTAACCTACACCTTTTTTTATTTAAAGTTGCTCCAAATCTTCCACATAGTTTTAATTTGGATGATATATAAGGTTAAGTAAGCACTTTAGATTTCGTTCTTCAGGTTTTATTACTTTTTGAACATGTCCCACGATTTTCAAAAATAACCGACAAATAAATTCACCATTCCTATACAGACTGTGGTCAGTGACTAGTTGCTTCTATGTGTGCGGCTGTCACTAGTGGTGAGTGACTAGTTGATTCTATGTGTGCGGCTTGTACTGCTTTTCACTAATACTTTGCAAATATAATCATTACAGCTGTTCGCTTCAGCTTGTAGGCAAATCAAACTGACAGCTGAGGATTGCCATCTTTATTAGTTTATCTATGGTTCACTGTTTGAGTGTTTGTTTTTGTTCAGTCGTAAAGATGCTCCGATGGGGGAAGGTTTGTTCTGCTACTCGGCGGCCCCAATTATTTTTTTTCAGCTAGTACCTAACTTGTTAAATTAAAAGAATGCAATTTGCGTTCGTGTTTTGTTACTCCGTAGGTAGTAGAGTTAGATGCTTACGGGATATCGTTGGTTAGTAGGTAGGTAATTTAGTAAGTTAGATAGGATGCTTGTGATATTCGTTGGAATATTTTTTGTTATGATAATTTTTTTACTTTTGATACGAATTAAGAAAACAAGCGGAAATAAAAATATAGGTCAATAAAATCTAAAAAACTAAAACATAAACAGCCTTATTTATTAGATTTTATATGCGTTTGACTAATTAGAAAGTTTTTTAGAAGTCCTTAATTGTTGAAAATATGCCTTATAATAATACAATAAAACGTCAATTTAAACAAATCTAAGGCAACCGAAGTCTTTGTCTAAGTGAGTCAACTTTATGACAACAGTAAACAAAGTTTACTAATAACTTTTTGGAGTTGGACGGCTACCTAAAGTTAAAAAAAGTTTATAAATACGACTGAAAATGTGTTTTCTATTTTTGAAAATGAAGAAATGTCCTTATTGGGATAGTTTTTCAAAATAGACTTGTTGAATAGACTAAAAGTCGATTTATAGCTATTGTGAATTTAAATTGGTAAATACTTTTATATATGATTATCATGTATTCCTATATTTTCCTATTTAATAGAAATTTCAAGTCTATCAAGAATTTCTTACCGACTTTTGTCCTTTCGAATTTTTCGGAATAGACTCGCAAGAAGTCCCAAAGTTAAAAAATAAAACACAATGGTGAAAAATTGCGGAAACGTTACACTCACCAGCATTGAATATTTGTTTGTAGGTTTATATTTTTCGTAACTCGTATATCACACGTTATACGAGTTACGAAAAATGGATTCAAATACAAGAAAAAACTAATATTGAATTTTTGGTTGGTGTTACCACAAAGCTAAATCAAAAACAAAAATAAAGTTACCACACAAAGAAAATGAAAATATAAAGATAGAAGACAAGCGGGAAAAATAAGGGTCAGTAAAATGATAAAAGGTGGGAAATGTACAGCCTCTCTGTTTATAAGAAGGTTCTTCCTGTGTTTTTGAAATGAAATAAAATTAAAGATCCACAAAGATAATAAGTTTAATAATATGTTGTGCAGACGAAACAACCCCTAGCATTTAATGTTTGTTCGTAGGCATGTATTAAGAGGAAAATTAAATTTAAGTTAGCGTTGCCTACTACAAACGTTAAAGGATTTTGGAAAAATAAATACAAATACAGACCGAAAAAAAACAAGGAATGGGGGTTGAAATTTTGAATTTTTGGTTGGTGTTACAACAAAGCTATAGAAAAAAGAAAAAGTGAGTTACCCCACAAGGATAATACAAATATGAAACTAGGAGACAAGTGACAGAAAATATAGGTCAATAAAATAACATAAGGATGTCTTTTTTATTTTTGCAAATGAAACAAAATTTGAAAATAAAAAGCTACAAACGAATTGGAAAAATAATATTTGTTTGAGACGTAACAACTACCAACATTGAATATTTGAATATTGTATTTTTGGAAAATCAAATTTTAGATAGTGTTACCAAAAATAAGGAAAAACCAATACACGACAAAATAACAAAACAAAAATAGCAATACATGCTAGCATGTTGTCCATAGTCAAAATTTTGTTGATGATAGAACAAAGGGAATATGAGATATTTAATCGAATTTTTAAAAGTAAAAGTAAACAAAAATCATGCAACAGTAAAGCCTTTTTTTGGGTGTTGTACGAGTATCATCTTTGTATATTTGGGTATTTGATAATTTATTTTATTCTGTTTTGTTTGTATGACGCAAAAGTTCAGATGATAAAATTTTTGTTGAGACATTGTCTCAAGAATGATCAAATTACGGAATAATGAAATGGCTTCAAATTCCTTAAGTGTTTTTAAAGCTGTAGAAAAAAAATCTATTTATGCGTTACTATGTGCAAGTAATCGATGCGAGTGCAAGTATGCAAATTAAGTTTGGCTAAAATTAAAAAAAAATTTTTTTAGTTCAATATAACTTTTAGATTGGTCTTAGTAAAAATCATGATTAAAATTGGTATAAATTGATTTGCTTGGAAACCGGTAAAGATAACATTCAATTTAAAAGAAAGATTACTAATTATAAAGATTAAAGATTCATCTAGCACAAATAAGTCATTTTCAATGTCCCCATTGTTACTCAAGGAGTGAAATCTGTAAATTTTTTTCAAATAATTATGTCTCGAAAAATGTCACTATTAGTAAAAATAAATATATTTCATATATGGAAGGTAACACAGTGCATAAACCTTATTTACAAATGTTTTCGATAACACTCACCACACAGAAGTATTTTCGTCAATTTACGTTTTTTAAAACGCCGATATCTTCCTAACCATCAGTCTGAGAAAAGTAGTGTTACAATATTTTTTGTACAAAATTATGTTATCTACAAGTTTTTGATAACTCCTTTTTAATACCATATACCGTTATAGTGTTATGAGCGAAAACCAGTATTTTTGACATTTAACCTGGATTAACTTCTTACGCAAGCCAAATTCATTTATAGACTTTCGCATGCGTTTTCCTTGGCTACAAATAAAATTCATTCAAAAATCTTCACTTCGAATTTCTCCGCAGATTGGCATTTTATTTGTACATTTTTCCTACGCTATGTACTCGTATTTATATTTTTTAAAGCTATCAAATGACATACTTGTTTTTTAGCTCTTAGCTATTTTACTTGTTTCTTATACAATTAAAAGAATGATTCAAATGCTTTTTTCTATTTTTGTCTATATGTTATTACTTTCATATTTAAAAACATCTTATTTCCAGGCAACTTGAAAATAAGAGCAAGTACGTGCATTTTTTACTTTCGGCGGTCTTAAGACATAAAGTCTTTTTTTTTTTAATTTGTTTGTATTCGCTACACATGATAGTTCCGTGTTAAATAAATGTACCTACCATAAGTCCGACTGGGGAAGACTATTAACTATTACTTAGTTGAATTTTGCATTTGACTTAAAAAAATACCTTTTAAAAAATGTATTAATTTAAAAAAAAATTTACAATTATTCAACTTTTTTTCTCGAAAATTCAATGTGTGCATTAAAAAAATTAACAAAGAAAGAATTATACAACTAAATATAAAAAACTTTGAAGTATGCTCATTTTCTGCTTTGAAATGACTGATGTTCAACTTTGGAGTCCAAAATATTATAACTTTTTTTATCTGATAATGTTTTTTTTTATCGATATCCTTAAAAAGACACTCATTAAGAAAAGGTTCGGAGTAGTGCCGGGCTCTTACCGCACTAAAACCAGCGAACCAGGATCAATCCATGAATGATCGACTAATGACTTTTCTGTTTCAATTTATACATAAATCCCATTGCTTTTAGACCATCAGCTCATGAGGCTTGGTTCTTCTCAATCTCCGAATATTGCCTTGTACATGTAAGATGATCTCCATTTTGTATACATCTGTGAAGTTAGCAGGTCACCCACGCAAAATGGAACCTTGATAGGAATTTGCAGTTTTTTTTTTATTTGTTTTGCATTTCTTTTCCCGATTTTGCAGTTCGCCAAATAAAATGTAGTTGAGTGACCTGCTAACTTCACAGAGAAGTTAGCAGGTTACATCATGTATCTCAGGAACCAAGCATGCAAGAAACTTGTAGTAATGCTCCATATTTGCAGTTTTTTTTTGCATTCCAAGAATAGGTTTTTGGATGGGTTCACTTGTTGTTGCTTTTTCGTACATCCCCATAGTTGGATGCCATATGTCCAAACAGGTTTCAATACTTGCAAATATAATATTAATTTACTGTGGATAGATAGGTCAGAGTTCTTTCCTAGTAATTAAAACATTTTTCTGGACTTCAAGTTTAGTTCTTCTCTTTTCTTTTTGATGTGCCTCTTTAATTTTAGCTTTGCATCCAAAGACATTCCAACGTATTTGGCAGTATCTGAGCAATATACTGCTGTTCTATAAGAATTGGAACATTGTTTATTTTTTTATTTGTAAAGTTTATATGCACCGATTTTTGTTTGTAAATATAATTTGATATGCCAATTTTGTGTCCAATCCCTGACTTTATCGACTGCATTTAGCAGTTTTTGTGCAGCCTTGGTAACGGATTTATTTGGTACCAATATCGCAGTATCATCAACAAAGATGAGTCATGATGGTGTTGACGTCCACTGGAATATTCCTTGTATATAACAGATACAGGGTTGGTCCTAGAACACTTCCTTTTGGTACTCCGGAATCAGTTTTCTTAAGTTCCTAGCAGTTCGTAGTACTACTTGGGGAGGTCCCTATGCAGTTTGTACTCAAGTTTCAAGTGCCAAACCTTGTCAAAGGTCTGAGCAACATCTAAGAATATAGCCGAGCAAACTTGTCAGATTCGAATCAACACGGCTGCCCTACGCAATGAAAACACCAGTAACATCTTTGGTAATGCGTTAGGACTTGCC